>JAOQGH010000023.1:72654375-72681951 GCA_025769975.1 Gallinago jamesoni | reverse complement strand
GAAGCCTAAATGCTGCTTTTTCTGTCAAGTTACCTGATTGAATTTCAAGAAGTATTTGTTAGCACATAATAGTATGTTTGGATCAAAGCATAGTTTAGGAAATGTTTAGCTTTTATAAACTTAAGTTCAAAATAAATAACAGTCATATCCCAAACAACTTTTACGTGTGTGCCAGTGTGCTAAGAAAGTCTTGTAAGTAAAAAAAAAAAAAAGTTAGCACATACTTCATAATGTAACTTTTTGACAGAAGTAAATCTAATCAGATGAGAGATTCTAGTCTTTTTTGATATGCAAAATGTCCCTTTTTCTGTAAATACTAACTACAACATGATAGTAAGACTTCTAATTTGAAAACATGAGCAAAAAGTGACCTCAGTTGTAAATGTTTACTGGTAAGTGAAACTGTGTAGTAATTTAGACCTGAGTATTTTTATGAATGCTCTGCATCCCAAATGAACCTCGTTTAAATGGGATATCTCTCTTTCCTTCCCCCTTTGCAGTTCAGTGCTCAGAAGCTGTGTGTGAGCCCGTCTGGAGCTGGCAGGCTGCTGGGGCTGAAAGAATGTCCCACTGGCTGCTAAACCAGTGGGGCAGCATTGGAGGGAATAATAATAGTTCAGGGCTTACACGGCGGTGTTCAAGCGCTGATTACACCTTGCAGAGGTGCTCGCTGTGACTGCTGAGGAGGGACTGAACAAGAAGTATCTGGCAAAACTCTGGCAACTTTAAATTCTCAAATTCTGCGTCTAAGGGAGCTCTAGCAAGTCCAAATCTTGCACGCAGTGGTATTTTTGATGACATTGTGGTGTTGCCTGATGTAGTCAGGGTTTTGTGATGGCAAGTTTCTTTTAAAACTATGAAATACAGTTAGTTCATGAAGGGTGTTTTCTTATCTTTGAAGAAGTATCTAAATAATTTCTCACAGCTGCT
This sequence comes from Gallinago jamesoni, assembly GCA_025769975.1. Classification (NCBI taxonomy): domain Eukaryota; kingdom Metazoa; phylum Chordata; class Aves; order Charadriiformes; family Scolopacidae; genus Gallinago; species Gallinago jamesoni. The sequence goes on along the minus strand of JAOQGH010000023.1, from coordinate 72,681,021 downwards.
TGCTTCTTTGTCTAGATTGTCATCTAGATTTATTTAGCAGTTGTTTTCTTTGGAATTGTTTCCATTTTTTGGGGTGATTTTACTAAATATGATCAGGGAGATTCCTTAATAGCACTGCAGTTGTGACTAACTTGTTATACTCTACAGCTTTGTTTTGCTTTGTTTTGTTTGGTTTTAAAAGAAAAAGAAACCTTTGTGTACCAGTTTGGACATGTCTAATCTCTTCTAAGTTAGATCAGAGTTATTTGCCAACCTTTGGCATGTTTCCTTGGGGTAGTTCTGTTAAACAATGTTTTCCCCCATGCTGTTTTGTGCAGGAGTAGTGCTTTTCCTGCATCTACCTTAAAGCAAGTCCTTTATGCTCTGAAGAGTCCACATTTTGATAACTCATTTCTTTGTGGTTTATAAGATTTATTAAACTCTATAAATACTCTTTTCACACTGTTCTTTATTATGTTCCGTGGAATTCCTTGTCTTCCAATGACGGATTGGTTGTGCCTTTCCCTGGGAGAGCTGCCTAAACAATGAGCTATTATCATGTATTCCTTTTTTTTCCACAGTGAGAAGTATCAGTTCTGACTTTGCTCCACAGAACATAAGAGTTGATAGAGTTTAACACTTATTTCCCAGTTGTGCCTCTCTGTAACTAAGGCAGACAGATTTCTCTCTCATCAGTAATACTGCTTATTTTTTACCAACGTGCAATTCCATCAGTTCTTCTTCTGAAGATAATATTCCCCAGGCTGTCCACCATCTGATCTGTTTCTCTCATAATTCTGAAATATATTTTTATCTACTTCCAGAGAACTCAATGATTTACAGCCTATATTGCAGCATAGGTGTGTAGAGTAGATTTATCGGATAAAAAAGAATAATATGTAAATTAATTTTACATGCAATACGTAATATACTTGTTTTCATTCTAGCATATACATTTTGGACTGCATTTTCTTACTAACAGGATGTCCATTACACTCGAAGGTGATTATAAATAAATTTTGCTGCTGCTGATGAATTAGATGGTTATGTCATATAATGAAGCAGGTGTGACCAGCCACGTGTTGGCAGCAGCAGGCTGTGCTGTGCGTGAAATACACGTGCTTACTTTTTTTCCTTTCAAGAGCAATCAGGGTGTGATTCTCCAAGGGCAGATTTTGTTGTTTCATGATGGGATATTCCATCTAGTGGTTGAGTCATTTCTACCTTTGAAAAGAGGTTTGAACCCACTTCCAAGTAGCATCTTACTCAGTTTGTGGGAAGGACACAAGCAGTTGGATTTACCTCTCCAGTCACGTTTTCCATATTTCTGAGGCAGTACAACATCCAGCTCTTCTTTTGAACTCCCTGTGGGCATATTCATCTCTCCCAGTAAATTGTAGCATTGTTGGTAAGTGTTAGTGTATCACTTTGCTTCAAAAAAACCCTCACTTTGTATGATGGTCTGGATGCCACTCATAAAACTAAAAAATTCCCACACTGAACTGCTTAATACTAAACTTTATTTTATAACATAAAGAGTGTCAGGGGAAACGGCTGTGAAATAAAAGATGTTGACTGTCATGCAATTAAGCACTATCTAAGTGGGTACTGAAATGTGGACAGACTTACTTGACTGAGCATTTCCCAGGGTTGCCCTTGCTTGACTCTCCTCTCCTTGTATTTTGTAGTTTTAGCCTGTGAACACTGAAACTTTGGGGAGTCTTTTGGGTATTCTGTTGTCTGAACTTCAGGGTCAGGTTTTTACAGATGTTACAAATTGGTCTAAAAAAGAGAAACAGTCACCATGAATGGCTCCTCAGAAAGACAGTTTGGCAGAACCTTTTATTTCTCCGCACATGTACTCAAAATTGACTGGTTTGATTTTGAGTAGTAGTCCTCATTCATGTTCAGGTGTGGATTGGTGTGGTTACCATCCTCAAACATAAGGACTTTCTAATCTATTGGTATCTGTAGGTATCAATAGATCTGCTGCTGCCACTTTTGCTTCATATCAGAGGAACAGAGGGCTAAATGTCTTCATGTGTTTTGGTCACTCCTCAGCCTTGGTGGAAGCTTCTTGTTCTTGGGGAGCTTTTAACTTCAATCTTCAATAGTTTTTATAAGCCTTATAAATCTGTGATCTCCTCGTCACAGATTTCATGGAGCTGAAGGACACATGAACAAACAAGGCAGTGATCAGGGGCATCTGGAGTAGTGAGCACCTCCCAAAGCTGGAAGTGTGAATGTTTTCCAGTGGTGCTCATGCAGCTTCTGATGCTGGTGACCTGCTTCCAAAGTGCCCGGGTGAGGAGCAGGTGCTGAGGTACTGCCAGTGCCTTCTGCTTCTCCCCCAGGGCTGGATCACAGGCAAATGACAATAAAGAAGCAATTTCTCACTATGGCATCTTGTTATCTAATCCTTGTTAAGCACCGTGGCATTCGGTACCAGCGCTGGTACCACCCAGCGTGCCAGGATATATTTGACAGAGAACCCAGGATATGTCAGGGCATCTAAGCAGCAGGTAACACTGACTAATGGTCCAGGGCTTCAAACTGCCTTGCTGACGGCATTCAGTTCACATGATGTCCCTGCTGCCTTTGTCATCAAGGCTGTTGCTGTGGAGGAAGGGTGTTGCCTTTCTCTGTGACTCCTTGCCATTTGCAGGAATCTAGGAGGATGTGATGGATGTAAATACTCTCTGTCTTTGCCAATGTGAGTGGGTCCCAGAAAGAAAAGGTGATTTCTGAGACAGTCTAGGGGTGCAGAGTTTTTGAGGTGGGCAGAGTGGCCCTGTGAGGGACCCTTCAGCCCTATATCCATCCAGGAGCAGTCCCCACAGCAAGAAGATATTTGTAAGACAGTGACTGAGTTCACAGGTGTTGGAGATCCTGTTCACAGCTCATTCTCTCAAGATTAAGTGATTGTCTGTAGTTGAGCACCCTACAAGTGAAAAGATTTTGTAGAGCTGAGGTCTAAGCTGAGGTCTAAGGAGCAGCAACATATCACCACATCAAAGAACCAGCCACTACTGTAGGAAGTTCAGCAAACAGCCTTGGGAACAGCATCTGTGCCTATAAACCAGTGACCTCTGGATAGTGGATTTGCCAAACTGACCAAGGATGCTGGGGCTCTGGAAGTTAAAAATGGTATTTATCTTATTTAAGCATTCCAAAGAACAGTTCTACAGTTTTATGTTCATAAAATACTACATGGTTTCTCAGGACATCCAGATTTGATGATATATTCAGCAACACAGTTCTTGAAGTCTCCCTTCTGCTTCCCACCTCTGAGTGGACTGATTATTCCTTTGTAATTATTCTTGTCTGTGCCCATGGACAATCACAAATAAAGGAAAGGATTTTTATTTTTTTTTATGCGTCATTTAGCTTTTCTGAAGATATGTTGTCCATAAGCACCTTCTGCAACAACTGTCTCTACAGATAAGGCAACCTGGGCTTGCACACTTATGAGGAAACTGAAATTTTGAGCGTGCTCTGCCCTTTATGACGATGGTGCCAAGAAGATCAAGCTATATACTAAGAATATCAAATGCATACGTACTGCTGCAAAAAGCTCATCAGGTCTGGGCATTTGTGATGGGTTGACCCATCAGTCACTTACTTGCTCCCCTTTGCTAGTGGGATGGGGAGAGAATTGGAAAAGCAAAAGCAAGAAAATCTTATGGGTCAAGATAAGGATAGTTTAACAAGTGAAAGAGAAGAAAAAAACCAACCAAGTGATGCACAATCAATCACTCACCAACTCCCACCAGCAGACCGATGCCCAACCAGTCTCTGAGCAGCAGCTTTTGGAAAGACACACCCCAGCACAAATGCACACGGTTTTTATTGCTGCGCATGACGTTGCGTGGTGTGGAATATCCCTTTGGTCAGTTTGGTTCAACTGTCCCTTCCCAGCCTACTTGCTGGGGGGACAGCATGAGACATGGATAAGGCCTTGGTGCTGTTCACACACTGTTCAGCAACAGCTAAAATGTCGATGTGTTATCAACACTGTTTTTGGCCACAGTTCTAAACCACGGGACCATACGGGATGCTATGAAGAAAATTAACTCCGTCCCAGCCAGACCCAATACACACTCTTAGGTGCTTATCTGTAGTTAGTGATTCGCTGTCCACCGAAGTATTTATTCTATCAGTTTTGTGGATTGTCTTATTAAAGGTGTGGCTGGACCAAAAGGCTGGTGGAAGAGCCACGACAGTTAGATTTGTGATGAGTTTTATGCACATACATACTCTGGAAGACTGGGAAAAGTAAAATAGCTGTGACTCAAAGATTGGAAAGGTCTGTATGAAATAACACAAGTTACTGAAGAAAAGGTGAAAATATATTAATAACACAAGTTACCAAAGAAAAGGTGAAAATAGAATAATTTATTCTTTATAAATATTATAAACAAGACTGTTTTTTGTATGTTTAAAACCCACACAAAATCTTTAATGAAAGAATCACCAAATTATTCAATAATTATTAATAATTATTATTATTATTTATTAATTAATTATTAATTATTATTAATTATTATTATTAAAATTATTCAATATTCAATATTCAACAGCTCTTGAAATGACTTGCCTGGGGTGCACATGAGGTCAGTCAAATGCTGCAGTTTAGTTTTAGAAAAGTCCTGAATAATTTTTACATATTAGAACATTTGTAGTTAGTAAGTTTACAGTAAGAAATAATAAGCCCTAGACTTCAGAGCTTAATAAGATTGCCCAGGGAAGACAGGAAAGGTATTTTTGTCCAATATTTACTCTGTTGCATAATTAGAGGAAAATTTTCCCCACTTTATTTACAAAATAAATTAAATATGGTCTTTTTAATGGTTAAATGAAATGCAGGTTTGCACATCTAACATTATTTCACTCCTTTTATTGTGCAATTTTTCTTTTCTCCTTGTAGACTCCAGACTTCTTTTTTCTCAAGACTTCTTGTTGTGTTTATCTGATTGTGTTTGTTAATCTGCGTAAACATGAATTTGAACACAAACCCATGTCCGAACAAACAACTGGACATATTTTACCACCATGTGACATTCTCTGCTGTCCTGCATCATTACTTAGCTAGTAATGAAATGCTATCACTGCTACATCTCTTATCCTGGAGGTTACTAGAAATGCCATCAGGTTTGGGCGACTGTCACTATTGTCCCCTGATCTTGATTCGAAAGACCACAGAGGTATGTATGTGGTGTGTGTATGTCTTGGGTGAGTCCCAGGAGCTTGCTCACATCCTATCAGTTGGCTTTGATGTTCACACCCGCTGTTGCCTGGTGTTGATGCCTCCCACCGCAAGTCTTCCCTGGGAGATGCTGGGTCTTGGTGGTGATAAGCCTGGTGAAGCAGCTCCTGTTCTGAAACTGTTATGATAATTGCAGGTGTTTCAGCGGAATTGTGTCTCCTCCCTTCCCACTTATTGGCCATACCCACTTTTTGGGGACAGGACCTACCACAGTGAGACTCCAAAGATTCTCTGCATAACTGCACTGTGAATAGTACTAGATTTTACTTCCTATGCCCTCTTTTTTGTCTTTAATATGGGTTACCTGTTGATTACAAGGTATTGCTTAATATTTACGTCTGAGTTTTCACATGGTGCCTACTTAGCATGTATGCAACAGAAAATAACAAATTGCAAAAGCTTGAATCAGTACAGACAATTTTTAAATGTTTATACAAATTCATTTTTCCTAAAACTACTTTCCATTTCCTCCAAGAATAAAAAATACATGATTAAAAAACTGGCTTGAGGAAACCTTCTTCTATTAATTGTTGAAGAAGTCCTTACCCACCATTCTTTTTCCATTCTTGAAGTACCTTTCTCATCTCTCAGATTTTCAAAAGTGTTTTATTTCTTCCACGCTGATTTCTCTATGTCTCATATGCCTGGAACAGTCTCATTATTTTCATCTGCTCAATAATCTTTCGTCTCTCAAAGTCCCTTTACAAATGTGCTTATTTTGGTTTAGCTTTCCACCCCTCCTTTTATGCTGCTCCACTGTCCTTTAATCTAGCCCAAATTAAAATTTAGTAATGAAGGTGAGGGTTGAGGAAGAGAGGCAGTGCTAGTTTCAAAAGTTAGCCGTAAAACAAAGCCCTTCAGTCATCTTCCATCTCCTGCTGTTGCGGTCCATGGTTCAGTCAGCTCCAGCTTTCCAGGCTGCTTGTTTGTTCTCTTGTAGGTGTGCACAGAGTGAGGGGCAGAAAGACCGCTGTTTGCTGCTTACAAAACCAAAGGGGAACTGAAGGTTTTCTTTAATGAAAACTGTGCGCCTTTTCACTAGGGACAAGAAAAGCCCTTTAACAGAAGCAGTTTTCTAAGTGCCTGCCAAGGTTTCTATAGCAAAACTACTTTCTGAGCCTACTCTTGACTGCCTAGTAGAGCATTAAAAAAAAGAATAACTAAGGATATAGAATTAAGCTAAAAGCAGCATAAAGTGTAACATCAGGTTTTTTTCCCTCTCTTCTGTATTTAACCAGTCGAGGGCTTCTATCTTTTCATCTGCATCACTGACGCTAACTGCTTTTATCACAGAATCATAGAATCATCAAATCATCTAGTTTGGAAAAAACCCTTGGGATCATCGAGTCCAACCATCTACCCTACTCTACAAAGTTCTCCCCTACACCATATTCCCCAACACCACATCTAAACAACTCTTAAACACGTCCAGGGATGGTGACTCCACCACCTCCCTGGGCAGTCTATTTTATTAATTTGTATTGTGCCAATTAACATAGATAGGTTTTTGGCTATACTCGCTACACCTTGGCTGTATCTTTTATTTTAGGAGACTGACATTACATTTTAACATATGTTGTGACCTCTGCTCAAACATCAATATTGAGAGGACAAAAAAGGAATTTGGACTAATACTGAAGTTATACAGACTTACTTGGGAAGAAAATAAACTTTAAATGAACACGCTGTTTTTATAGTGAGGTGGGTGTGTAAATTGAAAGTTGTTAATTTCAGATTTTTGTGTGGAAATTTGTAAAGCTTGATTAGTGTTTATTGCCTCCATTTTCATTAGTCGCGTGGCACATTTCTAAGGGAGAAGACTATTAGGTAAGTTATTTTGTACAACTGGACTTAACCCAGAGATCATTGCCTAGCAATGATAGGGTCTTGCTTACAGGTCCAACCACTATTGTTCTGAAGTTCCTAAAAATGTTATTGCACGTGTTAATTAGTGAGACCTGAATTACTAAAATGATGTTGAACTAGCTTTAATTAGTGAAACCAAGACCTCAGTGTCCTCTTGTTTCTGTAGCTCCTGTTTTTCCCCATTAATTAATGGAAACATTACTAGAAAATGATACGTTTCATTTACATTTTTATGCGAAAGATATGTAATTAAGAGATTTCCAGACCTGGCTACAGTGTTGCCTCCTGATGGAAACAAAGTTCAGACCAAGTCTTTTAGAAAGGTTGTTTCTTTATGATGCTTCAGCAAAATAATGCCGTTGTATTTTTACATCTATAATATAGCAATTTACAACATTTAAACTATGATTGATCTTGAAAATGAACTTCAAGTATTTAGCAATTATTTTTCATTCTTGGTTGTTCCTTTCTGATCCTTGGAGTCTTTGAAGTGAGTATTATCTCATATGAAGACAGAAAAAAAAACCAGTTCTGAATTATGGGTAATGAATATCCCTTGACAGAGGTTTTGGAGTCTGTATCTTTGCAGGAAGAAACTTTGCAGCCCTAAAGGTCTGCTGCTAGGTTAACTTATTTTCAATTGTGGATTTACTGTACACAGCAGCCTAGAGCAGGCTTTCAGAGTGCTTGAAGGTCCGAGTTTGGAATTGTCACTTGTTTCGCTGTGTATGTAACTCGACAAGAACATGACCACTTTCTTTCTTTTCCTTTGCATAACTGATCCTGGTAACAGAGCACTGGTTACTTTAGTTGTTTATTCTTGCTCTTTTTTGGAGATTACTTAGGGTTTTGAAAAGGTATCTATGCTCCTTTAGTCAGGAGAAAGTTTTTTAAGAAAGGAGGTGTTTATGTTTTACTTTGAAAAATCAAGGCAAAATACTTGACAGTCTAAAACCCAGTTCCAAAAATGTTTTGCCCCCAAATCCTGAGGATTTATCTGTGGGAGATTCTAATTTCTTTGTCCCTTATGAAGGAGTTGCCCCACCTGGGTCACAAATGACAAGATAAATGCCTTGTTTAACTGGTTCTAGCCCTTAGAGGGTTGAAAGTAGGCAAATGCAGAAATTAAAATAGAAGGTTTTAGCAGGTAACTACAGAGTTGCTGGCAGATGACTCTGTACTAAGCTATTGTAAATAGGACATCCTCAATGACTTAAAGTCAGTCTTTGAACTGGCTCCAGAACGACTTGCATTTCATGTGTAAAGTCCAAGACTCATAATACATTTGTACCAAATGGTGCTTTAGGATAAAGCTTAATGTGTGAACCTTTTTAAAATTAAAATGTGATTGAAATTGTAATAGAATTATTTTGCATGATCTGAGATGTTTACTTAATTACTCTTTGACTGAGCTGCCTCACCTACTGAAGCAGTAGGATGGTATAAACTCCTTTACCTCCAAAGGAACACCAGAAAACTTTGTATGTGGTGCTTTTGTTTCTTTGTTTGCTTTTAAATGGTTACGTGATCTTTTTAAGACTAGAAGCTTCCAGGAGCTTACACACTGAAGGTACATAGAGCATCAGAACCACTGAGGTAGTGTGAGTGCACACTCCAACAATATAATTTGTCACTTAGTGCCATACCAAAGGAATTCATTTCTCGATGAGACAGAACTGAGGTATGACCGTGAGACAGGAAAATTACTTCCTTCAGCAAACAGCATGGAGGTTGCTTCTGCTTGGTACAGCCCTTATCACGTAGACGTGGTAAGAATATGTGGTGCTATAGCTGCAGGCTACTAAGATCAAATTCAGTCCCTGAAGTTTTTCTTCCTAATTCAGCTTCAAACACAACTGTAGTAAGCTTATAATTTTATAGATGGCATCTTTAATTGAAGATAAGGAGGACTGTATCTAAATTTGCTTGTCACTTGGAGAGGGAGCTTTCATTAATAATAGACTTGACCCAGTCAGAAGAGTAGGTGGGGCTGAAAGTTAGGGCTTGGGGTGGACAAATCAAACTTGTTTTCACTCCGAAGTGCATGTGCATTGAGATTAGCCACCTCTGCCCTGGCTATCTGTTCGTTAAATCTAAGAGACAAGATAAATGTATTTCTTTTATAGAGGTGTGGCTACAATCAGTGCAAGGGAGAGAAATAGTGAGTTTGTCTTAACCAGCTTCTTCAAAGTTAAAAACTTACTTAGTTTTTTCTTAGGATTTTTCTTTTGATATAATGATCTCATTATAGGAGCATATTGCTTTTACTCATTACAGAGTCTCTGCCTGCTTTCCTGTCTTCAGAACCGCTTGGCAGTCTCCATCCCAGACATTTAATGTAATTAACTTGTAGGTGTTTCCTGCTCAGGAGGTGTTTAAGCACTCTAGGATGAACAAGCATTGAGGTTGGAAGATGAGCTGTTCATAACCAACAGTTGAAGGCCTTGTAGTTTAGTAATCCAGAAGAGAGCTGTTAATGAGCAAAGTGGAAGCAGCATTAAATAAGTGTACTGAATTGTAACAAAATGCTCAGAATTTTAAATAACAAAGCCTTACACAAAATTAACTGGGCTGTCAGTGTCCCAGTTAAGAAAATATTCTCTCTAGTTTGTCTGCCCCGCCTTTCTCAGGATCCTCTCATGTTTGTTTTTCATTTCCCTCTCTTCTGTCTTTCACATCCCTTCTTATACCTTCCCTCACAGACTGCAAGATCACTTTTGGTAACTGTGGGAAAGAGAAGGATGTAAAGGAGGGAAGTGATAAATAGGTTTGACAAGAGGCAAAAATACTGTCAGGAGACAACTTCTCATTCCTCCAAAGGTGAAGCGAAACAAACTCTAAATGTGAAGTCCGTGGTCTTCTGGCTCCATAGAGATAAGATGCAGAGATGCAGGTAGGCTGCCTCGCTGTGAACTTCGTATCCAGTACGAATCCTGAAGTCTGCTGCTACTTGCTCTGTGAGTTAGTCCTTCTTAAAAAGCCAATATGACTTCAGAGAAGCACTTCATGGTGTAAATCAATGTTATGATGTCTGTTTGAGCTGGTGGGAAGCCTGTCCTCTGTGGAGGTATGAAGAAAGCCCATCCATATCCACGTGTTTAATTTGATGTGTACCTTTTGACAATTTAAATATCTGTATTCATTGCTCTCAAAAGGATATAAGAATGAAGACTGCTGATGATAATCTGTGGGCTATGGGACATACTGTTAAATGGTATCTCATGTTCGTGCTGGGCTAGAGTGTGTGACAAAACCAGTTTTTATGCTACATCTGTGACTGCACTGATACGTGTTGCTTGTGAGTTGCCTTTTCGCCTTCTCTGGGGTTCTCTTTGCTTAACGATTCCCAAGATTTTCCTGAACTACTATTTCTGCTGGACTCATGACTTGAAAAGCTGTAGGATGTAGGAAAATTGATTTTTCCTAGCTGTATCTTGAAGTATGTCTGTGTTAAAGCATTTTTAGTGGGTTTTTCCCCCCCTCTTAAATATAACTGTAAATATACATATAACACGAAGATTGTTTGCTCTAAGACATTACAGCCATGGACCTGGCCTGTTGAACACATTTATAAATAGTGATTGAGTATTGTCATCCTATTACTTTAAGACATGATTCAAACTTCACTCAGTTGTTCCATATAGAAATACACAGAGAATTTGAATGAGATTAATTACTGGTTTCTTAAACCAAAATAGTAAAATGTTAGAATTTATATTAAAATCTCTGCAGGTGCATGTTTTTAGGCAAATGAGAAAACCTATATTAATACCTTTTGCAATGAAGTTATCCTTATTTGAAACCTGAAATTATACAGTCCATTATTAAGTCTGGAAGCAACAAAACATCTCACATCACATGAGCTGACTTATCTAAGTATAACTTTGTGTTTTCCTATTACTTCTTACTGATTGTGTCATTTTAATTCAATTTTCCATTCCTGGCATCAAAAATAGTTGCTCAACAATAAATTGTTCTTCCTTTCTGCTTAATGCTCAGCAAAATTGTAATGGCCAGTTTTCAAAGCTAAATTTCCAAGTCTACGTTCTTAACTGGTGCCTCTGTAGTGCCACTTTTTAAAAAATACATTAGCTTTTTTTTTTTTTTTCTGTAGCATGTTTGGAACTGTGTTATAGGTTTCCTAGATTGTTGATACTCAGAAATGACTTAATAAACTCTTCCATTAATGCAATTTGTGACCACAAATCCCCATTGAATAGAAGCCACAGTGATAGTTTCTGAGCAAAAGGTGGCTCAGTGTTTTGTTGCCAAAAGCCCGAATTTCAATTAGGCTTAACATAATTGATGTGAATGTAAAATGGCTGGTACCACGCAAGTTGATTTTCTTTGTTCCAGACAGTGGGCTAATTTAGCACATGAAATCAACTCATTTCAGGTGAGTTCCTTTGCTGTAATTGCAGGGTGTGGTTTATGAAGATTTTGATGAATGGATAAATTGATGAGTTTATGCAGCACCAGCCAGACCTCACAAGTCCTGCCTGCATCTCATTCATTTGGCCTGTTCCTCATTCTCTCGGGCTGTGCTGCTGGGGAGGGGATGTTTGCCCCACTGCGTGCTGCTCAGCTCACAGGACCTGCCCGGGGGTCTCCTCGCTGGCCTGATGGGTGCAGGAGAGGCTGGAGCAGGCAGAACCATAGCATAAGGCTGCATAATCTTCTGGGACCTCATGCTGAAGGGGACTTTGCTGAAAGCTGCAGTCCCCAGCTGTGTCCTGGCACTGTGGTCATTTATTTCTGTACGACTAGATGCGCACAGGTGTCCTTGGCTTGTGCATGTCCCCCTATTGCCTCTGCACCCACCCTGCATGGCCTGTCTTGCAGGCGGCCAGGGGAACTTGAGGGGGTCTGTTTTGGTGCAATGTGAACCCGTTTCATCCTTTCTTGTGGGCAGAAGCATTTTTCTAAGAATTAAAGACTTCGCTATTTGCTGCTGGGATTGCACTCTATGTAGAGATGCCCAGATGAATTGGACTTTTTCAAAGTGGGAGTTTAGTCTAGGGCAGATAGGTAGGTGCTCACAACAAACTTTAAAGAGCAGAGAGCGCAAACTTTGCTCATTTTTTTTTCCAGCTATCACTTTGAACCAAATGCTAATGCTCACATCACATAAAAGAGCAGGGGGAAAAGCTTTGCAAGTGTGAGTCTGTATGTTCAGAAGTATTTTCATGTCCTTGAATTTGTAAACGCCTTTCTGTATCTCTCGATGTAGCTACAGAAAGTAGCAAAATTATGCGGTAACATGATATTTCTGTTCATCAAGTCACGGTGAGTCAATATGAACAAAGGAAGAAAAGCATCCTGTGTTTAAAGAAATGAGTGATGCTGGCTTTCCGTCTCCTCAGTCAAACAGCTTCATCTGGTTCTTTGAGCTTCTTACTTTATAAAATGTTAGGTTAAGTCGATGTGATGATTATTGTTTATACAATGCTTTAAAGCTAGCTCAGAATATAAATATAAAGATTAGCTCTATGCTCTGTGAGATAATCCAGTGCAGCATAGTATAAATAATCTCTGGTGGTGGGGGTGACAGTGGTGGGTTCTTGTTCAATGCCCATCCAAACTGGAATCTGTCTTTGCTTGGGCTCACTGGATGCTACTGCAATGTCAGACGTGATTTATTTTATATTAATACAAAACAACAAAGGTTGTTATGTATTTTCTCTATCACATCTACCAATTAAATGTAAGATGCCCTCAAAAGTTGCCAGTACTTACATATATTCAAAGAATAGAGGTTTTCAAAGAATTGAGGTATTTTACACAGCTTCATATTTCCCGAAAAATGGGAGTAAAAAAATTATAATGGGAAACTTCAGGAATATTTTGCAAAGTCAATTTTATTAATAAACTTTAGCTGTCTCCCAAATATACTGGCATAGGTGGAGTTGATGTACTGTCAACACTTAGCTGTGGAACCAATAGAGTTGTTATCACGCGCAACACGGTTTATTTGGGGCACATCGTGCCACCCAGTGGCCAGATGGTAATTAACGAGGGAAAAAAAAGGCACTATCAAAGGAGGGCATCTTACAATAATTTTTAAAATATATTTTATTTATAGACTTCATGATCAGCACATGGGGTTCAGTTTCTAGAAAAGCAGTAATGGGCAAAGTTTGGTAGCAGTCTTCAAATTGCAGAATAAAAAAGAGCTTCAGTTAATTCAAATAGTCTCCTAAGTAATCAAATGACAAAATGTGTTCCTTCTTTAAAACCAGTTTTCAGAAAGTGTATCAGTATATCTTCAAGTGTTTTTGTTACCAAGCAAAGGTGCTATTTTTGTTGGTTTTGTTAGATTGTGACTTTTTTCTGTGCAAACAAGAGCTACAAGTACAACTAAAAAGAAGTGATTGGCTGTGGTAGGTGTTAACTGAAATTTATGATGCATCTCCTCATGGCATCATTAATACAGAATGATAATCTGGTTCATAGGTATGAAAAGGGGGAAAGTGGAGTTGCTGAGAAGATATTTATGATGCCAGCAAGATACAAAATTTAATCTGTTACAGTGAATAAATTTCTTTGTTGAGATTACCAGGAGGCAAAAGAGTGAAATGGTGACAAGCATCTGGTACAGGCTGGAGGTAGATCAAGCTTTACACTACTATTCATGAAGATTTTAACTAGCTGTATAATGGCTGGGCTTCTGGTGCAGCTAAAAATATTATTCAATAAATTTCCAGATTATTTAGGAGATAACTTCACAATTCAAATGCAGCTATTCTCAGTCTGAATTGTCTATATTGGATTTATTTCCCAATTAGTCGAGGTGCTAAAGAAGTGAAATTTAAACATAATGAATAGCTGCAATAATTTCTATGATAGTGGGGCTTTTTGATTTTGCAAAATGGAAAAGGGTCACTTGGAATAAGAAACCAGAATCTGTCTGGATTCACTGTGTTGAAGATGTGGCCAAGTTTGCTAAGAGCAACACTGTGTATCTGTGTTAGGACTCGGGAAAACATGTTTTGAAGGACTAATGACTGTAGTATTTCCAATTGCATGCTGTTTGAAGCGCAAGAAAGCCCAAAGCTTGAAACCATTTCATCTCATGAGCAGTTGCTCAGAGCTTCAACAAACTGCCAAACGCAAACAAATACATTTAATAACCTGAAATTAATATATTGTACTGGGAAGGCAGTAAGGCTGAAAAAACAAATACATGTAGGTATGGCAGTGGACAAGTATGACAAGTTTGTGGTGTTACAGTGGCTCAGAAAAAGCCCTGTGCAGTCTTTGTGTGTGCAAATGTATCGTGGAACAAAGTGAGGAGGCAGCAGACCTGCTCTTTGTGATTTTTGATGTGACTGGAGTGGGACCATTGTGTCCAGCTCTGGACGCATCTTTGCTGGAGAGAAGTTGTCACAAGAAAACAGAGAGGAGAACACAGGAATTAATTTACAAAAGGAAAGATTATGCTAAATAATGGCTGGGTGAGAGTTACAGCTGAAGCCTGCAAATATTTAAATGATGTGAATTTGCCAAACAAAGAAAGGAATTATTTAGGCTGACATAGTAAGGCAGAGTGGAGTGACTATAACAAAGGGTACTTTTAGGTGAGGTATTAACCCTGTTATTAAGATGTATGACAAAACACTTCGAATTAGGCTAGTAGGAATACATCTGCCCTGACAAGATGTGACCTAAGGTAGCTTAAACAGCTTTTTCTATCTCTAGGATCTAGAGAGGTGGAGGCAGAAAGGTAGAACTTGATTCATCTGTGAATCTGAAGCCTGGCCATTAGATGGCAGGGTGATGGCACAAGAGGGTGAGTGCCTCCCCACCACTTCTTAAAGCCATGCCCCAGGAGGAGCTCAGAGCCACTCATCAGTCCCAGGGCCTGGGGGAAGTTTGAGATGCTTAGTTTTCCTATAAAAATCACACCCTGTCATAACCTGTCTGACCCTGGCAGAAGGTCATACAATAGTTGTGTCCCAAGCACATGTCCCTTCAAGGACGCCTGTGTCTGCTCCGGCTTTTTCACTTCTTGAAACCCTGTATGGGTAGGTACAAGAAGTGTTTAGTTACCTCAGTGTAACAAACCACTTTGTATAGGAGCTGAAGTCAGTTCAGGTCTGAACAAATCTCTAATGAAGGGAAGAGAAGCAGCTCTTCTCTTCTTCAATTGGGGACACAGTAATGGGAGTGCTGAGGAAGCGGGAAGAGGAGATGTGAGTGCTGTACTTGCTGCAGACTGCTTGGGAAGTCCACATACTGGTTTTGTGGAAGAGATGACAGAAGGCACAACAAGCAGTAGCTTTGTATGGAAAACTTAAGCCCAGAGCAGGCTGTTCAAAATGCTCATAATATATTAAGACTGTAACTACAGCAACTCAAATAATGTTTAATATAAAAAAAAAACAAACACAAAACCCAACAAACTTGTTTAAAACAGAGTCTACACTGCTGAAAGATCTGCCCCAGGGAATGGTCCTTATATATGCATCCACACACATCTCTCAAGATTACACGCCTCTAGAGTGAACTGGCTGTGTTTGTGCTGCCTAACACTTGACCTGGGCCTGATGCCCCCGTGGCTCTAAGACCATAATTATATTTCTGTGGCTTCAGTTCAAAGTGTCTGAGGTAACGTGAGGGCTGCTTTGCTGCCTGCGAGACGGGTGTTTTTATAGCATTATGCTGAAGGTACGCAGCATGCTGTGGGGTGTGGTGTGGGGCACAGAGGGGGTGTCTGAGGGCAGGAGGCTACCTGGGATGGCAGGGCAGGAGGAGTCAAAGCTGGGGTCATCCCATCCTTGCTCTCCCATCCGTAGGACAGTTCGTCCAATAGAGCTGCGCCTCGGCTCTTGCTCGGAGGGAAGTAGCTGGTGTCCTCCAGAGGAGAGCCCAAGCACAAAGTGATGCATGTGCAGCATGGCTGACAAGGGAACCAGGACCAGGGAATGAACCAGGGAGGTAAATTATTTGACAGCGTAGGTGCATCCATCGTAGTCATGAGCACCTGGGTGGTGGGTGTGCCGGGGAAAAGCCCTTTACTGCTCTTAATGTTGTCTATGTTTTGGAGTAAATCTTTAGCACAGACAGCTTTGCTGATCAAATTGGTATTTGCTGGTCCCAGGGAAAAATTTAAGTGCTGATACAGCGTGGGACGGGGGAGACTGGGCAGAGGATCTGAATAAACAAACAGAATGTCTTTCAGTTTTCATCAAGTTGCTCTTGCTCATATATGCTCTCTCTTTTTTAAAAAATGATCTAATCCTGTGTAAAAGTGTTGATTGAAAAATGGGAATTAATATGCAAGAACCATCTACCAGGCTGTTCTGAAAAATAGCAGACTGGAGATGAGTATCAGGGCTGAATATGATGGATTATGACGGAAGCCCTGTCTGTGAAATTATAAGGATGCCAATTTAGTAAGCATTATTAGATTAAAATGTATGGCAATCTCCCCTTTTCTTCTTTTTCTTTGAGCATTGTTTGCTTATTGGTCTTATCTCAGTGTTCTCATATATTTTTGTCTTCTGGTTAATTTAATTCAAAATGATTTGTAATTGCCATGATATTTTAAGACAATTAAGGCGGTTAATAGGAGAGCATTGTGTCGCTACTAGGGACTTCAGCCCAGACAGGTACAAGTGATGGAGCCGAGGCGTGCGGTCAGGATGAAGAGAGCACTCCCCAGATTAATTCCTATCTGATGGTTTCCTCTTCCAGTCAGTAGTTCTGCCATGAACCAGTATCCCTGTACTGGACTGGTAAAGAGAAGACGTATATACCTACAGAACTTCTCCTTCCTCCTTTTAGTGTCTCATGCTCTCTTCAAAAGCTTGGTAATTTCCAAGGCCTCTGACCTGCTCTTCCTTTGCTTCACTGTAGAATTAGTTATTATTTTCATTAGTTCATGAAAACAGTTCATTATTTTCATTAGTTCATGAAAACATGCCAGACACACATTGCTGTAGACCAGGTAAACATACTCTGAGCATTTTTAACGTAATTAGTTGTACTATTTAGCAGCCAAACATGTAACAGACAATAAACTACTCAGCCTATCATAAATATTCACCCTGAATATTTTTCCTGATTCAAAAATTCTTAGCTCCCCAGACAAAGCTCCTCTCCAAATGCCTCCAACAATTGATGGGCCTTGCAAAATGTCTGGGAGGGTTTCATAACATGCCGAGCGTGTTGCAAGCACCTTTTTCCCCCTCGGCCCTCAGGGCTTTGAGCCGAGAGGGTATGGTTACACAAACAAGCCCGGGTGAGGAAAGCCAGGGTGTGGGTTGAGGGTGCGTCAGCTCCTTCCACCATAACTGTCCACCCGCCTGCCCTTGCCCCACGGTGAGCTTCTCCGCAGGGAGTCGGGGCGAGCTGCTCCCCGTTTGGGCTGGAAGGATGGAATTTGGCTGGGCAGTCGTGGCAGAGGAGGTGCAGCACGGTGCCTTCACACACGGCTTGCCTCCAGCGGCTTGCGTGCCTGCCTGTGCCCTCCGGCGGGAAGCGTACTGCAGCGTTTCCCTGGAAAACTGCCCACTGCCATTAAAGAAAGCTTTTGGGAGGCTCTGGTGAGCTTAGCTCATCAGCAGATTGTTGGGAGGATAGACCTTAAACGGTGAAGAAATTCAAAGAGTGCCTCTTCTCATCCACTTGGAAACCCAGAGCTGGCTGTTTTCCAGCCATCTTTGGGTTGAAACTTTTCAGGCTGCTTCTCTGAGCTCCAGCTTTTGGCATGAAATAGTGTCTGTTAAAAGAAAAGGTATATGAAAGAAACAGTGCTGATTCACCATAGCTCTGAAAGAAGCTGCTTCCCATGGACCTGCCAGTGCCCTGAGGTCTAACAGCGTTTCAGGGACTGGTGGTCCTCCACTGTGACCAGGAGTGGGCCCGTGGGGGCAAGGTGTGAGGGTCGCTCCGGGGGGGGGTCCTTCCTCTGTTGCTGGAGGGGAGCCATCAAGTGCCTCCCAGGTGAGTGCTGCTGGCTTGCCTGGGGCACAGTGCCCTTCCACAGCAGGACACGGTGCGTCCCAGGGAAACATCCTGACTTCCCACAGCAGGACACAGTGCGTCCCAGGGAAACATCCTGACTTCCTATCTAGGAACTGTTTGCTCCCCAGAACTTCCTCCTCTTGGCACTTTGACATGTGGGATTGGTGGCACATTGTTTTCTGATGTATGTTCATTATATAGCACTTGGGGTGCAGAAGCTTGGCGCCAGCCCAGCAGTGCCATGGTGGCCTCTCGCAGAGAGTTGGTGTCACCTCAGCATGTGACAGCTCTTCCATCTGCTTCCCATGGTACGCCGTTATTTTTCTTCTTCTTACCCAGATTTCAACCAAGCGCTTTCCCAGTCTCCTGCCCATACCATGTCACTTGTTCCGCTGCTCTGAGTCACCGAGTTGATAGTCCTCAGTCCACTGTTGCTCCCTTGAGTTGTCTTACAGAGGCCTCTAGTGTGTATATCAGACAGGGTAGGATGCGACAGAATCTTTCAGTACTAGGCAAGCAGCTGGTTAACGTGACTTTTGAATTCTTTTGTATACAATGTGCGTGGAACCATCCCAAAAGCAACCTCCATGGGCAGAGGCAGAAAATAAAAATCAAGATGGACAGCTTGAAATCAGATATGGCTTGGAGAAGGTAACGAGCTTTTGAGAGTGATGCAGTTTCTTCCTTAGAAATAGGTAAATAAACAAAATAATTGCACAAGTTTATTAGGATACGTGTTAAAATGTCAAAACATTTTCACCACAATTATGCAATAAACTGAGCACCTCTGTAAATATGCCTGAGGCTTTTCTGCTCTCCTGTTTACTCTTTGAAAACTCTATACGGCAGTCAGTTATAAAACTAAACTTGCAACTAAAGTTGTAGAAACAAAGCTGGATTTGGTACTTTGTGATGAGTCTGGAAAAGAAGCCTGTGGGAAAGGGAGTTTTGATCCAACTGAAATGGAAAATATGCATATTTAAGGACAAAACAAAACAAAAACATTTTGAGACTTTTTTTTTTTTTTCCTGAAAGAAAAATATTTGGTGATGGTATTTCCTACCTAGAGATATCACAGTGTTTCAAACTGGAATGAGTTCATTGGATGGCCACCACTACAGTCAGGGGTTGCGTGTGAGGCTGCGCTTGTCCTGTGAGGAGAGGATGGAGAATTGGGGATTCTTCAGTCTGGAAGAACAGGCAGCTTTGGGGAGTGATGGAGGGCCCCCAAGTACACGTGAGGAGGTCCTCAAGAACCAGACTCTTCACAGTGGTGCATGGCGGGAGGACAAGAGACAAGTTGATTTTAACTAATTGTAATAAGACTAAATATATAAAGTGTCATTTTCATCAGCCTTTTTAATAAAACCATATCTTCAGAGAACTCTGTATTCATGCTACTTTGATTTTTCATGCAGTGAAATGAAAGAGATGATATGAGTTGTTCAGTTTTTACTATTTTATTTCTCTCTGAGGAGGAGATGAACTTTGCCATGTTCTTTGGATGCAGAATTTCAAAATTGACACTGCAGAATAAACATAAGCAAAATCAGGTTCATTAAGCTTTAGCACTGACTTGTTAAAAATTAATGTATTATTTTAAAGATTGTATAGACTTTCATTGTGACAGCATCTTCCCAATAAATGACCTTCTATTTTGAGAATTCAACTGATTCTTTTGTGAGACAGCTTCCAAGAAGGAAGGTGAACAGAACATGTGATGTAATGTGGAACTATAAGCTCCAAAGGTTGTAATCATCTGCTGTGTCTGTAGAGGTGGAGTGACATAAGATAAGACGACTAATTTTTCTGCCTTGTGGCTCTGATGTGGTTATCCTGATGAATATTGTATTTGGTTTTTGGTTGTTTTGTTATCAGGAAAAAGCTGACAAGTTAGAGTTTGGGATAGTTAGCGCAGGTGGGCTGAATTAATGTCTAACAAGAGGAGCAAGTAGTTTGGCTAAAATAAAGCCATAAACTTTAGAAGTACTGAACCACTACAACAGGAGAAAACAGCATAATATATTTTGTTGAGAAATATAGTAGATATTAGCTCAGACTTTATTCTGCTCGAATGTATTAATTGAACAATCTTTTCTCTGCTTTCAGGTACTATGATATATCAGGCAGACACTATACTGTTGAAGAAAACCAAATACCATCAGTAATCTGTCAGCACTCCTATGTTCTTCCAGCAATATCAATGTCTACTGCCTCACTACCAGCAGCACTTAGAAAGGTAAGGGAAAACTAAATATGTGTGTTTCCATAAAATACATATATATACACACACTTATGTATTTCATAAAGAAGATGATTATTCTGAAAACAGAATTTAAAACTAGGTATAATTGTAATCTTCCTTTAAAAGACCTGTGTTTAAAGCACTGGAAAATTTTCAAATGAATATCATGCACAGAAATAAGGAAGGTACATAATAACTATAGCTGGCATGAAGAGCCAACAAAGGAAATGGCTCGAGGAGATGTTCCACGTGCTCTCACAAACCATATGGCTTTTTCCTTTTGTTCATAAAATATATATAAGCCAAAATAATAAAGGAACAGCACCTACACTTTTACAGCTTAACCTGTATTGTTTTCTATGTTAAGTTTTAGTCCAGAGAGAGAGAAATAGCTACGCATTTGGTTTCTAGTTTTCATTTAGCTCACGTAGTGTTACTCATTTGCTTGACACTAGTATTACTGCATGGAAGCAAGCTAGGGAAAATGCTAATTACTTCTGTTCTAATGTGAGAACTTAATTTCAGATTGCAGACAAGGTTGTGCAATGCCATTCTTGTCTTTATTGTAATCTTTCCATGGAGAGAGAAATATTTCTCTTCCACATTAACAAAATACACAGCAAGCCAGTAATTGAAAAAGTTGCTTTTTTCTTGGTTGTGGACCTAATATTAATTTGAATGTATTTGATGAGGGCTTAAAATATTCTGTCTTTAAAACAAATACATTTGTTGTCTAGTCTTTTCAAGCCAGCAAATCTCAACTACTAATTTCTATATGAAACCTTTGGAAAAGACTCATTGGTCTTTAGTTGAATACACAAATAATATAAACCCCAAACATCCCTTGTGGTCTCATTCAGCATCTTAGTTCTATTGATACTGTAGAAACATGCCTACAAAAAGAGCTCCATTATGAGACAGCAAAGTGGTGCTGTACTGTGATGGGATGACACTTCTATTGCAGTAGAGCCAGCTGGGGAATTAGCTTCCCAACAGGAAAAAATCCTGTTAACCATATTTCTATCTTGGATGGACTTGTGTATTAATTCCTTGAAAGGACTTCTCCTAGAAAAAACAGTAGATGTTTGATTTTTTTCAGTGGAAATTTAAGAATGGCAGAATTCAGCTGTTATTTAGTGAGCTCCGAGTTGGGAATTTGTTCCTCCTTTGGAATAAATTGTTCACACTTAGAGTTCAGTTAAACTGTTGGAGTGTCATTCCTCTATCCTGGACCCAATCCATTTGTATTAAGAATATTTAAAAGCCTTTAAATGAAGCATCTAAAAGACTATCAGAGCAGGCCACATCATTTTCTTCTTCACAAAGGTCTGATTGTTAGATACATTTTAAAAGTCAAGGAAATTGTGTGCGTGTGTGTGAATTCAGCAGTTTCTTCTGCATTGGGATAATCTGCTAATGTGTGTAATAATATACCTGCTGCTGATAGATGGTTTATGGGGGCTGGGATTTAAGGAAGCCTGCCTTCCCTCAGCATTTCTTGTGGGAGAGCAGTAGAAAATGGTGCGTGACACAGACCGTAAGCTGTTTGCACCAGGCTCCTCTCTAGGACTGTTCTCTCTACGGAATTCTGTTCATAAGCCTTTCAAAGGTGAATGTAGTAAGTAGAGTCTTGCAGACTAATTTACACAGCCTAATTTGTATTATCCTGTATTTTTGGCTAATTTAGGTTATTCCCTTTACCTTGGATAATTAAGAGCTGACTCCGGCAATGACTAAAACAGACAAGCTCTCCTGCATTCTTTTATTAATTAAACAGTCTTCCTAAGAAACCTTGCTTATCAGTCTCTGGAGCTTGTTAACATTTTGTTTTCTGTTCTGAAAAAAACAACCAAAAACCCCAGAGAAAGTAGTTTTATTTTGCTGCTTTCCCTTTCCTTTTCATAGTAGAGATCGTTAAATGATGAAGTTCACTTTCACCTAAATTCCCTTCCACTCTCCGCCAGTTTGTGCCTACTAGTCAGCAGAAGATCTAAAATAGCCACTCCCTTAATGGTTTTGTTCACCTTCTGAAGAAAAAGCTGTCCCCAGCATATTCCAAGAACTTGTTGGACTGTCTCTGTCTTGTATTTCTATTCCAACAGAAAAAAAATAAATAATTCCAAGATGTAATTAAAGCTCCAGGTTCTGTCCTTTTTGGATGCTTCCCTTGCTTGATCAAAAAAGTCTTCTCTCCACCCAATTAACTAGTGTATAATAAACTTCTATCATAATATACCCTGGTTTCCCCCTTTCATCTTCTTCCAGGGTGGTTTAACAAATCTTCATCTTACCTATTCCTGTACTTCACAGCAGCTGATCTTGATATACAGTGCAACTTTGTTTCTTTTTCTTTTTGTTTGACTTTCATGAATAGTGTTGGTAAAAGAACAGGAGATTAAAAAAATGGTTTAAAACACTTGTTTGACAGTACTGCTCAATGAGTAAATGTTGTGTTGCCAAACTATAAGGCAGAGATATTTCCTCTCACTACATCGTTTTAGGAAAAAAAGCGACATCCTTCTATATCAATATTGCTTTCTCATCAAATACCTCTGATGCTGATTCTGATGTATTTCTAGTTCTGACAAAAATTTCCACTTTTCCCTTTGCAAGGCTGTCTGGGATTTATGACTTTGTTTCAGTGTAAGCTTCTGATTTGAACAAATAAAAATGTTGGCTATATAACAGTGAAAGATTTTTAAGATCTCTTATCAAATATATAAACAGGGTATATTTATTAAATCACTGGAGGAAACTAGATCTATGAGGAATTAATAAAACATACAAATTTAAAAAATATTTCATTTTCTTGACTCTTTGACCTATACTATTTAATGTGCAAAGCATTTGTTTTATGAAAATGAAAGTTAGCAGTTTCTCTTTTGGCAAATAGAAGTTTGGTAACACACTATTAAATACTAAAAAAAAAAAAAACCAGAAATAATTTAGAGATATAAGTTCTGCAAAATACTCTATTTGTAGACTTCTAAAACTCAGCTTACTCCTTTTCCTTCTCACAAATAATGCATTCCATCCCTGGTTACATTTGTACTATCCAGTTTTACTCAGTGGAGCTAAAGGAGGAGTATTTGGTGTCTTTGAGATTGTTTACAAATGAAGGCAAAATAGCTTGATAAGATTCCTGTTTATATTTAGAAGGTCTATGCAGATCAACATTGAAGATTATTTGAGCTGTCATAGAAGCTATACTACATAAAGTAGATACCTGTGGCATAATTTTATGACTGATTTTTTTATACCTTTAAGACTGTTAAATTAATAATAAAACACTGGCCAGCATTCTCACTATGAATGAAGAAACAACTTCCTGATTGTTTGATTAAATATGAATTAAATTTGAATAAATATGAATTCCATTTGAGGACCAAATCACAGATAAATGTATATTTTGCAGTCATACAGCTTCAATAATAACAAAATACTCATACCAATTGAGGAGTAGTCGTACCTGTGATATGGCAAACTCAAATGACCTTATATGATGTAGTTAAAGACAAATAGACTTTAAACTGATAAGTTTCTGTGTAGTTAAGCTGAAAGGGATTTATTCCTATAGAGAACAATTTCAAATTTAGATTGACTTCTGCTGATATTAAAATGAGTGAATGAAAAGAGAGTTCTTAATCCTTCATTATTTATACATTTCCTGTGCAGCAGGAGTAATGATCACAAAAATCTAGACTTTAAAATTCCATGTGAGATACTTGGGTCTAAACAGGTTTTTTTCTAAGTCACATCTATGTGCTCTAATGCTGTCTCTCCTCTTATATTCGAGTGTTGATTAGTCATATTTTCATAGCTATAACCAGGTACCTGTCTAAAGGTTTCTCAGGATTCTCCATCTAGATAAGAGTTCTCACACCTACTTGCTACCTGAACACAGCCACTGCCTTTCACACAAAGATTCAGTCCTATGACATGAATATTTAACGAAGGAAACTGGGTGGAGTACTTCTAACACCCAGGTGTGGCTGTGGAAGCCCATTTTGATTCTGTGTCAAATTACTGGATTAAATGAGTTTGTTCTATCACTGCCTTTGCCATATTCCTGAGACAGCAGATACGCAGATCCCGCATTCCTGCTGCTCTTCTAACTCATCTTTCAAGATGATAGCTAGTCAAGGTCTAGGATATTTTCAGTTTAGGATTCCTCATCTGCTGCTTCAATTTCATTTGTGCCTTGCTCACAGAAATGCTTGCAAGACATCCAGCCCAGGTCCTCATACTGCTTCTCCTTACAGTGTTTTATTTTCTCAAAAAATAATAAAGCCCAAACTCTATTTGGGATCCCATGGGGTTACAAAATCACCTCCCAGAGTGATGTTTTAAAGGGTGGCAACAAAGCATTTTATATTGCCATTTGATAAATTTCCAATACCAAGTAAGTGAGAAAGCAGGCGAGCCACTTTCTAAAGTAACAGGCAACAAAATTATCAGTTTGTGGACAGGTGAGAGGAGGCTGCCCTGAGGAGAACAAGTCTTTGCCTTAAGGTTCACCAGTTTTTAAGGGATAAGGCCTTTCAGTGGTTAACCGATCTCCTCCCAAAACTTAAGGCCAAAAGAAGAGAAGGCGTCCTTCTCCCACTTGGAATCAAAACGCTACACAAAACCTTACAGCCAAAGTCCTACAAAGTGAGTCGTGCAGAGGCCAACAATATTTGCTTTTATCAAAGTAGAAAATTTCCACAATTTCAGGAGAGCCCTAACCTGCCTTGTACGAAGACTGAAGGGAAAAAAGGAATGGTAAATAACATGACATTCTAAGATTTTTTTCCTTTGAGGTGAAGGGCAGGTATAGCAAGGCAGTCATCTAAGAGGGGCCTACGTGGAGCAGGGGAGTGGTTTGGTTTTGTTTTCTTCTAAAATCTGGGTATGTCCTCAACGGTTTGGAATAGGTTATACCTTTTCAGCTGATTAAATGTTGCAGCAGGACAAATTTTTATTGTATCACCTGAAGAAAAAGGTAGGGAAAAAAGCCTGCTCAGCACCATGCTGGACATGCAAACTCTGCCAAGAACCCAGATCTGCCTAACTATGCTTATGCGCAATGTTTGTATAAAATTATGCACGTTGATATGTTGGACTTTTTTTTCTTCTCTTCTTCAGTATAACTGTCGTGTTCTTTACCTGGTAGAATTCCTGTCATTCCTCATGTGGGCAATACAGCAGAGGTCACCAGATGTGGGTTGTGGGCCTCACCAGAGCCACATCTTCAGAGCAGAGAGTTCATTGTTACCACAGAATGCTTCTTGTCACCCTCCTCCCCCAAGTGGAACTTGTTTCCCTGAAATAATGGTCACACTTTTTCTACCTTTCTCCTGGTCTGAAGAAGTTTTCCTTGCATTTTCATTTCTTTTCATTCTTGCCTTCCTCCCCGCCCCGCCCCACCCCCCACCCCCCCAGGAATTCCCCCTTGTTACTATACAGATAGACTCAAAATCCCTTGATAATCCCCACAAAAAGCCAACATTTATTTCCTGCCTTTTGGATTAGTCATGCTTCTGCTCACTCTAGTAGGGCTACTTTTTAATCATATTGCTCCCCATTGTCATACCTGCAGAGGAGACAAATAGCCTGCCATGTTTTAAATTTTAAAGCATAACTTTTAACCTCTTTAACTACCCAGGTCTGCCTGTGACAACCACCACCATGTTATATACCGCTAATGCATTAATTTATGGGAAATCTGGAGAAATATATTTCTCTGGTTTAGATGAATCAAAAAATATAGCAATAGAGATTTTTATAGGATAGAATATATATATGAATTTTCTTTACATTTTTATATATATACATGTATACAGATATATATTTAGGGATGTATATTTAAATTTATGTACAAATTGAGGAAAGTTTGGAAAATGTTATCCATAAGTCATGGATTTGGGATTGTTGTCCTGATATATTTGTATGAATTGGAGAGAACGGTATATAGAGAAAATGGAAAAAGATGAAATGTGATGAAGCATGGATCACATGAGAGGGCATTGACAATATTCAGAATATCTACATTATTCATTGTCTACATGGCTTCTAATATGGATTTTAATAGGATGTTATTGTGCTGGCCAGCACAGTAATTCCTTATTGTGGTTTAAAATGTCTAGGAAAACATGAGAATGCTGTAATAGTTTATTTAAGTTGTTTTTTTTCCTTTTATCCTATCTATGCAATTTGTTCCTATTCTTGGGCTGCAACCATCCTGTGGTTTGGGCAAGAAAATGATGTTAATAGGAGAAGAACACTGAAGTCTTTACTTTGAAATTCATGGGGTTGGGGGGGGGGGGCGGGGGGGGGGGGG
>JAOQGH010000023.1:72595002-72654275 GCA_025769975.1 Gallinago jamesoni | reverse complement strand
GCGGGGTGAAAGTAATCAAGTTTTCAAACCAAACCCGTTGAGTAGGGTAGAGAGATGTGGGAAGGGAAAAAGAATGCCTCATTTTGTCCTGCCCATGCCAGCATTTCTTACATGGTTGACAAATTATTTATACTACACTTAGCAAATATTTAATTTGCTCTGTCCTTTAAACTTTTAAAGTTTTTATAAGATGCTTAGCTCTTAGTCATGCTATGTTTTGCAATAGTTTGAGATGATTAATACTGAAATATTCTTTCAGAATTATTTAGTTGATAAATATGCAATTCATAATTAAAAACACAACACCACCACAAACAGTAAGAAGCAAAGAAAATTTAAATAGTACTGCAATCATCATGAAATACAGAACTGGGACAGAATTTAAATGCCAACCATTTAAGTCACAGCGATGTCTCCCACAAACACTTGTGCTCTGAGAAGCCACTGTATCTTAAATTACTTGTCTACAGTATTTGGTGGGTAGTGTCATAAACCAGTAACCTGAAATGACATGGTGAAATGTTAAAACCCACAAAGTAGAGAGGGAATAACTTGAAGATAGCTTCTATCAAAATGCTTTCCATTCAGAGAATATTTAAGAGCCCAGTCTAAAGAGACATAATGGCAGTTTTGTCTACCATAAATATATTTAACAGAAAGGGATGCTCAGAATCATGGAAACAAAGCTAAACTGGCCTCAGCACATACAGACAGTCTTTGTAATACCACCTGCTGCAAGAACCTACACGTAGGCCAACTCTTCCTAAAGAACAGTACTAAATAACAGTAAAAGACTGAACTACATTTTTGTTATTTTTTTCAGGTTTTATAACTTATGGTGCTATTTTAATGTAAATATTTCTTAACATTGGCACTAAAAACTACAGAAGTAGCAGAGCCCCTGTACAAGCAATTTACTTTTAATCGCACATGGTACTGTGGTACCGGTAGGAATGCTGAATCAGGACACTGGTTGTTGTAAGTCACCATTGGCAATGCTTCTCAGGCTGACAGAACTTAGATATTATATCTGCTTTAAAATGAAAAAAAAAAAGTTAAATGTGATACGAATTTGTGTACATCAGGCGTATTTGCTTTTGGGCGGCGGTAATTGCACAGGGAGAGGGGACAAGAGTCATACCAGAGAGGAGAGACTGAAAAGATTGCACCAAAGCAAGCCAAAAAGCCCAAAGCAAACCAAAACACCAAAGCAAGAACAGTTGATTGTTTATTGATACAGGAAAACAAGCAAAATATAAGTAGGAGTGTTCAGAAGATAGAATAAGCTGTTTCTGTCATTTAAGTGCTTTCAGTTCCCTGATATCAAGTTTATGCTTTTCTAGGACTTCACTGTAAGTCTGGTTTATTTTATGTTTCTGGTTAAAGAACTACAATTCTAGTAATTGCATCCCCAGAAAAGTAAGCCATTCATAATAGAGTTTTCTTTCTAACGTGATTGATCTGTCTGAGGCATACAACAGAATTAAGCAATTCCGGAGTTAAGAGTATCCATAATGAAATGTACTTTTAGTTAAGCATCATTCTGCCCTGATTTCCCAGGACACCGCAAACATCCATAGCATTGCAGCAGAGATGGGCTGGATGCAAAACTATGGTTCTTTCACAGAAGAAAATGCCAGGTGCCCTCAATTGAACTGCATTTGTTAATAATGAAGACAGAAGAATCAAGCAGCTAGTTATACATGCACAGTCATACCTCCTGTGTAGGCAGAGACCAAAATTCTGACAAGTCCCAATGCCAAAAAGCTTGGACATCAGGGCCACTGTAAAACTATCTGATTATTATAATTTGGCTTTGTAATACAGCTCACTAAAGACCTGCTCATCCTTTTATCTTCCAAAAAGTCTGGAAATGTGTGGCTAATTACAGCACAAGAGAGGTTCTCAGGTATCCATGACAGAACCTTTCTAAGTATTGCTTAACAAAATTACTTCTCTGCTTAATAAAATACCATTCTGCTGACTAGACTGATGGCATCACTGCAATTTCCTTGTTGGTCCACTTTTTTTCCATATTCCCAGCTCATTATTCCTCGTATCCCCATCTGAGCCACAAATTCATTTCTGTATTAACTTAAAGAGGTTTTCATTTTGCTATTTCCAACCTGGCTTAAGACACGAACTCTCTTACTTCCTAAAAATAACGTCTAGTTTATGTTCAGTTCTTATGGCTGGTTCAGAGGGACTTTGAAAACGTCTTTCTCTCTTGTATTTCTACTGCTTTTTGGTGAGAAGTTTAGCACAAGAACATTTAACCTGTGATTGGTTGCAGGTGTATGGGACTATAGCTGACAGCTAACATGGGCCTCAGAGAAGACATGCCAAAGACAGGAGGGAAGATGGCATGGACTTAGCATTTTCATAGAAAGAGCATAGCCCCTGGAATACTGGTACAACAAGAATCTGTCGTGTAGTCTAACACTTTGTCATTCAAGATGGCAATGGCTATACTGAGGAAGAAGGTTTCCTCTACCTCTTTAGAATATAAATATATCTGGGGGCAGAGTAGGAATACCAGTAAATTCTTACTCTGAGAGACATCTTTCAAGTACTCACGAAGTTTATTAAGGGCATTGCTGGGGCTTTTTTGCATGCAGTTTAAAAACCCCTGAACTGTAACACGTATCAGACAGCTTGCATTTATTTACTCTTGGCTGGCAATTTAAGACAAATGTTACATGAGAATTCACCTTCCAAGCAGTTCAACATTCAACATCCACCTTGATGCAGGAGAATTATAAAAAAGGCTATGTCCAACTTGATGTTGGACTCGCATCCTGCATAGTCTTCGTGTTGAGCTGTGTTTGGAATTGAATTTCGTCTTAGTCATTGCATGCTCCATGTAACACTGTTAACAAATTTAGAGGACCCTCTTTGAGAGGGTTAGTGATGGCTTAAAATACCGTCACGTGAGCAATGATCCAGGATGTGTGGCAGTGCTGAGGTCTTTGGGGCTGGATTGCTGAACAACTTGCAGTCCCCCGAGCAGTGATATGATAAAAGGTCTATCAAACCGGCGCAGTACTGCGCAGTGCAGGAGTATGATAATGTGGGTAGGCACATACTCCCTTCTCTTTCCCTTGGTGAGTGACTGCAGTCCTGTGAAGTGGCTCTTTGAATCACTGGGGGTTTGTTCCTGGCCTCCACGCCGGGCTGCTGTGCGGTGATGCGCGGGGAGAGCTGCAGACGGTTTTGCATCATGCTTTTTTTGTACCACTTCCATGCTTGTGCAATGAGCTGGAATGGTGTTCAGGACCTTGGCAGCTGGCTGTGCTCTCTCCTTGGGTGTAACCCCATTTCCATCTCGCCATGCTACGTGACCAGGTGGCTCAGCACACACACACTACACCTGTGCATCCTCAGAGCTGAGGCGGTTGCGACACAAAGCTTTTAGCAATAGTTCATTCCTCCTGACCAGGCTTTTGCCACTTTATATGCTATATAATGCATATGACAATTAGGAACGTGTGTGTATATATACATATATGTGTAATTTATTGCTCTGTAGTTCCAGCTGCAGTATAATAATGGGTTTGCAAAGGGTAGTCATGAAAAACTTCATCTTTCTGGTTTTCTTCTCTTGAGAACTGAATTATAGTGAATAAGCTGGAATGCTCCTTCACTTACCCTTTTAAAACAAGCACTTCATCTGCCATAGCTCAAGATCTGCAAAAGCAAAGCGTGATCCACTTTAATAAAGAATTGCATAAACTATTGTTTGAGTAAGATTTAGAGATTATGAAAGAAATCTACCATTCCTACAAACCAGTTTTGTTCAGATAATTTTCAAAATCACAGTGGGTGACAGTTCAACAGGTAAGCTTTCAGTTTGTTGTGGTTGCAAACAATATCTTAAGATTTAAATATAATGTTTTGTTCTACAAACATTGCTTTTTGTAACTTCCTCTAAATTATACCTTATGACATGCAAATACAATATAACCTCTTCCCCTACCCCCATCTTCACAATCCCTCTCCCCTGTTTTTTCCCTTTTCATTTTACTAATTTGATTTCTAGGGTATATATGCTGGAAGAGAGAATAGTTGTCTAGGAGAAAATAGGGATTGCAAAGTCTAGCTATTGAAAAGTCTGAAAAATCTGAATAAACTACACCGTAGATATTTAGAAACCAGAATTTAGATTAAAAGAACATCAAGGTTTGCTTACTTTTTTATATTTAATCTAGATAAATCTGTGATTTTAGAAGGCTTATCAGTGGTAATCCTGGATATTCCTTTCCTTCTTCTCTGGGGGAAGTTTTGATTGCTTTGCTTCTGGGAATGCGGAGGGTATGTTTTCACTTTGGCATGTGAGGCTTAGTTTTTTATCAGATAAATTTCTGACTCTTGGAATTGAAAAAAAACACCTTTCCAAATATGAGAAAAGTATAGGCAGTTTGTGAGGGTTTTTTTTCTAAGTAGCCCTCCAATGAAACAGAAGCTCACCCTGCTTGTTGCTGACTGCTGTTGGGAGCCTCGTGCACAGCTGGGAAACTGAAAAGGCTTGTCAGGTTCATCACAGGGCCGTCTGGGAAAGCCTGAGCTGCACCAGAGACAAAAGATGGGGTCCCTTGCAGATGAAAAGGGTAGGTAGCTAGAGGAAAACCATACAGAGTAGCAGAGATTTGTCTTCCCACCCCCTTCCCACCAGGTGCCAAGAAAGCGTGGGAAGGAAGTGGCAGAGTAGGAACAGGAGAGAAGACAAATGCCTGCCTTCTACATACAGGAAGCACTTGCCATCTACCAGGTTTTAATGGCAGGCGACCAGCCCCCTCCTATATTCTCAAGCACTGACAGATAATGGAGTAGTTTATGCAAAGTGGCCCCCAAGAGTTGCTAATGGAGTGTTTGTACTGTATCTTATTTAGAAAGGATCAAAAATAGTTTGAGCCCAACATTAGAACTGTTGTAGTTAAACCTGTGTTTGGTTAATCACGATGCTTTTAAGGGTTAGCTTTAAAAGCACCTTTGTGATGTCTCTTGTTCTAAGCCACAGACACCAGTGCCAATCCTGAAGTATGCTAGATTGGCCTGTGCCCAAACTATTGTCTGCTTCATAAATTCAAGAGCAGAATCAGTAATGCTGTGTTTTCTTGACATTTCCTGGAAATGCCGGTATTTCTGAACAGCATAACTTCATCCAGTTTGATCCAGTTCCCTGCTGCATTATTGTTAATCAACAAAATATATTTTGAGAGGTAAGACCTGATTATTTTTTTTTTTAAGAATATCAGGTAGGAATTAGAACTTTCATCCAATTATTCACTAGCAAGATTTAAATGTTGTTGTAGTTACATCTTTTTAGCAGCTAACTTTTAGTAGATTGGCTGCACAGCAGGATAATGCAACATGTCTCTAATAGTATACCTGTAATAGCAGGGAAACATACATCTCCCTTTTTCTTCAGAAGTAATAATGAATCTGTTTTCTGGACAGACACGTATTGTTTATTTTAATGTTTTATATACTAATTAGTTATATTTGGAGCCTAAAATAAACACACCTAAGAATATAAGTGCATTTCATTAAAACATTTTCTCTTAGAAGTTACTCTTGCTTAATGGTGAATATTAGGCGATACTGATGTAATCGTGGGATTTTGCAGGAGTATTCCCTTGATTTAATTTTTGCCCACTACACTGCAGGGAACCAGTGGGCCTTGAGTCATTCCTATCTTCTCTGTACTGGTTTTATAAAGTTTATTCTAATTAATAATAAGGCAATTCTCTGTAATAGTTACGGTAATAATTAGTTTGAGGGAATTCTGGGAGCCTTAGGTGAACACTGTTATTTAGAATAAATGCTAAATTATAACATTATAATTCAAATGTAAAATGAGATGTCCAGCCATTTTTATAAATTCAGGATAAGCTATTTTAGTAATAATAGTTCCTTGTACTTAATACTCTTCCTCTGTACATGATGAAAAATCTGTACATCAAAGAAGTTATCAAGGGGTGTAAACACTTTATACATGTTACAAAAGGGCTCTTTGAAGCACATAGACTATCAAGGCCAAATTTTCCAAAGCAGCTGCTGTGTTGGGTGCCTTCATATTGGGGGGGTTGACTTGAGACACATTTCAGTTGAAACGTTCTGTTTGTTTAAAGGTACCAAATGGTACCATGCCATAATGTGTAGTAGAAGTTACATTGTGTGATTTTTATCTATTTAATGAGAACTTACATGGAGAAGAGAGATTCTGTTAATTTCATATTTAAATACACTTTGATTAAATATTGTCATTTTTCATCCTACTGAATGCCGTTTGGAGTCATAAACATACAGTAATTTTTTCCTGTTTCAGGACCATCACATCAACTTCCCAAAGCAAGCACGTCAAACATGCAGCTCACTTTGTTGTTTATGAAATTTGGCTTTGATCAGAATAGCAGTCCAATTTGCAGCTTGTTTACTTTTGCAGTTTTACAGTCCTACCTTAACAACATGGTCCTCAGAAGGAGGACTTGTGACAGCCTATCTTCTACTGTGCCTAACCTGGGAAAAGTCCTTGTGCTGCTAGCAGAAAACCTTTAGTTTTCCATTTATAGTTTCAGCCTGTCTGCTTTACCCAATTAAAAGAATCCCAGTTTTCAAAATTTCAAATGATACAACAAGTTACTTTTAGGTATCTAGAGCTAGAGCCACTGAAAGACTGAAGCACTTGGGAGCCTCAGATAATTAAACTAACTCCTGGGCATGTTTTCCCTAGACTGAATTAAAACTGTAGGTAAGGACCTAGGTTTCCTACGCAGCGCAAGCAGAGAGTGAGACAATCTTTATCCTTCATCTGCTGAGCACTTAGGGCTAGCTAACAAGAAAGACTGGGCACAGGAACATATTAAAAATCCTGCCTTGCTCCTGAGCTACATGCAGAATCATGTAGAGATGTCCAAGCTAGCCCAGGAGGAGCCAGCTCAGTTATAGCCAGCACAGAGTAGCCACATTAGTGCCATGTTTGGCAAAGTCTAATAATATATGTGGCCCCTTGGGATTATTTCCTCTTTGTCCCTTAATCATTTAGTATAAAAATCTATAAACAGTCTTGAGAAGATGGATTAGAGTATCTGGAATGAGATCCAAGGATTACAGTGAGTCTGACAGTTCTAATTCGATTTCCACAGTATGATTTCAAAGGTGTTTTCAGTGTGCATAATTTCTCTTCTGGGAATATATATCAGCTTCACTGTATCTAAGTGCTTAGGAAATAAATACATTCAGATTGCTACTTAAAATGCTTTTTCTTAGATGAGAACAAAGCAGAATGGAAAACAACTGCTAACCAGCAGTTTTTGTTTGACTGTAATTAAGCTCAGTAATATTAGTAAAACTATCAGTCTTTGTCATAGTACCTGATTTTGGGTTGCTCAGGGAATTTACTGATGCTTTTATGAAATTCTTGCATGTGCTCCAAAGTGCTGCAAGACTTTTTCAAATGTCATATACTTTCAGGACTGTGGAGCTCCTATTGACAACAATAATTTTGTGTGAAAGGAAGGGGAAGAGATCAAGATTGATGAATCCTAAAAAGGGTGCTGATTTCCAGAGATTTATAGCTTAGTGTGTCATACAGACATTCTTAGATTTGCAGCAAAAGGATCCTATTTCCTACCTCCAGTAGTACATAAATACTTAATCAAAAAGGAATTGGGAAGTGTTACCATGATCTGTATATCTAAATCTAACTTATGTTAAATCTATACTTACCAATATACCAATTACCATTTAGAGTAAGTGACAAGGCACTGTACGCTCTCACAAAACAGAAGAGAGACCTACAAACCTAGAAGAAAGAGACCTAGTAAATGCAAAACCACTTCTGCAACAGATTCTTCATCATTCTGAATTGCATTCACAATTGAAAAAGAAAAAAGGAAAGAGGTTACATTTATTAGTTGTGGCTTTTGGTTAGGGAGACCTAAAAGGCTTCCAAGCCCCTCTCTGCTCTTCCAAAATGCTTTTGTCATTTATCCTCTATTGCTCAACAGAAACAGTACTTTCAAGTTTCTGTCTCTTAGAATAAAACACAGATAATAGATGTTTATTTTCACTCTTTACTTCAAAACAGTTAATGTCTCACTGAATCTTCTGATCAGATTCTACTGAATCTACTCAGGTCTACACTGAGTAGATGATCTAATGATACAGCTCTGACGCAGCACAGTACTCAAAATCCTCAGAGCAAAGATGTGAGGCTAACTCATATCAAACTTTCTCTTACATTGAAATGCAAAAAGTTACAGCTACAATAATTTATGTTAATGCTATTTTTTGCATATAATTTTATTTCTGGAAGTCTTCCAAGTTCAGAAGAGTTTAAATATTCTCTCAGTTCTTAATTGTTGAGTGATTCCTGCTCCTACTTTTGGTGCTGCTTGTTTTCTGCTTTTTCAAATCCCTTTTTGGTAGCATTTTTCCACGAGTTGCTGGAAAATACAGATTTAATACATCAACTCAGGAAGCCGAAGAGCCAAGGATAAATCAACCTGTTGCTGAATAAAGGCATACATGATTATTTTTTTTCTTTAGCCATCTTAAATGTGGATCAGGAAACAGTAATCAAGTTTGTGAGAACCAACGTGTGTGGTATATTTTTTCCTACTGTTGCATATCTACGTTCTAGTATTACATGTTAATTAATGCACGTAAGGCATTTGCCCAACACTAACTTCATAGTTCTTTGCAACAGGTTCTCTGCTTCTGTAGAGGTGCTTACGGAAGGACTTGCTGCCACAACTTCTTCAGCTCTTTCTCCCATCCTCTAATTGAGTCCCTTTCATAGTTATAATTTGTCTGCCAAATGACTTATCAGTTGGAAAGGCTCAAGTCAGATACTACTTCCTTTTTTGCTTGTTTTTAACTGAGTACTGCCAGAAGAAAGAAGGGGTTAAAGTGTGGGAGGATTGCTAAGAAAAGGGGTTTGGTTAATGACACACAGGACTGCATTTCACACACCACAGTTTGTTTATTCTTCTGTAAACGGCAAAAAGAATTATCATCATCATGGTAAGGCAAACAGCACTCTCTTTTTTTCTCTCTTTGAACCCCACTAGAAATCTTTGGGTTAATACATGATTAATTTTTTAAAATCATAAAATCAACTGATCTCCATTAGTTTTATAGAGCGTCTCTTTAACTGACAGATGATACTGTTGACAGAAGGGGAGGGGGGAAAGATTTTAGTATATGGAAATAACTAGCTCTGGGGAAGAGGAGATGGGAGCAGGCATGCCTTTTCTGACATGTCTTTTCTTTTTTATCAACCTCCTTTCCTAAACACTCATGTAAGGATTTGTTCAATTTTTATTTATGCTTGTGTTTCCTAAGCTTTTTCAAAACATTTCTATTTATTTGATTTTGCACGATTTGCCTCTTTCAGTTTTCCTGGTTTTTTTGGTACTTCCAATATCTAAACCTCTGTGTTTGGCACCTAAGAAATAATATGGGCTTTATACTTATATCTATGCTTCTTGAACTGATTATATAATTTCAAAAAATCAGTTAAACATGTGGTCTCAGTATTCTCATTAGTCTACATGCTATTGGAAAATGGTCAATTTTCAGTGTACATTTGAACTAAAAATGTAGTTTTACAGTGAAAAAATAAATTGGAAGCAGATAGGTCTTGTTCTCTAGAAGAGATGAACTGCTTTGCTAAAATATCCTGAAATAGTAGAAAATAGAAAATATAAATAGTTGTTGGAAAAATATGACTATTAAGAAAACTTACGTTTGCTTCACTTCTCTCTGCTCAACAGTCTCAGATTCATAGCTCCTTGGTTATTCAGGTGAGTCCCCAATCTGGATAACTACATTCCCTGTATACAGAATTCAGGTAGAGCTGGAATTATTTGAAATCTAGCTATTGCTATTTATATCCTCTGTAAGTGGAGCAGGCAAAAAGCTAGAAGAGGCAGGGAGCAAATTCCGTGCTAGAGTGGCCTTGTTAAATTTAAAGTGTATTTCTTTCTCTGCATTTGAAGAGGACACTGTCAAGCTAGAATCTGATATATTTAAAGGAAATGCTAAAAAACTGTAATGTGCATGTGCCCAGCTCTTGGTATTTGGAAGAAGGCAGTGCGTGGGATAAAATAAAATAAGTCATACTTTTCATACAGTAACCCTTCTTTTGTGGCTTTGTGAAGGGTCAGCATAAACAAGGAAAAATTACTACAGTGAATTGAAGTAATTTAAATGTAGTTGACTGACGGCAAGGTTAAGTTTAAAAATCATTTAGGTTAACTTGAAATATAATTGTTTTTTTCCCTCAATGAATCACAAAAAAATTGTTTTGGGTCAAATGTTTAGCTAGGTATAATTTTTTCCCTGTGCTTTTTAAATAAGAACACAAGAGAAAGCAGCAAGCCTTTATTTCCATCTGCAACTCCCCCCCCCCACCACCCAGCAGTAGTTAGGGCACTCACCTGTAGGAGAGCAGTAAGAAATCTTCCATCTGTAGGACTTGAAACAGGAACTCAACAGGGTCTTGTGCTTCTCAGACTTTTCTCTCAACTTTGCTTTATACCTTCTTCCTTCTAGCTTTCCCACTAATACTTTTCATTGTGGCAGCAATACTCCAGATGAATTTTCAGCCTAAGAAAGTCTGGCCCTGCTGGTGTTGAATATTTGAGTCTCGGTTCTTGCAGAATGCTAGAGCCTGAAGAGTAGTAGTTTATTTATTCAAATGTTTTTGGCTAATGCACTTTTTGAGGTATCATGTGACTGCTAGAACTCCAAGGCTTTCTTTTTCTCATGGTTGTGAGAATTACAATACCCAAAGTTACCGGTGTTCCGGTATGAACTTAGAAGGGTTCTACATTATTAGAATTGTTCAAGATAGAAGGGTCTCAGAGGTTTTCATGTTACTTGAAATCCAGTTATTTATGACCTTTTAGTGCATGATAAAACTCAAACTTACTCTTCACTAAATAATGAATGCAGCTTTTTCCCCTTCTGAAGGTGAGCATATGCTAACAAAAAAATGTTTAAATTACAGAACTGTCCATACTAGGTATTACCACCTAATAGCTACCACAAAGTTGCTAATGACTAGTAAAAATACTACTTTTTTCTATAATGCGTGCTCAAAGAAGTGTTTTCAGTCATGTTCAAATGACTCAGATGAACTAATCTAAGAAAATTACATCCAATTGATCCCTTGAGACACAGCCTGAAGTTCTGATTCAACAAATCACAGTAGTTTATGCTTTCTCTCCACTGGAGACCAGCAAAGCATATGTTTAATTACATTGTTAAATTAGGGGTTTGGCTGTGGCAACTTACATTAGCTAATGAGAAAAAAACCCAGCCAAAACCAGAGGAAATATTTTAATGCTAACATAAACAGGTATGAATATAAATACAAACAAGATTTACATTTCTTCTTTAAGAAGGCGGCATTTTGCTTTCAGATTACAGCAGTGCTTTAAAGATTCATGCAGTGTGCTTGAAACAGCTTCCTCCATGCTGTCCGAGGAAAGGATAGTCCTCTGTTTTTTTCAGTTGCCAACACCTTTGATCAGGGATTCCTGAAACAGCTCATGTCTCAAGGGTAAGATTGCTTGCACAGAGACGCGTTGAAGAAGCCTGATCTGCAGAGCAAGAACACTTCTTGCCTTCTGAAAATCACACATTTCAGTGCAGTGCTCTCGAAATAAAGCATTCCTGTGCTCCCACTTGGGAGCCTCTCGAGAAGCTCGGTCTCTTTGCCCTCTTGCACTGGCAATACTGGCTCACCTACATTTATCTGAGTTAAAATACAAGCTCTTCAGGGCAAGTACCCGGCCTTTTATGTGTTTTGAAAGAGCTGTATATAATTAAGGTACTTTGTATGAAGAAATTACTTCAAAACAGTTTACATAGGGCAGCTATTTCAAGATCAAGAAAAAATCTTTAGCCTCGTTCCCTGAGGAAACAAGGCCTATGTGACTGGACTGGCTGGCTGTCCCTCCTCCCTTCCATCCAACACCTTTTGAACTTGTTGGACAGTTTAAACTACATTTGAAAGGGGGAGACGTCTCAAAGATAATTAAGTTCCCATGGACGTTATGAAAATCAGCTGCTGGGAAGAGAGAAATACAGATCCACAGTTCAAATAACTAATTTTTTCCAAGC
Organism: Gallinago jamesoni; assembly: GCA_025769975.1. Lineage (NCBI taxonomy): Eukaryota > Metazoa > Chordata > Aves > Charadriiformes > Scolopacidae > Gallinago > Gallinago jamesoni. The sequence goes on along the minus strand of JAOQGH010000023.1, from coordinate 72,642,140 downwards.
GTAATCTTGCAAAAACAAAACTTGACTGCAAGTGTAATAATGACAATCAGGTTGATAATGTAATCCCAAGTATAGAGGACCGACAGCTATTACGGATCCAAATATTAATATTCTGGTTGATACCATGATGAAGTTAGATTTCCCTTATTTTGGTGTATCAGTGTTTTTTAATAGGAACAATATAGGCATCCTCCTCACACTTGTAGTTATGAATTTTCAGAGAAGTAAGGGTCACTCATTGCTCGTTGGCTTGCTTTAAGTTTTCCTGAAAATTTTGTATTTTTACTTTTTTGTTCTTTCTTATGTAATGTTCTTTACTGTCTCCTTATCCCTTCCCTATAATTAGTTAGTACTGGCAATACATACGTAGAATCAAGAAATTAGATAGTAATTGGGCTGCATTACTCATGACTGTTGCATCTGATAGGGAAATTCATAGTTGTTTCTGTTATCGCAAAAGCACTTTAACTGTCTGAGCTCTATGAACTCAGCGCAGCCCTCAATGTTGCTCTTAATTTAATTGAGTGTTTTGGCTGAAAGAAGTCGGCAAAGGGAAGAAAAAAACAGACCACAAAAAGAAAAAAGAAAACTAAATTTTCTCATTTCCAAATTATTTCACTGTCTCTAAAGAAAAAAACCACCCCAACAACCCAAAACCTTAGGTTTAGGGTCGTGATCATAGACTGGTCTTTTTGAAAGCCACTGGGGGAAGATGTGTTTGGAGATTGGACTTTGCTGGTGGTACGGTTGCTTCTTGGTTAAGTAACACAACGTAAGACATGTTGGCAAAGATGGGGGTTCCCGTGGATTTCTCTTTGATTGCAGTATGGTAAGTCATACTCGTGCATATTCCCCAGTTTGGGTTTTCTGTATTTTTCACGTGTTTGGGCAAGCTTCGCTGCTGCACACTGTTCCGCTGGCAGTAAGGAGGCTTCATGGGACTCTCATGGAGCCAAGACGACGTTTCACAACTCATGCTTAGAACAGAGGCCCAATATAAGTGGGTTGGTGAAACAAAAGTAACTAAGTCAATACTTTTTCACCCGGTGGAGTAAGAGACCGCGTTAAAAAAAAAAAAAAAGGCCCTTATTTTCTTCAATAGCCACAGGGCCAGACAGGCTGCGGGCTGGGCGGCCTAGCCAGCCGCAGGTGGGTTGACCTGGTGTCTCTTCCCGCCTCCGCACCGAGGGCTCTCAGCGGCCACCCGAGTGAGACCTGCGTGGTCCTTCCTGCTGAAGCTGTTCCACTTCGCATAAGCGTCATTAAGCGTTAATTAGAAGAGGACTAGTTTAGCAGTCATTAAACATTACATACTAATTGAGCGCCGGGGGGAGAGGGTGAGGGGGATAGGTGTGAGGAGAGAGCGCCGGCACCATTAGGCCGCGGAGTCAGTTTCACGCCGCCCCGCAGGAGGGGGGACGAGGGCGGGTGAGGATGGGGGAACCGCCTCGGCGTGAGGCGCCCGCCGACCAGCCGGAGCCCCGGGGCTTGGGGCACCCGCCGCCCCGGCCTGGCCCCGGGGCCAAGCCGGGGCGGCGGGCGGAGGCGAACGGGTGGCCTTAGACCGCCGCCCCTCCCTCTGCTCCGCGGCCGAGGGAGGTGGCTCGGGGCGGGCTGAGGCGTGGGGCGGGTGGAGGCGGAGGTGGAGCGCCCAGACACCTGGCGCCGGGGTGTTCGGCGTGAGGGGTAGCTCCGCGTAGGGACCGGGCCGGGCGGTGAGTGTCGGGGTCGTTGGCGGTGAGGTGAGGTGAGGGGCGCCAGGTAAAGTTCGCCGCGGACTCCTTCCTCTTCCTCGTCCCGTTGTGGGAGGGTGAAGGGTGGCGGTAGCCTCGGAAGGGCAGCGAGGGGCTTCTCTCTCCCGGTATAGGCGGCTTGCGCAGGGCGCTGAGGTGGGATCGGCCCCGCGGGGAAGGGATAGCAGGCGACCGGAGAACGGGGGGACCCCGCCGGTACCGGCCTCGCTGTCCCGGGGGTGTACCCCAGGTGGTCCCCGGCAAAAGAGACCCCCCCCGTGTAAAACTGTAGCAGCCTCCATGGTGCTGGGGAGGTGGGGGGCATCCGCGCTCACCTTGGGGAGGTCTCTAGCCCACCGGAGTGAGGGTATCACTCGCAGTGTTTTTTGGGTTTTTTTTGTTTTTTTTTTTTTAATAGAGACATCTCCAAACAAGTATTCATCGTACCGGCATGTAAAAAGTGTGAATATATTAAAATGTAAATGTGCATGTGTACTCGGCGGTGGTGTTGCGTGTTTCCTGTTTACCATGTTAATTAGAAGTTGTAAGGGAAAACTTTGCCAGGAGTAATCCAGGGCAGTGTTTGACCCAGTAATGCTCACTGAATGGTGTGGTGGCTTTTATAGTTCTGGGTTTTCTAGCCCCAAACACAAGCCAAGTATTTATTGGACTTCATGAATGAGAAGAATTGTAATGTAATTTATGCCTTTTAAACTATTCTCTACCAGGACAAGTGTCAAAACTAACTCAGCCAGTGTGGAGGAAAAAGTTAAACTCCTCATTCTTGTTTTTATAAGGAAGCTTTTGACCAAGCAGTTTGTCCCCCGGGATGCTTTCCTGGATTATTTTGGGTGACATTAACTAACTGCAAAAGTTTGAGATTTAAGACATACAATACCAGCATTGTAAGGCAAGATGAGCATACTTGTAAACAAACACTGGCAAAACCATACAGAAGGATCTTGGGATTTTAATTGTTTTTTGCGGGTTTTGTCTTTCTTGTTCTTTTTTGAAAGCTAGCGTTGTTCAGTAAGCTGTTTTTTTTTCCCATTCACTGTGTCCTTTTAGTTTATAAGTGGTGCTAATACAAACAGATGTATTATAGAAACAATTTTGACATTAACCAAATATTTGTTTGTTTGTTTTTATAGTCCACCTCACAATTTCCAGATTCTTCCAGAGAAGAGAACAGAAAGAAACCCGTTTTGGAACGACTTGGCAATTTGTTTGGTACAGGGAAAAGGAAGAATGTCAAAAGTTCACTAGAACACACTGCACATCGGAAGGGGGAAAGGTCAGTTTCTCCTCACAGAGCACATCCGATATACTGTAGGCACGTAAAGGAAGGACACGAAGCTCCTCAAGCACAGAAGCAAGTGAGAAACGTGAGTGCCGTTTCTGAGCCGCAGGAATATAGTTTCAGTGGGGAAGTAGGGCCACCGTATCGTGATACCATTTCAGAATGGAGTGGTAGGGGCATCTCTTCTGATAGTGAGTGGTCAGCAGATTGGAGCGGCAGCAGTGAAACCATTAAAAACTCTGTCTTTGAGAGTAGCCTGAATGTGGAAACCCCGGAACTGGAGAAAGAATCCGTCACAGATATAAATAATTCCACAACTCCAGATTTCATAAAAAGCTTGAGAAGTTTGTCTAGTGAAGACTTAGAAAAGAGTATCTTGAGCCACAAGCAGCTTGTGAACACGTGGGTGTCTGAGGAGCCTGGGCATGCAAAACCAAAGGATTTGCCATATGAGTTGGAATCTGCGGCGAGTGAACGCATACATTCTGCTAGAGTGTTAACAGTTGATATCTATCTAAGAAAAACAGACGAACTCCTTAATGAACCCGTGACTGTTATATCAGAAGAGAATTGTAGTGACTCGGACACAATGGATAAAAAATCTGCTAATAAAAGATCTGGGAAAAGGAGAAAATCTCAGTCATCTAGTGACATTCCAAATGGAGAGAGAAACCAAACTGAAACTGTTGCAAGAGAAGAATCTGTTTTTGAAGATGATGCTTCTGAGGTATTTTCAGACAAGGTCGTAAATTCAGAAAGAAAAGCAAAGTCTCCTCAACAAACTCCTGAAAGGAATCTCTCTTCCTCAGGTAACAATCAGGACCTAAAAGCTGGATCTGCTCACAAAGGGGCATCTAAAACTGAAGCTGACAAAGGCAAGCAGCAGACTTCAAACACAACCCCTGCAAGGAGAAGATCATATAAAAAGAATCAGTCCGACCCTGTCCCCATTTCCCCTACTGGTCTGAAGGGTCAGGTAAAAGATTACTCCTCAAAAAGGCAACCTTTAGCATCACCAGAGAGTAACCCAATGACAAAAAGAACTTCAATGGAAAAGGGAGCTATACCTGTGGCTTTTGGGGAAGACAGCTTGGAGTCTCCCAAAGCTTCTTTGGCTGATAAGACAGAAGACACTGCTTTGGTGTTTACTGAAAGCAGAAATGAGACCAAGGCAGTAAAGCATGGTAATGGTTCGGATGGAAGAGCATTCTTGCGTACTGATGGGATTAAAAATGGAGACCTGTGTATGTCAGTGGAGAGACAGACGAATTCTGACTTAGACAGCTCCAAGCTGAAGAGTTTGGATGCTTCCAGAACAGTCACAACAAAGATTAGCCTGTAAGTAACATAAACTTAGTTTACCTTATCCCTGTAGCTGTAATTGTGCCTGTATCTGTGTTTAGGATTCTATATAGGAATGCTAGCAATGTATCTGTTACCTATCTAGATTATTTCCAATTAAGAACTGCCTTTTAAAAAAATATGTCATAATTACAGTTACCAGTTAGTAAGCACTGTAGTTTACATGTGTTAGAAAAATAATTATTTTTTCTATTATTTTTTTATAGACAGGGAATTTCTTTTTATATCAGTTCTATGATATGGAACAATTTAACATACATAAAAGCTGCTCTGTCATCATTGTCGCTGCTTTTGTTGCTCAGATTAGCTTGGCTGTCACTGACCTTAATGTAGTTTTTGCTGTCTGAAACCAGCTGAGGATGTCGTTGAAGATTTTTGTATGTAACAATCTTTGAATAAGGAAAGTGTTCAAGTTGTTCTTTGAAACAACATAAGTTCTGCTATTAGAAGAAATGTAGGATGAAATGTAGAACTTGATCCTTCAAATGGTATGATAAATCACACTCCAGAAATTGGAATACGTATAGTTGCTTTCATACGTCTGTGCAGGATGAATCATGTAAATTTTTATGCATATGTATAACATCAGGCATTTGCAGAATTATGCATATGTTATTTGGCAGGATTTGGTTTTACACTCAAAGAAATTCTCATCTGTCAAACAGAGGTGATCAGTGCTTTCCTTAGGATTATAAAGAAGTGAATGTATTTATGACTTTGACTGTAATCAGTAGTATGAATGCCGTGATTGATTTTCTGGATTCTCTTCTACAGTGAATCATTTTATTACATTGGTAATTTCTGTTGTTTAATTGTCATGGCTATGTACTATGTGCTATTGCTTTCTGCATTCTGGTACGTTCATTTATAGGTGTCAGAGTGCATTGAATCCTATTGGTCCACCCAAGGTACACCGACTGTTCAGAATCATTGTTCAACTGTGTTCAACATTATGGCTTAAGAAACATGTATGTTTCTAGTTATGCTTCCCTTATGTGAGAAGTATAGGAGAATTAGGAAATAATTTCCTTTGCACCATTTGTAGTGTTCTACATCCGATTTGTTCATTTGTAACTGGATTAAAAACACCTAGCACTGAAAGTTAAATTATGGTATTTTTGTATGTGGCCATACTTTGCCATCTGGCAGTACAGCTCACAAACATTACACTCTAAAGTTTTATATCTTCATAACTTCAAAGGAAAGGTAGCTTTCATATTTTTCTCTTTGTGTCACTGCCATTAGTGGCGATGAAGTTCTAAGTGCTTGTGTAGCTGGGTTTCATTTTTCTGGGTATCTCCTTGGCTTTTTGTACAGTTAATTATCTTCTGCTGTACTCCTAAAGTGATAGACCAGTACCCTTTCTGACAGATGTAATTTTAATGAATAAACAGCCTGTTCTAATTCACCTGATTTTGCGGGGTGTGTGGCTCACCGTCTTGGCCTTATCTGCCAAGGGTAGGAACTTTAGCCCTGGGTGGGACTGCTGTCTTGCGTGCAGGGTTCCCGATGCATCTAACAACTGTGTGGAACTGTGGAATGACAGCTTCTTTAGCCAGACAAATTGATATGGTCAGATTGCCTGCTGGAATTTGTAGTGGTTCATCAGAACACATAAACTATAAACCTGCATGAGGCTTAAGCTGCTGTAAAATGGGAAAGAAAAAGATGGTGCCATTACTAGTGGGGTTTTGTTCTCCTGTTGTTGCTGTAGAGAACTGATAGCTTTTATGTTTTCAAAGGTTAGAAAATTGTTAGATGCTTCATAGGAATTCCTTTCAGGTTGAAAAATACTCATTTACTCACCAACTTGTTTGCCTCATACAAGATAGATTTTGTATAGTCAGAGTAGTTTTCACTTAAACATGTGTAACGCCTCTTGTTAAGTGATGTTGTGCCAATTCTGGGAATCAAGTTTCTTTAGAAACTATTTTAAAAGAAGTTGGTTTTGCTGGTTCCCTGCAAGTAATGGTAGCATTTTCTGTCTTTTCTCCTTTTATGTCTGTGTACTGGGAAACTTGGAAGTCACAGGATACTTTGCTTCTAGCTTTTGAAAAGGAAACCTATAAGGGTTGAGAATAAACTGAGGTTGATGGTACATCTTAATCGGCAAATAAAACCTCAGGCAGTAGTTACTTTGATGTGCTTAGCGGAAGACTTGGCTTCAGTTGTCATATTTGATGTTCAGACATGGTTTTGTAGTTGCCTTTGCATTTATGCCCACTTGTTGAATTATTCTGCTCTGTTAACACGCCATTTTCCTTTGCTCACCTCAATCTGATGTTTTGGCATCTGTATTTTTTGGCATCAGTTACCTGCTTGACGTGGTCGTTTGGACAGTATGCTTCAGCTAGGTGACTCACCTTCCATTTATGACTGTATTGGGAGAGGTTTACCTGCTTGCTTCCACAGGTTAGCTGCAAAGTGTAGCCAAAAAGGAGGACATAAGTATTTCTCTTGTGCCTGCTTGTCCCTGGTGTTGCAGATCAGCAGTGGGTAGTAGGAATCAGCCACACTGGGCTGTTGTATGAAAGCATTTGCGCTGTTAAGCGACTCCATCTTTCAGTCCTTCTCCCCCATATTAGAAGAGAGGCTTAAAGGACACTCAAATCAACATCTCCTCCTTTAAAACAAGCTTAGAAACTCACTTCTTGCAATAAGGCACGTCTTTTGCTTGTGTTTAACACCAGTATTTCTTAGTGTGGAAAAAGGCGTAGTGAAAAGATGAGTTGGAGGAAGCCTGCTGTAGTGGATGGAGCTCCAGGGCTGAACTTTCTATTGCTCTTCAGTCTCAGCTCTTTTGCTTCTGTGCAGAAATATTGCAGAATGTAAACTACAAAGTGCTGAAGTGGTTGTTTCTTCATAAATTTGCAAAGCTTGAAACTATACCTTTGAGGTGTTAGCTGTTCATTTAAAACGGGTTTGAGGCGTGGCTGATAACTATCAGTGTTAACCATTAAACTTGCTTATGTCAAGGCATACATGGAGAGATTGATTCTATTAGGAAGATATGTATGGTTATGTTGAAATGCACATAGTAGTGCAAGTGACAGGCTGACAAAAGGAAGGTGTGGAAATGAGTCTGTTAAGATAACTAGGCTGTTAGCAATACTTCTTGAACATACAGGAAGGAGAGGATAACTACCTTTCTCTGGTCAGAAAAGGACTTGAAGGGTCCTGGTGAACAGCTAATTCAACATGTGTCAGTAGTGCATCCTTGTAGCAGATGAAGTCTAAGCCTGTGTTAGGCTACTTTGGCCAGAGTATAGTCAAGAGAAGATATTTGGTGCTCATGAGGCTGCATCTGAGGCATTATATCAAGTTGTAGTCCTCCCTCCTCCTCCAACTCTTCTGCTTCAAGAGAGATGTTCACAAAATGGAATGAGTGCAGCAGTAGGCCATTAAGAAGGTGATGGCACTGGAGCATACCAAGTATGAGGAGAAGCTGAAGCAGCTTGATTTGTTCAACAAGAGAAGGACATGGGTAGACCTCAATCATCTCTCACTACCTATAGACATATTTTAGAGAAGGGAGAGCCAGGTTCGCCCCTGAGATGTGCACTGAAGGGACAGTGGCCATGGTTGCAGGCTACAACAGTGACATTTCAATGGGATATAAGGCAAACATAATTCACAGCAATAGTGGCCGACCTGCTGCAGTGCTTCCCTAGTAAGACTATGAAATCCCGACCGTTGGAGATACTCAGAACTTAGTCAAAGCCTTCAGCCACTTGCTGTAACTTTGAAGCTGTCCCTGTTTTGAGCAGGAAGTTGGACTAGCTGACCTTTAGAGGTCCCTTGCAACTTGTGTTCATTTTCCAAAAAGAAAAAAACATAGAATAATTTAACTTTGAAAAGTTTAGGCAAAACAGTCATACGGCAAATGAAAAGTATTGTCTAAATATATTTAATTTTATGCCGTGTGGTAGTTTCCTCCCTGTCTTCCCTCTTTCAGGAATAATTTTTTTCAGTTTCTAGACTTGAATTTTCCAAGGGTATTTTATTAGCACCTATCTGAATTATGGCCAGTTGTTTATAAGTTTGTTTCCCTTTTTATTGATCACATGTTCTTCATAAGGGCCTTCCAGTTGTGAACCAATGTGAGCAGGCTGATAGTTACAGTGAGCACTGACAGGAAGTCTTCTCCAAAAAGACATGGTGATTTTTAACAGTTGCTTTCTGTATAGATTCATAGGCAGCTGATTTTGGGTTCCTTCTGTTATTTCATTAAGTTTGTTCCTCATGCTTTTCCCAAGAAAAGCTTGTACAATGGAGAGTCTTGCTTTATTAAGGTTTACATTCTTACTAAGGGTGGATCTGTTGAGGAAGAGGAGAAAGGGGTGATCTCTGGTTTTGGGTTGTTCCTGTTAACTCACGTGTACCTTGGCACTTCTCTCTTGGGTTACAGAGCTGTCTGAGAGTTCAGTGAACACGGTTTGTGTAGGTAAAAAAGAAGAAAGCACCTAAGTACCAGAATCATCCATTGATTGATAAAGCATTTTTGGCCCTGGAGATTGTTGCTGCTAATTTCTTTGGTCTCCCACCGTCCTCAGTTTTCATGTAGTACAGTTTCTGCCTGTTCTCCCACTGCTGAGTGTCTCCAGGTTCCTCTTTGGAGAACAGCTCTGCCTTTAAGGTGATGGTAGGCACCTTGACACTTCTTATATCTGACTGATAAATTTTGAAGACATGTGCCCTGCATCTTCTCAGCTGTTCATACTGTTCCTGCAGGAGCAAGTGACATGGACAACTGTTTTTTCTTGGATGTGGTATTCAGAGGAAGGAGGATTAGAACCCTCAGCTGCATGTCATCAGCCTGCCATAGTACATGAGTACTATGTGCTACATACTTGTACATGCTTCTCTATCTGCTCTGATGGAGAAGTTCCTACAAGTGTTTCCCAATTTGATTCCTCTAAAATCAACAGGGTTAACTTGTCCAATGTAAATTGTTGGCTAACATTACCTGAAGGAAATGGGAGAGTCCTCACTTGTGGTGTTCGCTTATTCAAGTGGTGATGCAGTGACTGGGGACAGCTACCCTTTCCACCAGCACTAATGGAACCAGAAGAGGACTTTCACTTTATTCAGGGTTACTTCTGCAGTGTAAGGACTGCAAAGAATCTGGGTAGATGTCTTCAAAACTTGTTGGAGAAGTATATTCAAATGTTAACCAACTCATTATCACCTTAATGAATTGGGATTTGTTTCTTAAACTCTGCAGGGAATTCATGTGTGTAATTTATTCTGCCTATTTACTATTAAATTTTAATGTCTGTCAGTCATAAGTAGTTCTCTGCCTCAATTGCAGATGCTGTAGGCTGCTGTGTTTTTTGTTTTACCAAGCATTAAAGAACTGCGTACATGCTTGAAATGTATTCTTCTTATTTACTGTATAATTTCTTTTTGTCACTTGTATAGTTACTCCTTTTTTTAGTTAATTACTTTTGAGATACCAAAATATAAACTGAAGATGACTATGGAAAAATTCATTATAATGTTACATTTACTGTTTTGAAAATTATTACAAGTCTTTTCAAGATTAATCAATGATGTAACTCTGTATCGCTTTGCCTTCTGTAGTCCCGCCAAACCGAAGAATGTAGAGCTGCATTTTAAAGCATCTGCGAATCAAGACAGTTTAGAAAGTGAGCAGGATACTCTTGAAAAACCAGTTAATAAAACCAACAGCAACATCGCCAACAAAATTTCCTTATTTGAAAATAAATGCGCTAACCAGACCCAGAGGCCTACTGACATCCCTGCTTCAAAAAATAGCACTGTACCGAGCACGTTTGTTGGCAGAGCAAAGCTGAAATTTGGAAAACAACCTAAGGAAAGTGAACAGCCTGATAAAACGTTAAATAAGCAAAGCAGTCGCCAGAAGTTGTTTGAGAATGGCACAGCAGAGAAAGAAAGCACTGCAGAACTAAAAGGCAAAAATGAAGAAAGCTCTGCCTTTTGTGAGGATATTGGGAAGACAACAGAACTTAAAGTAAAAGCGGCTATATCCCTTTTTAACCAAAGCAGCAAAACTGATGCTAGTAGTGTCTCTCTGAAGCAACCAGATCCAGAACTAACCACAACTAAAAAAGAAAGTTTACCTTTAAAACCGTCTTTCTACTCACCCAGCAAAAGTGAAAATGCTCAAGATACTTCCTACCAAAGAAATAACACGAACTCAGAATTCCACAGAAACGAAGAAAAGCTGCTGCCAAACACAGAGGTTTTATCACCTAGCAGTGAAGGTAAATATTCTCTACCATCTCATCAGGTTTCTAGGTCAGAATTTAAGAAGATGGAAAATGGAGATAAAAAGGCAAATCTGGGAGAGCTAAGCTTTGCAGCACTACCGTGTGATGACAGCAGTCAGGACAGTATATTGCTATCAGAGCATAACATCAATACACAAAAGAGCCCAGGCAAAACCTGTAATGGGTCTGCTGAAGACGACAGCATTTTTGATTCCCCATCAGACATGAAGAAGTTTGCTGAAACAATAAAAAACTTGGACAGCTCAGTTTGTTTACCCCAGAAAAAGAAGAGGTCAAAGCTTCCCAAGTCCCCAGCACCCCACTTTGCAATGCCTCCCATTCACGAAGACAACTTGGAGAAAGTATTTGACCCTAGCGTCTTTACTTTTGGTTTGGGACTGAGGAGGGAGAAAACACAGGATCTGTTACCAGCCCAACAAATTAAAATGCAAAGCCTGGAAACAATAGCCAGAGTCAGGCCCAAGCGTGCATCAACAGAGCAAAGCATCATATTCAAAGCCCTGCAGTCATGTAATAGAGAGGAACCTGCCTTTGCTCAGGAAATAAATGGAAAAGAGAATGTTGATGGTACAGATGGTGAAATTAAGAGATCCCGGCTTGAAAAAAGCTCCCTCTTCTCAAGCTTGCTGTCTTCTACGTCTAAAGAAAAGTTTTTTAATCCTTCTGTCACCTCAGTAAATAATGTTGCAACAGCTTTTCCAACTGACTCCTCAGGGATGCCTCCTTTACAACAGGATGCTTCTGGACCATTCGGCATGCCTCAAAAATCGGAGGTAATAAAGATCATTCATGAAATACAACCACATAAGTTTGTCTACCTGCTGAATGACTGTTAATTTTGATTTTGCAATTCAGTCTCTTTCAGATATGAAGTTTCCAAGTTTTGTGGAGAAGTACATGCAAGCAGATAGTGCAAAAAAAGAACTAAGTTTACAAATGCCCAACTATGGGAACCCTGAGAAAAGTTTTTCCAGCTGGTTAGGGACAAGCAGATATGAATCGAATGTCCCCAGTGGTTTATTAGATGTGGATGTAAGTATTGTATGTTTAAAATGTGTCTGGAAAGTTATCCAGCTTTTATTTTGTTGTAGACAATATGCATACATTGTGTTTTTTTAGTTTTGTTTTCCCTCTTAGGAGCATACATAGGTATGGTACCAGTTTCATCTGATTTTGTCTATACATGAAAATGAGATGGCATCTATTAACATGATTATGTTTCTTCATGGTGCCTTTATTTTGAGAGTCTTCCCAAATATGAATTGAAAGTGTATGTTTACATATGTCTTCATACCTGATTTTGTATTATTTTGAAACAAATCTCATGCTAATTTTATTTTTTATTGTAAATTAGTAGAATGCTTTCTGTGAACTTCCGAAAAGCTGTGCCTGCTTCATCAGTTAACAGTAATCCCTTTTCTTCCAGCACGACATTCAGCCATTGCACTGTTAAATGAGTTACAGGGCAAACTGGTTTATTTAGCCATCTGTTTTTGTTACCAGTATCCCCATGCGTTTGATAGAAAATATATATTCTTTAAGAACACTTTAAGAAGTGGATAGTAGTGATTATTGAAAGTGCTGCTACAGGGGAGAGCTGTTCCTTTGTCTGATGATAAGCATCAATTCATCATGAGGGAAGGCAGAGCTCCATTTTTGCTTTTAGTTAACTTTACCTTAATGTGGGAGAACTTCCAAAGCTAAGTTATCTGCTGTTACAGTTCTACTGAAAAGGGTGCAGGAATAGTAGAAGTAACTATTTCCTTCACCTTGCAGAAGGAAATCCATGCTATCTTGCAATTTTGAGGATGTAGATTTTTCTCTCGTGGGAAGTTTTTTAACAATTGTGGGTATGAAAATTAGGGGGGTTATTTGTAGTGGTGTAGGCTTATTCTGGTGGTTAAAGAGGCTTTCTTACTCCAGATGGACCTGCTTGGATTTCAAAACCTCAGTTAAAGCTAAATGACTAGTACCAATGTTTGGGGTTTTTTTTTTCCTACTTAAATCTGTTGTTCCTGAGTGAGTTTCAATTTTTCAGTAGAGCATGGAGACCTGATAAGGCACGGGAGTATACACAGACATAAGACTGCTCTCGCAAGGAGCCTGGTAGGCTTATGTAGGGTTCCAGGACTTCTGCAGCACTGTTGCTGTCTCTGAAGTGCCTTGCTCAAGTTAGACAGGAATGAAAAATGTTTGTATGATGTGTACCTACTATGCGTCTTCCACTGACTAAAAAATGAGGATACAATGGCTAATGTGAAGGAGAACAGTAAGAACACCCCTAAACAATGATTTTGGTATTCCTTAAAACACAGAGCAAGTTCTAACTGGTATTGATGCACAGTCTAATAAAAAAAACAGGCATGCTTCAACGTGTCCTGATAGTGCCTAGAAAAATCTGATGGTGGTTGGGAACTCAGTCCCAAGATCACTGCCTGCTCTGTGTGCTGATTAATATGTTCTCATTAGTTCCTTGCACGTGTTGCTGGTTATCTTAAGCTGCAACCTGTTTTAGGGGCAGGATTTGTTTGGGTTGGTTTGTTTGTATGAATAGTTCCTAGAAGAGCAGGACCCTGTCCCAGAGTGAACGCTCCTGTCCTTGCTAGGAAACCAAATGCATAATTGCAACACTTCCTTCATTTGTTTTAAGATGATGTGGTGCAACCATAACTTTCCCATATATTCTCTGTTGTATAATTTATTACAGACTTCAATATTGTTTTAGATTTTGTATGCCTTAATGTATTTTATTTGTTGTGGCATTTTACTCTATCACTTACCATACAGTGTCTCACACTTTTTGAAGAAACCTATCTTGTTACAAGCTGTTCAGCACAAAATTGATTGTGCTAATTAGTTCATACATGTACATACCATGTCTTCTCAGTCTTTCCATATATTCCCCCAAAATTATTTCATGCTTTATGGTTACTAGGCATTTAAACTTTCACTACTGTTGTTATCATTGTAGAACATGTATTTTATTAATGCCAATTTTTAAAGTAGTATGGTATGAAACTCCTGGAATATATAGGAAGTTGATCAGGTGGATTTTAGTTGGCTTCAGTGGGATGATAATTCAGTTTAAAAAAAAATAAAATATCCAAAGTGTATAAATTTGTACAATTGTAAGATACTGCTCTTCTTGAGGAAGAAGGAATTGAAGTAATAAGTAGGTGTAGTTAAAGTGTTATCAGCTTTTTTTGTTTCACTAGCTCTTCTTTTATAGATGAGTATCTGTATAGAATAAGTTTTTGGTTTGTGGTGAGGTTTTTTTCTGACTTTTCTCTCCTCACTACTAGGCATTTTCAAGAAATGGACAAAGTAAAATCAATCCCAGACCTGGCAAGGTAAGATCAATTTTTTGATCTTTACTGTTCCTCTCTATATTTAAAGCATAGCAAGATAGAATTATATGTCGTTGGTGGATTGTGGGTTTTTTTGTGTTTTTCTTTTTAAATACAGCTGATGATATACTGTGACTCAGACTATCAGAAAAATGCTATTGAAGTTTTCCATGATGTTCCGGATTGCAGTTCTTGGGTTCTGTCGCCAACAATTTTAGTTAAAGTCATCAGAGGATGGTAAGAGATTAATTTTTATTCTTTATCAATGATCTGTCCAAAAGTCTTTAGAAACAGAACTAGTGTATAAGTAAGTCTGCCTCACAAATGGCAATGTAATGTAGACATCTGTGAGCAAGAAATGTGGCGTTTTACCACTGCAATAGGAAGTTCTGGTCAGAAAACTTATCTTGTTGAGTAAGTCTTATCATCTGGAGGGATGAAACATCTCACCAGGCATACAGGTGGGATGAAATGACAGATTCTGTCCAGCTGTGCTGCCCTTTGACTCCTGTCCCCTTTATGAGTGCTTGCATAGTATTTGGTTTGGACTGAAAGGCTAGCAAAGGATTTTAAAGCCAGGTCTGATGTGGGTTTGGATGCAGAAGATCAATTCCATGTCTGAAGGTGGTGCTGTAAAGGTAATTGTTTCTCTTGCGAGTCCAGAGGGAGTTTTTCTCTAAAAGCTAGATTGCCTAAGAGGAATTCAAAACAAGTTAATCTCCTGTGTTCTTCATAACATTAACAGAACAGCCATTATTAGTGTGGATAGCGTGGCAAGTTAAGTTGTGGTCAGGCTATAATGCAGGCAAATAGCAGGTTCTCAAAAGCAGTGATCTGATAGTAAGCTGCAGAAACAAGGGCTAGCTGCAGTAGGAGGTACTGGGAAGCACACTGATGTTTAGCTTGAGAAAACAAATTAAAATCTTCTGATCTGTGTGAACCAGGTCTTCTTTTTCAGCATGGACTAGAGGACTGCATTCCCTTCCTACTCCCCCGTTCAACTGAGAGCTCCCAGGGGAGGGTATTATAGTTGCATATGGGTATAGTTTTTATATAGTTATATATTCAAACCTGCGGTTAAAAATAAAGTTGTGCTTGTCTTTTGATAGTTCTTATCATCCTTTGGCGCATCTATACCAGCCCCTGTGGAACTCCAGGCTGCTGTTCACAGGATCTGAGTAGCTTCTCTGTTTATACTTGACACAGCAGTCTGCGCTGTCAACATTTTCTGACCTATAAATTGGTCCTGATTAGTATCTTATGCAAAAGTCTGGTATTCATAGACAGTAGTCTTGCTGCCCCAAATCATCAGTTTAAAAAGGTGGGGGAGTTTTTGATGGAATGACAAAGTCAGCAGTAGGCATCTTTGTGTTTTTATCATTGCTTTTAAAAATATCACAGAGACCATAAATGACTTAAATCAGCTGTATTGGGGTGGCAGGAGGAGTCTGGAAAAAATACTTCTTGTGAAAGGATTTGTTAAATGGGATCATGATTTCTGCAAATCACACTTGATAAAACACCATTAAAAATGAGAATTTTTTCTTTTAAGCTGGATTCTGTATGAGAAACCAAATTTTGAAGGCCCCTCTATTCCACTGGAAGAAGGAGAGCTGGAATTCACAGATATTTGGGGTGCAGGTACTTCTGAAGAGCAAAATGAATCCAAACCTCTAAAGCCTACAGTGATTGGTTCAATAAGACATGTTGTTAAGGCAAGTAATAGAAGTAAAGAAAATTTTATATAGGTCTTAATGTTTTGTAATGTTTTGTGTTGATACAAAGAGTGATTTGTATATTAGGACACAAGTGTAGTGTGAGTTGTAAATGCATGAAACAATCTTCCACACTGAATTTCTTGTTTAATCACAAAATAAATGTGCGGAGTTTGTCCACGGTGGGGACGCGTTTGTCCTTGATGGGGATTGTGGTAACATCCACTGGAAGAATAGGGCAGGAAGAAAACTGAGTGGTTTTCGTTAGTATAGCCTCCAAAATGTGATGTACAGCATATTCTTTTTAGCCTGGTCAGTCTCTCAGGATAAAAATCCCGGAAAACTTATCAGTAGTTCCACAGATTCATATTTTCAAAAGCGAGTGTGTGAGTTTTTCTTTTAATTTCTTTTTTTAATATAAACCAAATTTACACTCAACGTGAATTTTAATGTCAAACACTGAACCTTGTTTGTTACTCAAAAAGTAGTCCTGTATGCACAAATTTAGCAGGGAGTTTCATGTGTGGTGGAACAGCCTTCTTACATGCACTTTTAACCTCCTATTAAGTAGTTACCTTTGCAGGTTGCACAAACAAGTATGAGCTATAAAGTTACTTGACTAGGACAGGAAAAAGGAGGAATATATATTGCTTGTAACTACAATTCTTGTTTAAATTGCAGTTCTCTTCAAGAATGGCTTGCTTGGTGTTATGTTAGGATTTAATTTGCTAGAGGAGATGTTAACTGATGAAAGAAGATGCATTCCTAGATGGCAGAAAGTAAACAACGTAAATGTTGATTATAGATCGACTGTTTTGGTCCAAACAGAGACAGGAAAACTGGCGTAGTTATACTTTTATTATAGGCACCTAATAGCAGTAGTAATTGACAAGAGGGGAAACAATTTAAAATAAACAGGTGTTTTGACGCTGATTTAGTTATCTGCATTAATTACAGAACTTGCAGCACAGACTAAGTGATCATGGCAATCTTCATTTTTCAGGATTACAGGGTTTGCCGAATTGATTTGTATACAGAACCTGAAGGCTTAGGAATCGTGACTTCCTTTTTTGACGACACGGAAGAAACAGGGGTGTTTGGCACCACTCAGAAGACTTGTTCTATCAAAGTACACTGGGGCACGTAAGTGCGTAGTTCTGTATGAACGTGTACTGCTATGAAAGGAATTTGTTTTAAACCATTGGTTACACCTATCAGACATGCAAGCAGGCTGTATTTATTCTAGTCCTATATTTTGGCAGTATTTGTTGACAGTAGCATTAGTACATCATTGTAATGCTTGATTCTTGGGGAGGTTGACCTCTTAATGTTTTGTTTTAGAGCCAGCTTTTCTTCCACCTGTAGTGAAGACAGAATAACCCTTGTGTATTTATAGCAAAGAAATGAGTTTGCCCCTCCTGCTTTTTCTCATGAACATGACCACATTTCCTACTTGCTTTCCTCTAAATTTGAAATCATTGTACTAAAATAAGAGAATTCTCAAGCCCATATGTTACAAGATAAGACTCAGTGTCTTGTGTGGACTCTGGAAAGCATTCTTGTATTTCACAGTGTGTTTTAATCAGTGTTTTTATGGTAATCTTTAGGACACATATGTATGTCCCCTGGAAACATCTGGTCATCTGTATTGGTTGTGTAATGTATGTCATGAACTAAGCAAGGGTTTATGAGAAAGGAGACCTCTGAGAAGCAATCCAGACTCTGTACCAACGGTAGTTTTGGTAATTTAATAAACAAACTTGTAAATCAGTACTGGAAATATGCCTCAAAGTGGTACTGGGGAAGGTATGCAGAAGAGGGAGGCTGCTTTCAGAAAAAGTGAGAGTGGAATCACTTTCGATGATTCTGGGTCCTGCAGAACATTTTAAGGGTGTGCAGACCTTGGTTGTTACCTGTTGGCCATGTTGCATTTGGGCACTGATAGCAGTCACCCTGCTGCAAATGGTCTATTTAACTATCAAAACCTGCCCCACTGAAGATAAGTGTTCCACACCACTGCAAAGAGGCATTCAAATAAGCCATATGATAGATGGGGCATTTTAGCTGTTCAGTAAAGGGTATTCTCTCTGATTAAATCTGATTACATCTTGGTTTGGGGAAAAAAATGAGGTAGTAGGACTGCAAACTTAATCCAAATTACATCTGCCAAGAGTAATGAAATCAGATATATTATTTGGATGTTGCTTATTAATAGACTTCATCTACCTCTCCGCTTTATTTCTGTCCCTCGCTTAAAAGCATTCTGTGAATAGTGAAATTACAAAATTTTTGGAAAGGAAGCAGAGTGTGCACATCTCTCAGACTTCAGACTGGTCCTTATTTTGCATCAGTGTGACAGTGTTCTTAGTGTTCAGTTTACACTAAACCTGTGTAAACTCTTACAGTCATAATTTCACTCTTGCATTTGGTTCCCCTTATCCAAACTAATATTTGCACCAGGAAGCAAAACAGACAGGTGAAAAATAATCAAAGAATCACAGAATAGTTTGGGATGACAGGGACCTTAAAGATCATCTAGTTCCAGCCTACTATGGGTAGGGACACCTTCCACTAGACCAGGTTGCTGAAAGCCTCGTCCAACCTGGCCTTTTTCAGATGTCAGTTCATTAGTCCAGTGTAGAAAGAAGTAGCTTCTGCCACTTGCTCGCATGAGAAACTCAGGAAATTGTTCCTGCTTTTTTTTACATGTTGCAGGGTTTTTCCTTTCCTCTGGTTTACAGGCATAACATAGTTCACTCTGTTGGCAGTTGAGGGAGGCTCTGATTCTGAGTCACCTTGCCATGTGGGTGTGGTTGTATCTTCTTAAGGTTTCCCAGCGTTCGTGGTTAATTGTTGTTTACTGAAAGCTGCCAACAAAAATGAGTCAATGCACCTTTATCTTCTCCTTGTACTGTCTCCTTGTTCTTCCATGTGTTTAAATTCTTGCAGTGAAGTTGAGGTCTTACTGAGCACTGTGACCACAGGACACACAATGTATCAAACATTCAGCTATAAACAGCAATAAAACTAAAACTAAAACTCTGTATGAGTTTTATACTGCTCCATGCTGCATTTCTGAGAGATCAGTAAATTTAACTGGAAGAAATACACCACCAGCCTTAGGCAGAGACCAGCAGTATGTTTCTTTGTTTCCAGTAAGTGATTACTGGCTAAGATTTTCTTGAAAAATCTTTGAAAAACTACTGTTGCTGTCCCAATCAGGAATTCTGAAAGTTATGTCTTTCAAAGTAGAATTATTAGCAGATACAAACCATGAGGAAGTAGATTTCTAAGGAGCTGTCAGAGTTTTCTATGTATATTAAATAACACAAGTTTAGAATTATCTATTGAACAGATTTTGCAACAAATCCAAGTCTAGCTTAGTAGAGATCTTTCCAGTTCCTGAAAATTCATTCTGCATATTTTAAAACTGTTCTAAAAATTACACAGAGTAAGCTTTAGTCTTGAAACTTCAGATAGTCAAATTCTTAACTGTCTCTTCATTGTACTGATTTTTTTTTTTTTTTTTTGCCTGTTCAAACAAAGCACATGCATTATTGGTGGTTCCAGCACAGGCACAGAAGTTTGCCAGTACACCAGCTTGTAGTTGACAATTCTGATGGTAAAGAAACAAAGTTTTATTAAGTATACAATGATGTCTTTTCTAAAGCAAGCACATTGTCCTGTTCTTTACTGATCAGAAGTGTTCTGGGGTTTTTATCTTTTACTTTCCTCTCTCCCTTACTTTAGATGGCTGATTTATGAAGAACCTGGTTTCCAGGGAGTCCCTTTAATGTTGGAGCCTGGTGAATATCCTAATTTAGCATTCTGGGAGAAGAAGGAAGCCTACATTAGGTCTATGAGGCCCTTGAAAATGGTAAAATATCGTTATTACTAGCAAGTTACACGAACTACGTTTCTGTGATAGAAATAATGTGTTACGGTGGATAGATTTTTCAAGATTCATGAAAAAGTAACTCTTAAAAAACCAAAATTTTTAGTCTAAGAAATTCTTGAATTGTCAACATTTGATTGCACTCACTTCTGCCTTTAATGTCCCTTCTTGTTTTCACTTGTGTTCTTCAAGGAAGATTTCATCTCCTGTCTTTTTGTGAAGAGTTGATGACTCTTATAGTTGTCTGTTTATACTTAGATAACTTATTTTTTCTTTTTTTCTTTTTTTTAACAGGGTGGTCGCAAAGTTGAATTCAGTGGAGAGCCGAAGGTAAAAAGTCAATACTTGTTTGATTGTCCAAAGGTATTTTATAATACGTAAACTACATGTGGGTAGCTAAAAATATCTTGACCGTGTACCAGCTACTGATGGCTTAATGGCTGGTCCTGCTGTATGTGACCACACCGTGAAACTGCAATTTCTGTCACATTTATGCATCTATCATATATGATGTCACATTAATAGCAATCTGGATAACACAGATGGGTAGTGACCATCCAAGCCCTCATGTTGCATTTCTAAGGGAAAGACATCTTGAAGAGAACAGAGAGATCCCACTAATTAGTTTCATAATCTTGCCTTCTCCCTCTACGTGCCCTTGCAAAAGAAACTGACTGTCATCAGAATTTATCATGCTCTCTGCAACTTTTCTTTTGCTACATTTCCACTACAGGTAATAATTTATGAGAAGCCTTTCTTTGAAGGGAAGCATGTGGAAATAGAATCAGAGATCTTTATGCTTGATGACAAGGAATCAGAAGAAAAGACAAGACTTCCATTTACATCAGTGGGATCCATGAAAGTCCTGGGAGGAATGTAAGTGCGGGAAAACACCAGCAAGATTTCCCCTTCACTGAGGTAGTAACTTCATAGGCTGGAAACTGCAGTGGACAAATTCAGTACTAATTTATTTTCTAGCTTTTGGATTTAGAGATACGCCTGGGTTAAATTTGCAAATATTCAGAGCAAAAGAACAAATTTCACCCATCTGTATCTGCTCTATAACAATATGGAGCAGCAGTTGTCCATCTTCACACACAGATTCTGTTGTTGTTTAGTTGGGTCGCTTATGAGAAGCCTGGGTTTGAAGGCCATCAGTACTTGCTGGAAGAAGGAGCGTATCGGGACTGGACAGACTGGGGTGGCTATGATGAAGAGTTGCAATCGCTGCGACCGATCGTTGGTGTAAGTTCCAAGAACATGTAGGCAATCTCCTGAGTGCACTGAGACGTCCTCTTGCATTGTCCTTATGATGCTTCTCTTTGTTTTAACAGGACTTCACCAGCTCTCATATGATAATGTACACTGAAAAAGACTTTGGATCAAAGGGTTCCAATATTAATGTGTTAGGAATTATTTCCAATTTGAAAGACACTGGATACGGGCTGAGGACGCAGTCTATAAATGTGCTAAGTGGCGTGTAAGTGATATTTTTAAGTACTGCCTAATTTTAAATGTGCTTTGCTTTTTAGAATTTGGTAGCATTTGCAGATGTTTTTTGGCATGCTGACTTCTAATGTCTGTGTAGAGTCTTCAGATAAAATTTTCTGCCCTTGACTGCAGAATGTGAAAAGAAGTTTTTGTGAATAAGTACAGTAAATTGGTTTTCTTCTCATGATGAGATCAGATGGTTCCAGGAAACGTTGACTTACTGATACACAAAGTATGAAAGCGTGACATTTCATCAGAAATGTAGAAATAGCTTGTTCTTGTGGCTATGTTTCTTCAAAAGCGTTTCAGCAGCAAAATTGTTATGGAACTAATTTTCAGTTTTGAAACTAATTTCCAGGCATCTTGTGTTTGACCAGAGGCAGATTCATTCTCTTTTCTCAGTTGTGTGTAAAATTCTTACCATGCTCACTAAGACTTTCTGATATTAAGGAGACTTCTGAAAAGCAATACTGCTTTTGCAGTGAATCTTATGGGTTAATAGCGTTTTAATACTGTGCCATTGGGGTTTTTTAAATTGGATTTTTTTAACACAGTGGTTCCTAAAACTTTGGATTGGTGTGGTCATTAACAACTCTTCTTACTCTGTGTGACAACACACATGGCAGAAACAGCTGAGAGACTTCACGTTTCACAGCCTTGCAATCTGCATCCAGGTGTTTTGGAAATACAAACAAATATTAGCAATCATGTCTCCAAAGATACAAAATTTAATTAGTAGAACTGAAAGAGCACAAGAGGCACAGTCTCCGTCTCTGCCTGGTGTGGAGGTGACTTGCCAAATGCTCTGCCTTACCCAGCCACACCTTGAATCCTTCCCTGCGTTATCTGTGTGATACCTCTGCAAGTTTTGTCTGGATAAAGATTGCAGAATCAAGCTCAGTGCATGCCAAAGGAATGCTTTTAATTTGTATATGAGCATGGTGCGACAGCAGGGGTTTTTTTCTGCCTGGTGACCTTTGAAGCCACTTGTGTCCTTTTGTTTGCTGTAATATGCAGGGGAGATTCATGGGAAAGAGTCACCTCTGAAGGTTGGGAAACAAATTGTGGGTTACCTATCACACCCTTTGCGTAGCTGCTCTAGTAAATGGGGCTGTTGCAGCTGAGATAGGAATCATACTTGAGTTTGAGTATTCTAGTAATTAAGAGTGACTTTAATGCTCTGATGGTAAAGGCAGCTAGAAGTCATTACAAACAAAACTCTTGTCCCACAGACTCTGCTACTGCTCTTGTAATCTCACCTTGTAGTCTCTTAAAGATGCAATTTGTAGCAATAAGCTTTATAAAAATTGAGGTGCGTTGTTGACTACAGATGACTAGCACTCAGCTCTTACCAGTCTTGTACGACCCTTTTGTTTCCAAAGAGGTTGTGAGCGGTGGTGTTCTTACTAAATGCTAGTCTGTGAGAATGACTTGCTGTGAATCATTCAACCGTGCTTGGTAATAAAATGCTTTATTTTAAGTGTTAAGTAACTGTTCAGGTAGACAATTTTTATATCTTTCCTTCCAAGAAATCAGTCATAGAGTGATGAATAATCCATTGAGCAATTTCCTGAGCTGTTTAGACTCTAACATACTTGATGTCATAGTGAACTGTGACAGATTCAACAAAAGTTTGTCATAATATTTCGAAGTAACCTTCCTGGTATCATATTGAAAATACATCATTAAAAAAATGACAAAAATATAAGAAGTTCTGAAGTAATTTTTCAACTGCATGTTTCTGGGTTAAGCAGTTATAGCAGTAACAGACAACAGATGATCTGTATTTCCCACATAATTAATTTGATTGTTCTGTAATTTAAAGGGTATATCAAAGAAAGCCTGAAGCTGCAGAACACAGATACTACTGAACAAGTTCTAAGCTAAACTGCATCTTTAAACTGTGTGCTGGAAACAGCCCAACTCTGTATTTGGAGAGAGAATACTCCTTTTTTGGAGTAATTGAGTGCTAGCTGCATGAAAATTTTCATCTAATTGCGTTTCTGAAGACTGTTTCCAAGCAATATTTTAACTTGTTTGCTAAACCTATTGTAAAGACATCTCAGAAGAAATTTCCTAAGGTGATGAGGATTGTCTTCTTTAAAATTGATAAATGTTTTGCTCTTCAGCAGTTTTCAGAGATTGGACAAACATAAAATCCAGAGTATTTTATTCTTCTGCTGTTGAGACTGGAGAAAGCAATCCAGGCTGCCTGAAAATAGGAGAGGCCTTTTTTCTTTTAAGTAGGGTTTGATCTTTACTTCCAAGTTGGCAGAATTCTAAGTGGTGAAAAATGGGAAGTATTTACTCGCAACAGGTAACACCCTTTACAAGTTTAAGCAAGTAGTAAATTCAACTTTTGTACAATTTTGATTTCCTCTCTGCTTAATAACTTCAAACTTGTATTTAGTAGCGGTCAAAATAACAGGAATTGCGTTTGAAGTTTGCCTTTTCTTTATCCATAAACACACCAAACTTCTGCCAAAAATACTGAAAAAGCCCCTATCTATTAGTTGATACTTTTTGAACTTAGTGGAAGAACTTCTCCAGATTTGTTTTTTTTACGTGGGCGTTTGTTTTACTGTGGTCCTGTAATCAGCCTGGTTTTTCCCTAATTTTCAACTGCAGATTTGGCTGCTTCTAGTGCGCATATGGGTAGTGATATTAAGGAAATCATTAGGTGATGAGTAGTTCACATACAGGAGTCAGAATGTATTCCATTTAATCTGGATGCACTTGGGAAGGAAACATGGGTGAAAACTAAAGAGACATGAAGTACAAGAACAAATCTCCTTTGGGAGCTGAAAAGGGCAAGAGTCCTTGGGTACCCCATGGGAGAACATTTCAAAGAAATCTTCCACTTCCTTCTGTCACTGAATGAGCTGAACTGAAATTTGAAAAAACCTTTCAAGGAGTCACAAAATTACAGTTTGCACGTCCCTGGGATACTAGGAATCACAAGCGTGAAGGGGTATGGTAAAGAACCTGTTTCCTCTCTTTCCTATAAACAGAATTTTGTTACCTCTGTTAATCATGCTGCAGTCTGCAAGTGACAGTTCACTCCCTAGTCCCCCCTGGCCTATCTGATTAGAGTGTATAGGCCAATTTAAACCCATTGACTCCATGTAGTACTTAAACTTTAAAGACTCTGGATTCTATTTCAGGCCTGAAGGAGTACTTCTGTGCCTGAAAACTTAGATTTTACAGCTATGGCACTTAGTTTAATGAGGGTAATGGCCAATGTTTTGAAAGATAAAGTTAGATAAGGTGAATTCTGGGCTAACCATAGGCAAAGCTGACTTTTGGCAAGTTATCTGTCTCTGCATTCTTTCCTTGGCTGTTCTTCCAGACGGTGTTTGGAGCTGTGCTTCCTAGGTGTCACATATAAAAGGCTTTGAGGAAAGATACCGTGTGTGTAATAAGTATCAACAATATATAATTGACACTTTTCTCTACATCTGGTTCCAGTGACATGGATGGTGCAGAGGAGTGAAGGTCTCCAGCACCACCCTGCCAGAAACCTGGGAGGAGGCTGTTGCTCAGCCTAAATGAGGCAATTTGTAGGGCTGGGGGTTACAAAAACTGTTGTGTCAGGAGAACTCACTCCCTGTGGGGCAGGGTTGTTGTTGCCATGCTGCGGAGCAGTGCTTCAGTTTTTGTGGTGCCTGGCAGCTGGGTTGTGACTCTCTTGCTTAGATATGGAGGCGATGACTTGCTCTCCAGGCCTTTCTGTTAGAAGTTGGATTCAGGCATTCCTGCTTCCTGGGGGATAGTCTTGAGGTCTGACAGGTTTAGCTAGTACTGAATTCA
Source organism: Gallinago jamesoni (assembly GCA_025769975.1). Classification (NCBI taxonomy): domain Eukaryota; kingdom Metazoa; phylum Chordata; class Aves; order Charadriiformes; family Scolopacidae; genus Gallinago; species Gallinago jamesoni. Next base: position 72,617,212 of record JAOQGH010000023.1, on the reverse strand, counting down.
GCTGCCTGTCCTTGATGGTGTTATTACTACTCTCAGCAACTTGTATGGGTTTCTGAATGAACTGGAAAAGCACAAGTATTTCACAAATAATCCCTCACTCTTGAAATTCTCTAACTCCATGGGATGACTTGCATGGGAGAGTGGTACTTGCTTGTTTAAATCCCATTGATTTCGACATAAACATGTGCTTAAAGTGAGACGTGCTTATTACTTCTGTGTTCAGGCTTCTTTTTAGATAGGCTGAAATGAAAGAACTGCTATCAAGAGATTCTTAGGAGGCATCTGGCATGCTTTATCATTCACTTAATATCGGAAACACTTGTTTGTGTAGATGTCAATCAAGTTAAACTGCCATGCACTGCAGCTGTGTCCTGGCATTTGTGCTCTGAAAAATCTAATGAACACCTGCTGAAGAAATTGGTTAAGGAAACCTCACTCTCGCAGTTTTTGGTATATGTGGCATACAGGCATAGACACACCTGAGACATTTGCCTGCACAATTTATTGTACATACCAATGTCTCTTTGATGAATTACTATGAGGTGATTTTGAAATGTGCCTTGAAATATGCCTTAAGTAATTAGTGCATAACAAGTTAGAATAATTGATTATATCTGAGGCAAACCAAGAGATGTGAATAGTGATAAATGTGAATCACTGTGTGTTTGCCATGGACAAATAATACAAATTTCATACCCTCAGCACGTACGTGTTGATGCAGCTTTATTTCAATTTGAAGTTATCCCTTCTTACATTTGCAGACTCTGGCATTTTGTTCTTGGAATAAAACTACAGCTTAATAGAATCGAGTTGCTTGACACACATAGGCTATTTTATGGTGATTTTAGCTGGTGAGAGTTAGCCTCCAATGCAAATTGTAAGTTCCATATCATTTTACTGCGTTATGATGTGAAATTCTTTGTTACTGTTGAAACTCTGTAAGAAAACTGCACTAAAAGTGTTTTTTGGCATAACCTGGCATACACTTGTTGGCTAAAATTAAAAGCTGATTGACTATGAGTAGAAGATTATCTGGTAGAACCAGGAACCAGCAAGATGTCCTGATCCCTGCATAAATATAATGGCCAGTTGCACTCAGAAAAGCCCCAAAACCCAACAAACAGGAAAAAAAAAAAAGAAAAGGGTAAGTTTAAAAAAGAGCCAGAATGTAACGGTGGGGAAGTTTGGGAAGCCTAGCAGTGAAAGGCAACAGAAGGTATGCAGGTTATCACAAAACCAGATGTAGCGCCAATGTGGGAATGCTGTATGTAGCCAATGTGGGCTTTCAGTATGGAGCCAGGGTTAGAAGAACACCTTAATAGAAGGTTTATTGAATGTGGTGGACTATGCATAGCAAGACTAGCTGATGGCAGATACTTTAGACTAGTAATAAAGCACTGTAGGGGCAATTGGACGTTGGAGAGAGATAAGTAGTGATTTGGTTGCTTTTATAATACTTCAAGTGTGTATCTCAAACCTTCTACATCTTTCAAAAAGGCACATTCTGACTGAGACAGAAGTTACGGTCTTGATGCAGAAATCTGAGTTTGTGGCCTGTGTCAGGCATGAGATCTAAGAGGTCACATAATAATGGCTTTGAATTTAAATACATCAATCTGCTCAAATTTATGATGGTTTTAATGCTTAACTTTCAGGGATGTTCTTCCTGCTGATGTCTGATTCCTAGCAGGGAACGGCCTGCTCACATTAGCCTATATATCTGTTATTGCAACTCAGCTTTCTGTTGGGGTGTGTGTTTGCTTAAACACAACTGAGCTGTAGGTAGAGGCAACATTAAAAATCAGTATTTCTATCTTTACTGCCAAGATGATTCTGCAAGTCAGTTTTATCCAAAAAGCTATATTCTGATATTTCTCTTTTTCTACACGACTTGATCTAGATAAAATAATAGAATTGTGAAACATCTCAAAATATCCTTACTGAAGACAGCTGTTAGGATATCTAGCAGATGATGTATTTGAATTTGTGTTCTGCTTCAGTTAATTCACTCTAATTCATATTGACATAGTAGGGTGAATGGAAGTGAAATTTGCACGTGTTTTGGAGTATCGGATACATGGGATTTTTTAGGGTTTTAATAGCATCACAGTTCAGCACTTGGGGGGAGAAATTTTTTATTTGTTATTACATTAAAACAGTAGTTAATACATACCTCTGTATTTTGGAAAAGTAGTGACTTCTACCCATCATCCTCTTCTTCTGTTTCTCAGGTGGGTGGCTTATGAGAATCCTGAGTTTACAGGGGAGCAGTATATACTGGCTAAAGGGCTGTATCCCAGCATTGAGGCATGGGGGGGAAAGAATTGCAAAATCTCTTCAGTTCAACCCATCGTTATGGTAAGGAGTTCATTTTATACTTGTTTTGCAAGTTTTTCTGAAGCATTTGGAGCTATGTGTTTTCTGTCAAATTCAATTTATTTACATTCTTTAAGCAATACTTAATAGTAAAATTCTGTATGTTTATGATTTTATCACTGTTTAAAATATTTTTTCCTTTTTTTGTTGCCTCCAAATTTTTTCAGGATATTGTTGGAAGTGAAAGGGGTAAAGTCAAGGTAAGAGACTTCTCTAAGTGCATGAAACCTACTGTGTTCTGCCTGTAACATGTAGAAATAAAGAAATGGCTTTTAGTCTAGTGCAACCCCCAGGTATTTGCACAGATGATTGACTAGTCAGACAAAGAGTGGGAACTGCAGGTGAAGGAAGGCTGCTTTCCAAACCTCTTAAGTAAGGAGCATTAAGGCCACAGGAAGGTAGGATTTAATATGCTTTTTCAGGGCACAGGCAATGTTTTGATTCAGCAAGTCAGCTGTTTTGGGGTATCAGTGGTTGTTCTGAGGAGCTGGAACCTGCAGCCCACTGTGCAGAGGAGCAGGCACCTGGAGTCTGCTGCTGAGGCGAGGGCTCTGCAAGTCAGATGTTGTTCGTGGTGTGGTTGTGACTTAATTCCTTTTGAACCCAGTTCTTTGGTTAACAGTTCTGCTAGTGGGTTGGTTCACTCGCAAATACTGCTGAGTTGTGCTTAAAAGTTAATGCCATCTTTGTCAATAACTAAGAGAAGGAAATGGCAGGGAGAACTTGTCTGTTCAGTGAGTTAACGTATTTTCTACATTGGACTGTCTCCTGCGTGCAAATACTAGTGCTTAGTTTTCACAATGAGACTAATGGGCAGCTTTTTTCATCCTTTCATAATTCTGAACCTTTTCATGTTTGTCCCTCTACAAAGTTACTTTTATTTTCATTTCGGTCAAAATGGTGAGCGTGTCATGGAACTAGAAACTAGAGAGAGAAGTCTTAGCTGTCTCGTTTTGCATTCTTGATTAGTAGCATGCCTCGCTGGAATCTCCTGCATAGGCATAATGCATAAACTATGGGGAATAAAAATCTCAAGGCTGCTTATTTTCAGCTATGTGCATGAAAAACTATTTGCATTTATATATTATGTGCCTATTAAGACCTTATCCTAGGGAAACAAAGAAGTAATGGCTTGTAGTCAACAGACTGCATCCCTCGTCAGCATGTTCCTCTTGGGAGAACGCTGTACATGCCCACACTCGTATCTCTGCTAAGAGTGAATAAAGCTGGTAGGCATGTGATAATGTGAATGACTTCTGTGTGATCAGGGTTAATTATCCTCTAACCAAATTAGCAGGTTTACTGCTTAGATATTTTTTTTTTCTTTTTCTTTTTAACAAGGACAAAAGAGTCTGGGTGACATACTCTCTCTTATCCTCCGAGCAGAGGGAGAAGAACTGACATGACTGTGACTATAGCTGTAACAGGCACATAAAGCCCATCTGCCCTGGGAAAACATGCTGTGCCTGTTGGCGTGCTCAGTACTTTGCCAAGATTATACACCATTTATGTTCTGAGAGACAGTTTTCATTTAGTGGGAAGAGTTTGTATTTTGGAGATTAAAAGATTAAATGGATTAATAATTTCAAACAAAACTATTTATGGCCCTTTAGTAAAGATGTGCCTATTCTGGCTATTCTGTGGGAATTCAGAAATCTTCTCCAGCAGATAGTCCAAGGAGCTGACTTCGTTGATGTTGTTTTATTTTGTATGTTACTGAGTGATTTACAGCCAGAAGTAATTTTTGGTGGTGTTACCTTTCTGTCTTGAAGAAGGATTGCAGCACTGAAGAGCTAACAAAATAATATATGTAACTGAGGAAATCTGGGTGTTTGAAGTATGTTTTAATCTATTATAGAAACAATGGTACAGACATGTTACTGAAGGTTGAAGAATGAATTGTTTATAAATATGTTTGTAACTCTTTTAAAGGTCCAGTTATTTTCAGAGCCTGAATTCAAGGGTAACTGCCAAATATTTGAAGAAAACACAAAATGTATTGATTCATTTGCTGTGAAGTCTTCAAAAATTTTAGATGGCAGGTAAGTTATATTGAAGGAGTATTGCAAAATCACTAAAATGGTAAAAGTTTTAAAAAAGCAACCGGCTTTCTAACACCTGAAGTGATTTTGCATATGGGGGCTTACAGGGAACAAGGCTTTGCAGTTTACACATCGATCTTTAGCTTCTCAGGACAAAAGGTTGTAAATAGTGTCTCTGTCAGTAGCTCTTGCTAAAGACCAAGAAACACTATCAACATATTACTTGAACAGAATTCTTAAGAGGCAATTTCTTCTCCTTCTTCCTGCAGCTGCGTAGTGTATGACGAGGAAGAGTTCTCCGGTAATCAGTATGTGCTAGAAGAAGGAATCTATCCTGATCTGACAGCAATGGGTTGTTCACCCCAAGCAGTTCTAAAATCTTTACGGATTATAAATGTTGTAAGTAAAGCTATTAGAAATACAGTGAAGTAAAGCTAAGTACATTGGTGACTTAGACCTCCCCGGTTTTTGCAGCAGTTAATCTCAAGGGATGCACAGACAGCAGAGGAGTATTTTTATTTTTTGTTCTACGCAGTAGCAGTTAAATGTCCCAGCTGCAGTCAGTATTTTTTGACCTCTGTACTGTTTTTGCAAAGGAGGGGACATCACAGAAGCAGCTGCCTGGCACACTGTTATTAACAACAGTTTATAATAAGACCTTCTATAAAAGGGGTCAAGGATGTGTCAGATAGACTCTTTATTTTCCAGTAGGAGAGACCACTTAGAGTGGGTTGAGAAATGTCAGTAGGACGGTGTGAAGAAATATCTTTACTGAAGACCTTGTTTTTTATGCATATTAAAAAAGAAGACTTAACTAAGCAACTTTGCATGAAGTACATGTAATTATAAACCACTATTGCTATCATCAAGGAAATGCAATTTGAGTTAATCATGAAATAATGCACCCTTCTAGATAAAGTAAAGCAACACCCAATGTCATTTGGCAAAATCAGACAGCGTTGTTGTTATGTGTGGTGGATACAAACTAAACAACATTTACATATTTTGTAACTTCTCTGTGGCGAGGAACAAGTTTGCTCAAGCCTATAACTGATCATTATGATGGATCACTTACGGAATCTGCAAGTATCTTTTAAGATCAAAGTAATCTACAAACAAAATTTGGTCACAAATCCAGAAACTTACGGCAATATGAAGAGATGGTACTCACTTTAAAGAGGAGTACACTACTGACTCTCTTCTTTGAATTTGGCAACTTTATTGCACTCCACTGTAATTTTGGTAACCAGTCAGTGGTGTAGCAGTTGACGAAGGAGAACTAAAATGTGTCATCTTCTTCCATGTCTCTGGAGCATTTGGATGTAGAGCGTAAACAAACATCTGCAAGCTTGGTGGGTGATCACCATGAATTAGAACAGGCTCTTTTGCACCTGTCAGTATTGAGCTCTTGGGTTTAAAATGCCTTTTTTCAAGCTGGAAGGATCAGCTTACTTTTGGAAGATGTATTGTGACAAACTGTTGTATTAAAACCGCCAGTGCCAGTTCCATGCCTCTTTTTTAAGTTCTTATAGCTCCTGAAACTTTTTCTAGCCCTACAATTTATCACACTTCAGACAGCAGCATGGAGCTGTGTCTGTCTGCAAGTCACGTGCTGCTGCTTCCTTCTTCAGGGTCTTCCTAGCTGTAGAGAAGAGGAAAATGAGTTGCTTTGCTCCACAGTTTAATTAGTAAACCAAAAGACAAAGAGAATAAGAAGTTAGGTGGAAGTGATCATATTATACTGTTCATTTCTCATAATTTTATAAGAGCTTGAACCTTATTATTCTAAACACTGGTTTCACCTCTCAGATTTATTTTGGGACTTTTTTTTTTTTTGGTGGTGCCAATCTTAATTCCTCCCCACCATCTGCTGTTCCCATAACTTTCCTCGTGATTTTTCTGTGACATTTCTATCCAAGAAGCACCTTTGTTATTTTAATGTCATGTTACTACACTTACTGAGTTTAATTCCCCTTTCTAAGGAACGGTAAAAAAAGGAAATGAAAGTAATACCCGATAGACTTGGAAGTAAAAGTTAAAAGGGCTTTTATTCATAAGCTCAAGTTTTTTGTTTTTTTTGTAATACTTCTGTGTCTTTGCTTGATTGTGCTTGATGGTTGTGCTGCTGATAAAAAATAGCCTTTTTCCTTCTTGAATTTGCTACATGTTCTTTGTCCTGAACATACTGCAAAAACAACTGTGAATATGCTGTTTATGCTGAAAATACTTCTTTTTAATGGGCAACTCTGAGAAGTAACTGAATGTAGATACACGGGAGCACCAGCTTCATACAGTGGACTATATGGGAAGTACTGAAGGAAAACTTGTGAGCTGACCTTGCACTTCTCTCTGTGGGGAATGTTTTATAGAACAGTGTTGCTGCTGAATCTAAAAAATGCCCAGAGTGTAAGGTGTGGCTGAAAATTGGAGAATTTCGTCTTCTGTGTGTTTTCTTTGTAAGTAGGTTATTTCTGAAGCATTGTATATGGCTCGAGGTGGTAAAAGGGCTGAAGGGTCCAAGGCACCGCACATCATCATAGTGTGACTGTTCCTGTTGAGCTCTTTAGCCCTGATGCTGCGTGACAGTCTGACTGGTGTTAATGAGCATTCTCTGATTTTGGAGTAAGCTGGGAGACCTCTCCTGGCATTTTCCACAGTGTGGGTGCCATCAGGAGGCCCGGCTCAGCTGCTGTGCCATAACCTGGACTGCTGTGGGGATAATGGTGACGCTCATGCAACGTTGTCATCTGGGCCCTTTAAACATCTAAAGGGAGATTAAAGAGGAATTTTAAGCACTGTCTAGAAATCGGTAGACATGAGGTCTTGCTGATCAAAGTCACATGGATGCACAGATATCTGCTGCTGTGCCTGTACAGAGCCACCCTCTGCCCTGGAGGGCCCGTTTCCACACCTGAGGCCACATGCGGGTCTGTCGAGACTTGGCGTCATGTCGGGTGTTCCCCATCCAGTTGATGTGTCTCGATCATGCTGAACGCATGCCAGCAGGAAGGAGCTCTTCTGGCTGTGGCGTTGGCTTTATTCAGTCGTTGCTGGAAGACTTGCAAGAATGGGAGTGGTGGGGTCACTTCTATCTATGAGCATAAACTAACACCAGGATGCTCAGGCTTAATTGGCTTTACCCTGAGGGTTTTCAAACCCTTACTTTGCAGGTTCCAGGGGAAAGACTTAATTGTGAGAGGTTATTTCTAGTCCATTACAGACACCTTGCCACCCATGGGGAAAAAAAAAGTAAAAATTGAGTCCAAGTTTCATTATCTAGAAGGCATTTAAAATGGATTTAGTGATGCAGGGAGCTTCATGTGGGCATGGCGTGTTTTGACAGAAGAAGAATTATCTCCCCACAGCAGTTTGGAGGATTCAGATGTTAACAGTTTGTGCTTGAGTCATGAGCTTCATCTCAGAAGAGCGAATCTTGAAGTTTTTGTCTAATCAGGGATTGATGTTGCCATAACCTACTATAAGAGTTAAAAATTAGAGCAGTAAGTGATAAGCAGTGAGACAAAGCTGTCATCATTTGAAGCTGTAGAAATCAATATTATCTTACTGTGTGTGCAGGTCCGAAGGTGAAAATTCCTATAACGAGTGGGGTCTAGTGCAGTGGAAGAGGGATATGGCATTAATTAAAATGTTCTTAAAAACATACTTAAGATAGTACACAAGAATCAACTACAGAGACATTTGTGTGTGCCTTAAGATAAGGAAGTTTTATGTGCCATGCAAGAAGATCCCTTGTGTTTTGTGTGAGAGCTTTTTATTACTTTTTTTTTTTTAATTTAAGTAACCTGCTGCAGAGCAAAAACATTATCCAGGGTCTTTGATCTTAAACAATCAAGAAGAAACCTCTGAAATAAAAGGGCTGTGTGGAGTAATGATGTTCACAGTTAACCATCTGGAGTTCTAACATCCTATAAAAGTGCTCATTTTCCTTTTGCAGGAGCTGTCTGAGCCGTGCATAGCTCTTTTTGAAAAGGTGGGTTTCCAAGGAAAGAAAATCGAATTCAGTACAGAAATCTTAAATCTCCAGTTCCTGGGATACAATCCTCGAATAGCTTCAGTTCAAGTCCTTGGCGGCGTGTAAGTTTATAATCACTTTTTGATTCTTTAGAATGATGTACTTATTCAACAGAAAAAATACAGATGTTAGAAACCAAGGAGTATAAAATTAGAGTATCATAATGTGGGCAGTGCATTAATGCAGTTTCTTCTTACAGAACCTTTTCACATCCTCTTTCAACAACATTTTATCACTGACTGGTGCCCTGTGGTAGAGGTTGAAATAAATTTGAATAAAGCTCAAAAGGAAATTAGTGTCTTCTCTCATGCCACGTTATAAAAGCCAGCTTGTGTAGCATCCTTAAAACCAACTTCTGTGCTCTTGGTTTAGGTTTCAAACATTTAAAAAATGTAATCATTTGGTTTGTGATCTGTGTCATGTATCATAAGTTAAAAATGTTTTAACAAGTCTTCACCTTCATCCTTTTACCTGATATTATGGACACAGTGGTATAAGATCATGATCTGGCCCCTTTTGGCATTAGTCATAATCCCTTTTACTTCAGGAACTGGGTTGTAAATCTAGCAGTTAAACTTGTTAGCTATTTTTAAGCGGCTGTGTTCTCTAAATTTGCTTTTGAAGATCTTGTAAAAAATACTTGTGGTAAAGTTTAAAAACTGTCTGGAAGCATTTTGAAAACTACTGTGCTGGCTTCTTCCAGTGTTCCAGCATATTTGTTACATTCTCTTTTTCTGTTTTTCCTGTTGTTAGCCTCTACCTCCAAGATACTTGTTCCCAAGTGTATGTTCAGGGTTCTTGTAACTTGAAGAACGTGACTTATTTTTGTAACGATAGATCCATGTCAGTGTTGCTTCGCATTTAAATGTGTTCTTTTGAAGAGGTAAATTTCCGAGGTGCTAGAGAGATGCTGTAGGATAGCTTAAGACTGCCCTCCAGTGGACAGCTAATACCAAATCTGTAGAGCAAACCATTTTCCCTACCTGGATAAGCTGGTCAAAGGGTTTCCTTAGCACACTGAACTGAAGATTGAAATGTAGAGGTCAGAAGAAAAGGTACATGCTCTGTATTCTTAAGTCTTCTGAGATTTCAGTATCTTTCACCGTTGCCACAATATAGTTGATTCTCACTTTCCATAACATGAAATAACATGAAGACAAACATCAAGTTACTTCTTTACTAAAAACACGGTTACCACGTTTCCACGTATGGAGTCATGAATAGTGCATGTTTCCTGTCCAATTAATATATATGTTTTTTCTAGTTCATCACTGGAAATGTATAGAGTATGATGTGAAAATTCTGATTTCATTTTAGCAGTGTCAGCTGCTGAAATGTGTCAAAATACAGGTTTCAGAGTGTCCTTGCCCCTAGTGCCTCCTTATTGAAGGGGTTTTCATCTTCTCTTCCTTTGCTAAGAGACATCTGTTTATAATTCTCTTAATTTCATACCTGGTCATAGATGTGTATTACGCTGTGAAAAGCACCAAAATCAAGGTGAATGTGCTTTTTTTTTTCTGGATATAGATGTATATTGACAAATTGGTCAGAGGAAAGGAGGTAAGAGAGAAAATGTGCATATTGAGTGTTCGTGTACTCAAAAACCTATGGCTTTGGACAGTCCCAGCGAGTCAGTGTGAAAAAACTCAACAAATTTCACTCTGTTGCAGCCTATTTCAAAGTCTAGTAATTTACTGCCTGTGCCAGTAGCGGAGAAGCAGAAGTCACATTCTGACAGGTTGCTCTCAATGTGATTGTAAGCAAGGTTGGATGTGTGGTAATGTGTGGTAGGGTATGCTATATGCTTCCCTGCTTCCACCCCCCCCCCCCCCCCGTCTTTTTTTTTTTTTTTCTTTTCCTTTTTTTTCCCAGGTATTTGGAAAGAGGAAAGGTGTTCTGAAATAAAACCTCTATCGAAATACCCTAGAGAACTTCACCCTGTTGCAGTTCTAGTATTTGCTTGTTGCAGTCTGCACCCTTCGTAGTTCTTTCCCATGTGGGTCAGGCCTGCCCAAATTAAGATACACAGAACTACTGGTTCTACACATGCAGCAATCTAGTAGCATATATGTATGGCTCCTTGAGGAGTCACCGTACCTCCTGAAAACAGATGGTATTTAGAAGTTGGGTTCTCCCTTTAAGGCAAGAAAGTGCTTTGTTTCATTCAGCTTGTAGTTTTTAAATAACAGGCCTTTAAAATGTGAACTCCAGTGTACTCATCTTAATGCTGTTGATCTAAATCTGGGTGTGATTTTATTATTTTTTTTAAGACCTGTCATTGACAGAAGGTCATTTGCTTTCCAAAGCTAAACACTGCTACTTTGTGGGTCAAATTTCTATTAAATGCGCTTATTGATTAAAAAGCAGGATTTGGCAGTAAAAGCATTCTTCTTTTTTTTTCCCCTCACAGATGGATAATTTATGAGCATAGTAATTACAGGGGGCGTCAGATGTTGTTATCACCAAATGAAATTCCAGATTGGTATAAAACGAGTGGCTATTGTCAGATAGGGTCTCTGAGACCTTTACTGCAGGTGAGTAGACTCCGACATGAGATTGTCAAGTACTAATTTATATTTTGTAATGGGGTGGGGGAATATTATATGGTTCAAAGCAATGTTACAGTCTTGATGCATGTCACAAGCTTCAGTAATGGCAGTTGTGCAAAGAAATTGCTCTAGAGTTTCGCTTGTAATAAAAGCTATTTGATTATGCTACATGGCTTTGCAGTCCTACTGCTTAAACTGTTCATTAAGCATACTTTAAACCAAAGTAGAGAAGACAACATATAAGGATTGGCTAAATTATTTTAACAAATAATGGCTATAACTACTATATATAAATTATTTTAAGTTAGTTTATAATTAGCATCCAAGCTGGTCACTGGTGTACTGTCTGTACTATATGCGTTATTTTTGGAACGAGAAAGTTGGTCAACAAAATGGGATGCTTCAATTAATAGTGATTTTGTGTTGATTTAGGGGGGGGAGGTCCATCCCTGCTTATTACATAGCAGAATAATTTGCACATCTAATGCAAAACTGATTCTCGTGGTGTCCTTTTCATTTTGTTCTCTAAATAAGGACCATGTGATTTGGTCCAATGCTGCAGCAGTCCTCTGAGCTTTAACATCTGAGGTTCTTGCGGAGCCATATTTTATTGAGGAAACAAGTTTTTGTAGTTCACAGATTACTTGTACCTGTAACTAAATGCATTTGCTTGCTGTCGTAGCATTGTCTTTGTATAGCCTTAAGCAGAGTTAGGGCAGTAAAAATGCATTATTCCTGGCTGAGAGCTTGTCTAAACAGAAATATAATGTGCAACAAGCAGCAGCACGAATGTGCAGAGTAATACTTGCTGCCAGTGAAATAAGCAGTGCTGCACAAGTGCACCCTTAACAAAAGCTAAGGGCATCTACACAAGAAGTTAGCAGAGAGAAATTAGTGCTGCTCTGAATTAAAAATTCTTAACTTTCCATTGTGTGCTGATCTCAGTCCATAGGAAAACCTAAAATTCTCCGTGCAGAATGGTGAGTTTTCAAATCTTGGCTTATCCTGGTCATTTACAGACTTTGGAGTTAAATTCTAGAAGAGAAAAGTTAAGCTTTTTTCCAGAAAGAGGGAGGCAGGAGGTGCAGCTCTGAACAGTAATTGTTCTGAACTTAAGCAGAGCAAGATGTGTCCTGTGCTGGGCCTGTGGTTAAAGAGCTGTCTTGTTTTCTGCAGAAACGTGTGTACTTCAGGCTTCGGAACAAGGAAACAGGAAAGTTTATGTCAGCCGATGGAAACTTAGACAATCTGAATCTTCTCAGAATACAGGCTGCAGAAGATACAGACTCAGATGATCAAATCTGGGTTTATCAGGAAGGATTCATAAAGTGCCGGGTGAGGTTCAAGTTCAATGTCAATTTTCATTTCCTCTCCAGTAGTAGGGCTTTGTGAATTTAATTCCTACTGTATTATCTTAATTTATTTTATAGGCTTATTCCATTTCAGCTGAAATATATTAATTTTTTAGGGGTTGGGTTTTGGGTGGGGTGGTTTTTGTTTGGTTGTTGGGATTTTTTATTGAACTCTGGCCTTTTCAGGTTATATAAACTAGTTGTATGATACCTTTTTTCATGTAATTGAAATCTTGGGAGACTTCAGTTATGATTTACTTTACCCCTAAAGAATACTAGCCTCATAAGTACAATTAACACCAGAATATCATTGTCCGTTCTTCGTCAGCTCCTTCCACTTTCACACCCTCTTTCTCCACAGTGAAACTATCACAAGAGTCAAAGCAGGGGAGACCTTTAAAATGCAGACTCTTCCTAATAATATTTTGAGCTATGCATACCTTATGATAGGTCGATTACTGTAATGTAGGTTATATCCTCTTCTGCATTCAGGCAAGCTTAAAAGTAAAATTCTGCTCTTGGGGGGTTTTTTGTTTGTGGGGTTGTCTTTTTTTTTGGTTTTGATTTTTTTTTTTTCCGTGTTATCCCCAAATTTGTCGAATTCATCCCTTTTCCATTCCTCTGTACAAGTTTCCAAATGAAGTCCTACTTTTCTCACAGTCCATAAAACTAATCATGTGTGAACTGTCATTGAGGTGAGCAGAGGTATGCACAATTCGTAATGGTTAGGCATGAACAGTCTTAGGTAGGGATGCCAGCCAAAGAAAATTAAGTTACTTTAATACTGTTTAACAGCTTGCCTGCAAAGAATCGTGTGAACTTTTTCTATAGGATCGTATAACTTCAAAGGAGCCATTTATAACTATGTCATCTCTGCTAGAGGGAAGAATCTTAGTGTTAATAAGCTAAGGCATTGTTTGGACATGTTTACAGGACACATGCAGTGGTAAAAGAGATTTATGCAGACAGCAAAATGGTGCAAAGTAAGCTACAGGCCTTAATACTGTGTACAAAAGAAGTCTGTCTTGCTAGTGCCTCTCAGACATTTAACTGAAAGTATTCATATCATGACAGTGTGGTATTACGTAGCTTTGGATAAATATCCTTGGTTTTTGTCCCCGTCTCTGTATCCCATAGAGCAGTTTTCTGTGCACAGAAGATAGGCAGCTCGTGCTGTGTAGCAATCAGCAGCTCGGTGCAGAGTGCAGGCTGGAAACACTGATCTTAAATGACTGAACTCCTGCAGAGCTCTGCCATCTTTCTGTTGAAGGGCAGTAAATGTATTTTGCACCAAAAAAAAAAAATTGTCACCACATTTTAAAAAGAAAATTAAGTGGGTGGGTGGGTGGTTGTGTGCACGTAGGCAGAGACGGGTCACTGGAAGAACTTGTGTCTTTCCTCCTGTAAGCTTAGGTCATCTCGCTGACTCTGAGTCACGGTGCCTTGAGCTGTGCCTGAGGCTTTCAAGGAAGGGCTCTTTTAGGTAGGTGGGATAACCAGTAAGCAGGTTATGAAAGTCATTCTGCTCATTTTGTCAGAAACAGATATGAATAGCAGATAGGAATTCAGGTCTCCTCACTCCTCATGAGCTTCTTAGAGATGGGTGAAGTGGTGGCCTAGATGCAGATGAGAATTTTAGAACTGCAGAACTAAATAAACTTACTTCAATTCTAGGTTATCAGAGAAAGAAGTACTATTTTTTTCAAAACTGTGCATTTAATAACTTAGGGCCATATCAACAATGGCAGATGGGTGTTTGTATAATCTGCCACTGAAGTCCAGTCAGAAGCTTCAAGGTGGCTTATGGTGATCTATTGAAAATCACTGTTCACATAGAATAATTAACTGTAATGTACTATGAATACAGCCTTAATATTTTTTTCAAGGACGCTTGATTTTTTTCCAGTTCTTTTTTTAACCATAAAGACATCTGCAGAGTTTTGAAATCAAGTAATACAAATGACCAGGAAAAGAATAGAGAACAAAGAAGAAAATATTATTTTGATTCATTGTGAAATTCATATACGTTATACTGTGCAGTTATGTCCTTTATCTCAAAAGGTTACTGCAGAACTAGAAACAACTAAAGAACAAAAAAAGGATGAGCAGTTGAGATGGAGGGTTTCTATGCAAGAAAGAGAGAAAATAGCTAGGACTTTTTTAGCCTACAAAGGCGGCAGTTTGAGGGATTATATCATTGAAGTTCTTTGCAAATATAGGGAGGAGAAGGGGGTGTGAGGAGAGCATCAAGTAAAGCTATCAAACTATTGTTTAATTTTGTTTTCTTTATAAAAGTAGTAGTTAAGATTTGGAACTGCTTGCCGCAAGAAGGGTTGTAATACAGAAGGGTGTTCGTGTAAAAGGGTTACATTGATCTCAGTGGAAGGTGGCTAACAAATTCACATATGGGACAGAAACCATCCAGATATTGAAGTTCCCAGCTCTGCATGGAAAATTCTCTGGGCTGGAAATTGCCATAGACTGTGAGAGTTTACCAAGAACATACTGCATACAGGAACAGAGTGAATGTAATCTCCCATAGCATCTGCTCTTGGCCACTGCTGGAGGCAGGTGCTAATTGCACCTTTTGATCTGATACAGAATGGTTATTTTAATGTTCTTGTGTAGTGGAGACTGTCAGCAGAAGCAAGAACAAAAGAAAAATAAGTAGTCTTGAGTTTGGGGCAAAAAAAATACATTCCTGTAGGGAAAGTAGATCCTAGATTCTGTTTGCACCTGCTGACATCTCTCCTATCTGATAAAATACCAGTGGATACTAGAAGTAAGGCCTTTTGAATAATTGCTGTTGCCTTTCTGATGACACAGATGGCAGAGGATTGCTGCTTGACAATCGTTGGAAATCTTATAACTCCTGGCTCTAAACTCGGTCTGTCATTTGAGCGGAATGAAGACAAACAGTATTGGCATATTAGTCCTGATGGCAGGATTTATAGCAAGATGAAACCCAAGCTGGTTTTAGATATCAAAGGTAAGCAAATGTGTTATCTCATTATATTGTGTCTTAATTACATGGTATTTACAGTGGGATAGGCAGTAAACGTGCCTATAAATTAAGGATGGTGTTATAGTTACTTTAATCTAGAATCAAAAAAGACCCGATTAGCTAGTCTGACCTCCTGAATTATACAGGCCCTAGGACTTCATTTCATTTTTCCTACATAGAGTTAGTAACTCACAGTACTTGCTTATCTTGTATTCCCAGTGTCCACTCACTCCAGATACCCTCAGTTAATTTTAGGTGGCACTGGGTGATGTGAATATAATTATTTAAAAATGCTGAAGCAAGAAAAACCTAGCTTCTCATTAACTTTAATTTGTATAGGGCAAATTTTCTTATATAGTAGTTGCAGATGCAATAGCCAAAGGATATTGGGAAAGCTGTACACTGCTGTACACTGATGTGATCGGATGTAAAAAAGTTTTTTTCATTTGTTTATTAATGGCTGTACCTTTATCGGGAAGATGAGATTCTGCCATAGCAGCCTAAGGTCTGCGCACACTTGATGCGTGTTTTACAGTTGCTTTCATCACAGCGATTTGGTTCATGTAGATACTGTTTCTAAACTCCGTTTTCATAGTTTCATAGAAGGTCTGAAAAAGCAGCAAATGGAATTGTTAGCAGAATTACCATAATCAAATGTTCTTAGATAACTGCATTTTCAGGTGGGGGGAGTAATCAATCTTTTTTTTTTTTAATAGCTGTTAATCTTTTTAGCTGTTCTAAAACTAATTTTGCATTGATGCTGTGACATTAATTACAGCAAAAAAAAAAAAAAAATCAGCCCCAAAACAAAACCAAGAAATAGAGTCAACAGTCAGCACTTTAGAACTTAGAAGGTCAGGACTATCAGAATTGTGAGAAAAGCGTTGTCTGATGTCTGACCATAATACAACACTGGCACAAATAGTCACAAATTCTCTTCATTGCCATAAAAAGCTAGTGATGATTGATTATAAACTTATCAAAAAGACTCCAAGGAGAGTCTTTAGTCACAGTGACTCTGCATACCTTTTTCTAAAGTCACTTCCGAGTTGCACCAAACAAGCAGAAATACTATTATGCTGCCTTGTCTTCAGTTAATCACATTAAAAACAATTCTGTATTCTGCATTTATAATTGGAGAACTCACAGTGGCTAGGTCTGGTGATTAAAGTATAGATGCACTCTTGGTTTAAGGAAAAAAGTGTGTACAGTAAATATGTAAGAGTAGGTACATTTAGCTTTTATTTGAGAAAGCCTAGTAGGAACATTACCTTTTTCTGCCAATTCTGCTGATCCATTTTTGACCACGAATCGGGCATTAATGAATTCTTCAGGAAATTAATGCAGTTGTTCAGCTGCGCGGTTACTAGCGCCACCTTGTGGATAACGTGGCACAGCACACAGCCTTGTCCAGGGCACCGCTCTAGCAAAGGACATAGTCTTCTGTTCCACTCAAAAAAAATCCCATCTTTTCTCATTATAACATCTTTACATTCTATCAGACACCGTTTACAACATATTTTTTTTGCTCGCAGTGATAACTGAGCTATGTAGTTATCTAATTCATGTTATTTTTTTGTAGCTGCTGGTTAGAGGGTTGTTTTCTTTTTTCCTGTGGGAGTATTTGATCTGATATTCCCTTCTTTTTGCCCTCTCTCTGAAGAACTTTGCAAGTATTTCTGCTGTGCATCTCTACTGCTTTTCAGTAATTGTCTGGTGATGGCCAGGAGAGAAATCATGTTGGTGTTAACCTTCTCAGAGACCTTTCTGGTTTGGGACAATGCCACCAGAAATTGTGTTGTTCCCCCCCGCTCCGCCCCTGCCAAAACTCCTGAAAGTGGAGATCACCCAAGGTGCTTGAGATGGCATTTTCTTAGTACAGGAGCTGCTCTTAGCTGAGCCTTGTCTGTTGCTCGCCCTGGGAGGGTGAGGCTGCAGGGCTGCGGAAGGAAAGACGGTGTCCGTAGGGGTGTCCTGGTGCTCCGTATAAACGGTTGGCTCAGGTGGCTGCTTCCAGTGGGAATGGTCCCTGCTACTGCAGGTGTGCTGTACAACTTTGGGATCCATGTGTCTGACACCGCTGCAGTAGGTACCAGATGGGAGAAGAAAATGTCAGTTCTGACCTTCAGCTCTAGTCAAGTGTTTCTTTGCTTCTGAGTTTCTTAAGTCAGAATATTAATGGTGCTCTTCTGTGGGAACATGTTTGGCATGGCACCATGTCAGTAAATTAAGCCCCTCTAAGAAAGGGTTGTCCTTTGCATTCGGGTATGTTCAGCTGCCAGAGGAAGCAGTGGAACCTTGGGTGATATTACAGAATGTCACTTGTGATGCCACTGGTCAAAATACAGGATTACAACAGTTGGGAGTAAATGGCTGCCAGGCCTCGTGCCTGGTCTGTTAGCAGCAGGACTTGCTTCATCCTGTCTGCATCATCCTTAGTGACAACTGGCAGCTGCTGAGGGGAGACTGAACAGCCGCGTTTGACTTTTGGGAGGTGAGGGTCTGAGAGGAGCTGCACCCGAGTGCGTCCCAGTGTTTCCTTCCCTCCCATCCAGGCTGAAAAGGCCGAGGGGTGGGGAGGAGCAGGCACCCTCCCATTTCAAAATTAATGCCAGCAGCAGGTAGTGATGAAAATCAGTTTGTCTTTTCAGTGCTTCAGTCCACCCCAGCACTTACTAGAGCTGACCTGAAACCCAGACTGTGCTTATTCCTCGTACTTCGAAATAACCTCTCACTTCAAAAATAATCTACGCTCTTTGAAACTTTTCTTTACAGGGGGCGCTCAATATGACCGTGACCATGTTGTTGTCAACACAGTCAATGAAGAAAAGTTATCTCAGTGCTGGGAACCTCTTGTCGTATAAACCCAAACAAAGAAAGACGGTGTTTGAATTGGCCACTGTTCTGGACGTGAGGGTCAGCACCACCAACTCTGAAGGATACAGGATCAACAATGAGAGTTTTGTCTCTTCTTTGCAATTTTAAAAAGAACAAGCAACAGAACGATTTCGCCTCTCTGTTGAAGATTGTTATCCCTATAAAAGCTTGACTATCTCTCAACTTTTTTGTTTTGTTTTGTTTTTAAAATCATCACAACACAATATGAGAGAGAGCGCGGTAGTTATGCCTCGGGCCAGAGTAGAAGAGCTAAAGGTGGGAGAGACCCCATGGAGTTACAATTGTGTCAGTGAGTAGTTAATCCACAATAGTCAATAAGCATAATTTTAAATTATTTTTAAGTGGTTTTTTTTTTTTTTAATTGAAAGAAGGGCTAAAAAATAATTAAAGCTCATTTTCTAAAGGACAGGAGTGCAATGTGTATGTTGGTATAGCAACTAGGACCTACGGGCTGTAGTATAGAGAAAGATTCACTACTGAAAATTAATATATTTGTTTCACTGGAACAAAGTTATGTTTACTGAAAGTTTAAAGACTGCTGGCACACAGCACATCCAAAGAATTTTTAACATGTGCCTTCAAATATAGTTAGTATGCTAATATAGACTAAAAGTAAAAAATCTAGATTTTCTCATGTAGAGAGATGATGTAAATTAATAGATGTTTTGTTAGAAAAAGAGGGGAGTGGCAAAAGGATGCATCGGAATGTGAAGAACTTGCCTGTTTTCTAGGCTGCCGAACTTTATGAGTTTTGGGTATTTTACTTCTTTGCCAAGTCAAATTTTTTTTTTTTTTTTTTTTAGAACAATTCCAGTAAGTACAGTCTTCTTGAACCCCAAAATCACGTAGAAAACAATTATTAGGGAAAGTATCGCTCTGCAGGACTGCAAAAGCACCTCAGCACCGTGGTTCCTAAGTTTTTCAGCCACTGCCAGTTGGGCTCACCACGGAGAATGGCAGGCTCCCAGGTGTTCCTGGTGATGGTGGAGAGCAGAGTCTGTGGTGGGCTGTGGCTGCTGGGCAGTGTCAGACTGCCAACCCTGGGTATCAGGGGCTGTGTCTGTTCAAAGTCAGCGTTACCCCTTTAGTAAAGAGCTTGTGACAAGTAAGACACACTGATGATTCTAGAAGGTTCTTGTGTTTTCCCTGCTTTAATCTGGTCTTGCTAGTTTTCCTTAATAATGTTGGCAAAAAGGTAAAATACAAACAAAGTCTTATACTATGCTGCTGTGTTTTGTTCTGGCTTAGACCAGTGTTATTACAAGCTGCTCCCAGGAGTATCCAGGCCTTTGTCTTGCGTAGTAAGTCTGTTTAAAATTAACATTTTCATTACTATTGTATTGCCTCAAAGGATACTGGTGCTTTTATTGTTACCACCCTAAAGGAAGTGCCTTACTAGTTCTCCTCCTTTTGTACAGACATACTGAAGTTTTGTTGCTCTGAAATGTGCTGCTTTTAGTTCTTCATAGAAAATGTTGTAGAAAAAAATTGGTTCCAAACAGTGGTACTTTGTCATGTTGATGTGCTCTTGCTATATATATAATATAGCATTTTACAAATAAATCTAAGTTAGCTAACTTTTTATTGACATTATTTTTTAAGGTAGAAAGCTGACATTTTACAGGTAGTTTTGCTTCTGTCTTCTGCCTTTCCCTGTCTGTAATTCCTCTGCAGCAGGTAGCTAATGAGGAGTACATGGTGTGGAAGAGCTGCGGGCCCCAAGGAACAGCTGCTTCTCTGTTAGGAGTGTGTGTTCAGTGTGTTTGTTTGTGGGGCCACAGTTCAGGCAGCTGCTGCTTCTGTCCCCTGCTGCAAGCACTGCACCACATGCTTTTTCTACCACAATTACTGCACCACAGTAATTGTGCAGCTCTCAATTAAGAAGTTACCACTTTGCTTCAACATAACTGCACGGGATGTCACTCTGTAGCCCATCTCTGGCAAAATGGTAAGTTTAAAACCAGACCAACAGACATAGACCCCTCAAAGCACCAGCAGTGACAGGTGGCACAGGCTCTCCCCATTACTGACAAAATCATGTCTAGCCTACCTGCTTAAGTGCTGTGCCAGGAGTTCAGCAATTAGAATAATTATCAGCTACAGACTGATTTTGTTCCATGCTTCCACTCGGATTAGTTATGCTGTGAGAGATTTGCCGTACCAAGATTAAAGTGCTGGTCTTGAGACAGTGATGTGGCCACGGGAAAAGCGTACAGTACTGAGAATGAACTAGATTAAGTAATAATATGTATTAATAATGAACAGAACGAGGGAAGGCCAAGGAAAAAAGAACAGCGCAAGTTTCATGGGGACAGTTAGATAAAACTGTACCTTACCATTTCAGGACTTTTAGCTAAAACAGCTGGAAAATAAAACCTCCAAGATCTACAAACTGAAAATGCTGCCAGCTGTTCTTCTTATCCAAAGAGCAAGGGCTGTTCTGCAAAAGTCACAGCTCCATTCTTAATGTGCTTTTCATGTAGAAATACCTAAGGGCCATGAGGACATTTCTTGTCTATGTATTCCTTCATATGAAGGAATAAGAGGCTTTTCTAAAACAAGACTTTTTTTTTTTTAATTATGAATCCTGTGTGAGGAAGAAGAAATGGTTGCTACATACTGATTCATGTTCAAGTCTAAATTATCAGTAAAGGACTAAGGGCAGAATAATGATTAGAGATACTTTATTTGTTACTAATTACGTCAATCACTGTTTTTCCACGTGCATGTCCTCCTTCCAATTTCAGAAAGGCCTTTGGAACTTCAGAAAAAGAGAAGACTTCATCAATAACTGGTTGAATCTACAGAATAAAGAAAAAGGGTTCACTGTATTAGGAATAAAAAAACCCATATCATCATTTCAAAACTGTATGAAGAAAGAAGGGAGGTTTCTTTATGTGATATAGTCACTAGTTTTGAACTTTTTTAAGGGATACCTCTGCATATGGGAGAAGAATTTTGACTGTTCTTTGCTCAAGTTTTGAAACATCTCTACTAGCACAGTTTGGAGCCCTCACCTGACACTCTTAATGATAGTCACCACGCAAGGCTCTAACTTACAAGTCCCTTTAAAAGATGACAGTGTGGTTCAGCTTTTTGTTGTCCACAATGACACACAGAGGAGAAGGAAGAACATTTTTTTTCCCTCATATTTGTCTACAGGTTTTCTTGTTAAACACAAGAGTCTTCAAAAGGTCAGGTGTTTAAAAATGCCTATGAAACTAGTGCCTGTCTGCATCAGTACGTGCCTCAGTACTCATAACAGACTTGGCCACAAGTGAAGTAAAAAAAAAAAAGTCCACAAACATTTGTTGCTGAATCATTTAGAAACACAGTGGCTGGGTTTTCAAGTGTATTCCAATAGGCATACATCATTGAACCCAGCTTGCATCAACTGCTACTTTAGTGTTAATTTTATAGAGTAGTCTTCTGGATTCTTTTAGACTCATTTCTAATAATGAAGGTGAAACTACCCTATTCCCTGTCCCAATTATTAACTAAGGAGTTCAAAAACCCTATAAACATCTTCTTTAGACATCACAGTGTACTAACAGAGGCAGAAGAAATCTCAGCTGCTTCTGAAAAATACTTTTCACTACTGGTCCAAGGGAAGAGACTTTTTCTATCAAGTTCTGTGACAGCATTCCAAAGAGCAAAATAAGATTTGTGTACAAAAGCACCTCTCCCTCCCAAAGATCCTGCCTACCCCCAGGATCTTGCCTTGGATCCCCTAACACTCGTCCAATGCATGGTCTTGCACAAACTGCTCCTAATTCTCTTATCAGAGGAAAATATTAAGAGTAGATGAGCTCTACAGCTCACTCTTCCCATGATGAAGATTTGAAGTAACAAAGATGCAAATATCCTATTTACTGTGCTTTTTTCCTCACAGCTACTACCATGCACGCTATCTTGCTGCGTACTCCAGAACTGGTAACTGCCCTCTCCTGGCAGGA
>JAOQGH010000023.1:72572693-72594902 GCA_025769975.1 Gallinago jamesoni | reverse complement strand
TTTTTCCTCACAGCTACTACCATGCACGCTATCTTGCTGCGTACTCCAGAACTGGTAACTGCCCTCTCCTGGCAGGACATGCATCTCGCTAAATCGGAAAGGAACACAACAGCAATAACGAGACAAACAATTTGCCAGCATCAGAACAGCGCTGTCTTTCAGAAGACTTGTTTACTTTTACCAAACACGCTGCTTAGGTGGTGCGAGTGCAGCACTACCAAACAAAGGTTTTCATATGCACACACTTTCCAGCACTGACCACCCAGCACCCCCCCCAACAGCACCACAAATGCAACCTGGTCTGTGCTTATGTAGGTCCTTTTCTTAACACACTTAATTTTCTCTTTATTCATACACAGTGCCTTACCTTGAAGCCCATTCTTTGCACTAAAATAACTACTGGTTTTGCTTACAGGGTAACAGTAATCCAAGACATCAGTACACTAACACTGCAGTATCACGTACTCTTGTCACTAAATTTTCCATTTTTTGTTTGTCAAGGCAAGCTTAGCAGTAGTATGAAGCTTTAAAGAGCAGGCAAGTAGAAATGAGCGAAGGCCCTCCAAAGAAAAAGAAGTCAGAACTAGCAGCCAATCACTACGAGAACAACTGTGCAAATAAATATATTCAAACTTGCCTCAAACCTGCCCTACTGCAGGATACAGGGCTGGGTAATTTCTTCCCCTTGTTCTGCCAGGACGATCCCTGTAAAAAAAAACCTCCAGCAAAAGGAATAGTAACATGCAGCAGAGGAGAGCCAGAAAGCTGCTGTGTGACGCCTGCTGCTGCTCACCTGGGGAAGAAATGTGGGGCATGAATTATCAAACTCAAGATAAAAATCATCCAGCACAGAATGGAAATGTCATCTTGGGCCTCAGCAAAGTCAGGGACATGGACTCAGGGCAGCAAAACCACTGAATGAGATAATGGCTTTGGCTAAACTGAGCATCCAAGTAAACTGCAGCTGCTGTGACTGCTGATCAGCCGGGACTGTTTTGAGGAAGACCTACCCTTGCTTTCATAGCAGAAGCCTGGGAACAAAACAGTGCAGTAACCTTGTTGAGCCAAGCATGAGTGCAGCACTTGCACAAGTACTCCTTGCTAATGGCAGTTACATACAGCACTGTGCTTCACTTAAGGAAAAAAAAAAAAAAGAATACAGAACCTCAGCCTCCTGGAGCATGGACACAGACCACCCAAGCAGGGGAACAGTATTTGGGGAAGAAAGCAGTGCAGCAGCACAAGCGGTGTGAAGCACAAGGGGTTTCAGGGGAAAATTTCAGATATATGCAGCAACTGATTAAAAAATGAAGAACACACTTCGATGCTGTGCTGCCTGCACAGCAGCTATTGCAGGTTGCAGTTTATAACCCTGACAGAGCGAGGCACGGAACGTCCTCAGCCTGTTCGGTAAAGTTCAAAGGATCACATTTGAAAAGTGGTGACACAGGGATTCCGAGGAACCCTGAATTCGGCCTCACAGTTCAAAACACCGTGTGTATTGCCGCCACCACACACTCAAAAGCCCATCTGCTACATTGATGTAACCTCTAGCTCCCTTTAAACGCGGGCTTTAGGCAGTGCTATAGAGAGACATGAATACTGAATTGATGATCCTGACAATCTAGAGCATTAAACGTTTTATCTGGCTGGCTGGTCAGACCCATTGTTTGAATAGCCCCGAAAGGGCTGACCGTGTTGCCGCACAGTGATTCACTCAGCCTTTACCATAATCCACTGACTAAGATAAAATTTCTTCCTGTGAGCAGACAAACAAGTAGGGGAGCGTCTGCTGTTTGTTGAATGTGTGATAATAACTGGAGATTAACTGGATAATAAAAACACTGCCTATTTACAGCCACACATCAGTTCCTTGCCAGAGGACACCTATTTGTTCAGGGAAAAGGGATTAAACTAAAGTCTGGGAGAGAAAGGATTACACACACCCGCATTGAAATGTTTGTCTGAAAACACACTGGGCCTGAAAGGTATTTTCTTCCTCTACATTCTCTCTGATGCAGGACATACTATAGAAATGAACCTCAGGTCTCTTGAAATGAACTCATGTGTTTGGGAAAATAAAGAGAGTAATTGCTGATGCTGATTAAGGCTACCCTACATAGTACACAGAAGAGGTGTGGCAGCCAATCCAGCTCTGAATGCAGCCAGCAGCCATCGGGAGTTGACTGGTCAGCAGGAACACACTCCTGCTAATGGCAAATTCAAGCCCACCCTTGAAGGTCCCCATTTCTGTAGCGCAAGGACTCAGTCTAAATTTATCAGGAGGGAACAAGTGAGAAAACACGAAGGGAATGAAGACGGCTTTGACCCCCGTACGAGCACCAAGTTGCTCCACCCAGTGTGGAGCTTCTTCCTGCCGCTGGAGGGAGAGCTAGAGCCTTGGAACTCTCAGGAGAGAGACGACAGAACCTCAGGGGCTCTGAGCAAGCCCAGCTCACTGCGTGAAAGATAAAAGGTCCCCTCTCTCCAAGGGCAATGACAGTGCGTTGGCTCTCCTCCAGGCTGGTAAAGGATGGCCGTGCCGAAGCTGCAGGGCAGCCCCGCTCTGCAGGGTGCCCCCCCGTCCACACACCCCGCGTACGCCCAGGGGAGCAGCCCTGACTCTGCTCACACCTACACGCTTTGCAAAAGAGACTGGCATGTGCAGAGAACAGGAGCTGCCGTGTGCTCCACCAGACCTCAAAACCCTCTTGAGGCCTTGCCGAAATGGAAAAGACCTGCTTACCGTTCTGACTAGCTGAGTTGGAAGATAAAGGCTGCCTTCCTTCAGAAATTACCACCGCGCACAAATGCGGTGTATGAGCACAAACGCAGAGCTTGATATTCTCCTTTGGCCTTCAGTAAATTCTCCCTTCAAAGACAACAAGAGGCTTGAACATAAACCATTACAAAGAACAGCCCCTGTCCTGTAACTAAACATTTAGTTACCTGTTCAGCACTTTATTGTCATCTCATGGAAAACATGCTGTTTTGGGACACTGCTGTTTCTGTCATTTTTTCCCTTTAGTTTAGCGCCACCTTCTCTGCTGTACTCAAGTTTCATGTTCTTTGGGTCTTAATTCTACCTTCTTTCTTCATCCTTCCTTGCCTTTAAAATGGTGTGCAACAACATAATGCTGAGCTTCATATTGCTTGCCATCATTAGGTTCTAGGGTCGACCCTCACTGAATACTAAGATTAAAGGTTTTATCTTCTGGAACGGCTGGCTCTGGTCACATGCTGTATGGGTAGCTTTGCAACTATACCCTACTATGGTTTTGATTAACTTCTATTTCAGAAAATACGCACTTTGATCCACCAGCACATTAAAGGACATCGGGTACATGATACTTCTGTTCTAAATGCCAAATGGAAGTAAAAACGATCTACCAACCCAGCCTCATACACCCAGGAGGACCTTGGTGGTACAGTGGTTAAGGCAGGGAAGTGAAAGGTATGTGTCCTGGGGTCTGTTCCCCAGGACAGTCATCTTACAAACAACTGTATTACCAGGTTTTGTTCGTTTTTCAAGCCAAGGTACATTCTTTCACATCAAGCCTCTAACAGCAGCCCACAGTAACTCATGAGTATCATCTACAATTATAAAAATGCTACAAGAGAAATCCAAGTTAAGCAGGGTATCAGGGCATGGTTTGGAGTGCAGAAGTGGCTTAAAAAAATCTCCAATTCATTAACTGGCTCTGGCAGAACAGCTTCTACAGAACACAATGAGGAGCACTAAGAAACAGACAAGCCCAGAATTGAAGTGTGTGCCAGCCTAGCCCGAGCTTAAATCAGTAGAAGTGAGGAAGATCCTGGGTTTAGTTACCTACTGAACGATACTGAAAAACTTATTAACTAAAAGGAAAGACCAAATCTCTCTTCTGGAATCCCCTGGCAGTCACGTTCATCGTAGCTGTCCTGATATTTATGCTGGTAATTAAATCAATCTGGGGCAATGCTACCGTATACTTAAGACAGAACAAAATTTAGTGCAGTTATATATATATGAGTATATATATACACTTCTATATGAAAGCACGTTATGTATTCTATATATATTAGAAGAATAGTCCTGCATGACCTGCATCTCCCCAGGTCTCAGCAAATTAAACTCACAACAGACATGAACTGTCCTGTTGAGCCCACATTTCACCACTGTGCTAGACATAATTCCCCTGCATTAGGAGACCAGAGCTCAGAATGCTAGGACTGACTTTCTACAGAATATGCAATTACATCAGGCTGAGGCAAAACATTTGATTAAATACCTGGTCTGTGACAAATTTTTTTCCAGACTTCATCATGGTTTATGTGAATTTACATATTCAAACCCTATCTCTCCCCAGTATGCAAAATTTCCATTAGTCTTCCTCACAGACGTTTTCTGATATAATCACACAGTGCTTTCATAAAGAGCATAAGCAAGCTACCATGTCCTGGAGGAAGAGGAGCAGATGTGTTTTAATAACAATCACAAGGGTTTTTCTTGGTGGCCGTGACAAAATGCAGACAGAAGTTCTTTTTGGAAGAGAAAGGACTGAACAGAGCTTTTGGCAACCTCTCCTTGATCAACATCTCTGGGCTCTAGCCAACCAACCTGGCAAGCAAAAGCACTGCAACAAGAAAACACAAAGTGTGAAAAGAAAAAAAAAAAAGAAAAAAAGAAAGAAAGAAAATGTGCAAGCTTTGCAATTTAGCATGGAGAAAGATGGTCGTTGGAACGAGTGTGTGTGACTGACGAGAGTGGGGAGAAGGACTGACCTGTAGTCAATTTAGACATTTAAGTACAGAATTGCTACCCGAGTGTCCTTTTTCAGAGAGGGAGAGTAAAGCAGGCACCACCCAAAGGCGAGTCACCCTGATACCTTAAGATACCTTAGCACAGCCATGAAGACAAAGACTGGAATTACTGCAGAGGAGGCCACATCTAGAGACACCAGGTTTGGAGAACATTCAAGGACTCAATATGTTACATTAGCTGCTTGATATTCATACAGATGAGAGAAATCTGCAACAATTGTGCAACAAAGGCCAGGGGAAAAGTTACTTGCAGAACTCTAAGAAGGTGAATTTGAAACAAATCAATCAATACACGGGTTAGGACAGAGTCAAGAAGCTGTGATAACCTTTGCTAGCAGGAGGAATGTAAGCCACCTTAAATCATCACCATCTGCACAACTCAAAACCCTTTTGTGTTGTTTACTTCCTGAATAGCAAAGACTAGCAATAGAAAACCATTGAATTCCACATTTTAACAGGGTATCTCAGAGCAAATCACCAAAGGTGGATAAAGTCCTCATTAGTAGATAATTACAGTAGCAAAAGGTTTTGTGATTTGCCCCACTTTGCACAGGAAGACAGCGAAAGAACAGACAGCATCCCGTCACTGAGTCCACAGCATCCCATGTCTTCAGCACAACATATCACCACCACTGGACACAAATTACATTACTATAGCCATGAAACTGTTTTTCTTATGTGTGCCTGTGCTGTAACATTTATCCAGAAAGCAAACAACACAGAGAATGGTATGTATTTCATTATTTCCTTAGCCTTTTTCCTGCAAAGCCAACTTTCACCCATCAGCCCACCTGACGGAACTCTGCTCAGAAGAACAGAGCATTAAAGCCACCCAAAATACCACACACACACACACACACACCCCTGCACTGCATTTGAATGGCACTGAATTTCCAATTTCTGTAGGGCTTCTGTTAACTCACATCCTACCATGGTCTAGCAGGAACATACAACATACTTAGTGCTCCCTCTTACGACGCTGAGAAGTCTTTTCAGCCTCCATCAGAGGCAATGTGAGTTGTAAGAGCTTGGTATGTTTTCACCAAGGACTAAATGGCACATCCTTAGAAAGGAGAAAAAAATTAAGAAAATAGGGAAGACTGTCAACAGTACTGACTACAACTACATCAAACTAATTCCTAAGAAGCCTGTTAGTGAAGATGCTGGTGACAGAGACCAGTGACAACACTTCAGCAAACAGTGTGGCAGCAGATCTGTAAAGGCTCTGCTGATTTCAGCTGTTTTTAGAGGAGGACCTTGTAATTCACCAGGAACATTCTGCCACGGAAAGAGAGCCCCAGCTTCTGACACGCTCTTCATCAACTCATTTGGTGGACCCCATGCTAAACCTGTCCTTAGTGGCTCATAATTAAGTGGTGGAGTTGAACTCCCAACAAGGACTTCCCAGCAGTTCAGAAAGTTAGCCATCTCTAAAATTTGACAAGGAAATACTTGATTTTCTCCATGCCCACTACTGTTGCAGCTGCCTCCCAGCTCCTCAGTCTTACAATAGCCTCTTTGCAAAATGTCCAGCTGCAAGGCAGAGAAAAGAGCTCATAAACTGAAAATGGTTATACAATCCTCAGAACTGAGATGATGTGCAGGTAAATTACCAAAGGAAAATTACTCTCCTTCCTTGCACTTCCAGCTCATCAAATCCTCCCCTTCTCATCCCCATTAACAAAGGCTGTTAAAAGAACTCGTAGCTGACATTTTGCAAATCTTTTATTTCTTGCTACAAAGATCATCCATGTGAAAACCAAGTATCTTTAAACAAAATGCCCTTTTTGCTTATTCTTCATCCACTGAAGGACTGAGAAAGGCTTTCGCAAAGGAAAATTCACTCATCAGAACTAAAAATCTGTGTTGGTGTAAATGGAATAAAAGAAAAAACACCGACAAATCAATATGTTCCGTAACTGCTTCAGGGGTGTGCTCCTCAAAGCTTCACATGCTGTAACATCATCTCTTTAAATCATCAGCTCTTTTTGATTTCCTTCATTTAAATCCCCCATCATGATTTATACTTTCCTGAAAAAAGCCTCTCATTTCAGGAGCTCTCGAATTGCTCTCCTATTCACACTGAGTACAATCTCATGTCTGTAACAGAAAAGACGATTCACTGAAATGTCAAAATAACTGAATCTTCATTACTCAAAACTGTATTCACTCAAAACTAAGAAGCTCAACTACATAACCTCACTTTGCTGGCTTCCCCAAGTCTTCTTGTTTCTTGTTATTCTTTGAGATTTTGGTTTTTTTAAAATTCTCATTATTCCTTCCTATTCAAACATAGGAATATTTCTTTTCACTTAGTTATGGGAAATTATGGTACATTTCCTCCAGTAATTCTCTCCTGTCTTTTTTCCAAACACCTGCTCTTCTGAATGGAAGATCTGTCCATTTAAGAGAACTCTTGTGCCCAGCCAATAAAGGTCATTTTCTTTTCAACATCTGTCTAAATGGAACACATCTGGGTCTTATAAAATACTGATGATAGCATAGGCGTTTACAACATTTTACAAAATAGAGTAAAATGCTGCAAGAATATTGACTATGCAGATAAACAGTCTGACATTATGACCTGTTTTTGCACAGAGAATAAAAGACCAAGCAAACATCTTTGTCCTCATGATCATCTTACAACAAAAAGTACATCAGAACATTCATATATATGTATGACGTACATTTTAAACGGCATTACAATTCACCTGTCCAGATTATTAGGCAGAGAACACCAATTAAGCCCTATCTCTATTGCATAAACAGGTGTTTCCCAAGAGGCTTTCATGAGCATATTCTACATTTGTTTTGCATACAAGGTAAGAACAGAACACAAAACAAATTGTGAGTGGCTAAGAATCAGGACAAATGGTAAGAACAAAGACAAGGACATTTCTGTTTCTTTCTCTAGTCAATTGCAACTTAGTAGTGTGATTGCATGCAATCACAGGATGAGGAGCACCTTCTAAGGTCTCTTTCTAGACCATGGGATAATGCCTACAATGCTGGGCATAATGCAAAGCAGAGCAGTGCAAAGCTGTAGCCAGGAATGCCCTTCACCACAGCTTATTTGCAGCTGCAGCCTCTGTTTATGAGTAGATAACTTTTTTAGGCAAAACAGACTTTCCACTGGCTGTGTCAGCAGAACACTGGACACCACCAAGGAATAACAGTGGCTGAATTCAGGAAAATTTTTATTCCTATCAGCAGCACTGAGGTGGCAAACTGAAGCAATCAGGCCTCGAGCACGACAGCAATTTATCGACTGATCTCTAAACTCTGGAACATAATGCATAGCAAAA
Source organism: Gallinago jamesoni (assembly GCA_025769975.1). NCBI lineage: Eukaryota > Metazoa > Chordata > Aves > Charadriiformes > Scolopacidae > Gallinago > Gallinago jamesoni. The sequence goes on along the minus strand of JAOQGH010000023.1, from coordinate 72,586,794 downwards.
AAGCAGATTAACACTCAAGCTCCGAGAGATCTAAATTTTACTACTATGCCCAAATTTTGAGTACAAGATGGCCTGACAGTTCACACACTAGAATTACCACCAGTGATGTTTTGGTACTGCATAGAAAAATTAACAGCAGTTGTCCATATTCCCAACTCTGGGAATTTTGGCAACATGAAATTATCCAAAAGAGAACACTGCACCACGCAGCCCAATAATCAGACAATCAACTGCTCACTCTCACACACATTTTGTAACAAGCTCATACTGCTGAAAAGATCCAAAAAGCAGTAATTTATCTACCACTCCATGCCTTTGCCCCAAGTCCACTAAGAAATTCCCCAAAAGCTTATGAACTCTCACAATATTCCAAGTCACTGTGCTGAATTAGCACACACATTATACTCTGAAGCACTGAAATAATGAAACACGAGATTCTTGTCATCACTCTGCCATCTGTCACCTGCAATAACCTGAATATTCTAGTTCTGCGCACATTATGGGCAGGACTCATCATCCTCCAGGTTAGGCAGTTTTTCATTTGCAGATACACAGAGTCATGTTCAGCCGGACCAAATGAACCAAATGAGGCCTCTTAAAATACATCATTTTCAACACCGGAGTTTGTGCTAAATGATTCCCACTGGCAAAAATAAATAATCACTGGACATTCTTTTCTCATAACTCAGTAAGCATTGTCCTTTTAAAAACACATAGGGTGGAGAGGGAGAAGGCAGAACAGTCTTAAGGATTACGAACTCCTGAATTCCCTGCAAAAGGAAGCAGTTAGAAACTGAAGCAAGTTCTTAACTAGTTTTCCTCACTGTCATTCTCATAACATTTTATTTCCTAATTGTGAAATACACCATTTTTTGAGTCAAAGCAGTGCCCCTTTCAGCACAAATACCCAAACAACCATTACTGACATACCTTTCCAGAATCAACTAGTTCCGCTATTTCATCCAAACTTGGGCCACTTGGCATAAAAAATGCCCACCGATAATGGACTCCTTTAAAGAGATGCTGCAAGAAAGATCACAACTATATTAAAAAACCATGAGAGGAAACTGAAATTGGAACTAAAATTAATGATAAAAGCACTAGAGAAGTAACTTAAGGAAAGACATGGAAATTATATGCCAGTGTCCGAAAAAAATGTCACCTAAGCATGTGGATTAAATGTACAGACAGGGATGTTGTATTACCACAATAGGATCAGGGTGAATTTTGTGTCCAATTGCACAAGTCAGCTAGTTGAGAAAAACAACCCCCTTGTCTCTGCAGCTAGAAACAGCATTATTTATTACGTCAGAGAGAAACAGTGCTATATGATCATTATATGATTATATGGTGAAATAAACCCAGCAAAGTGACATTTAGAACCTTCCACCTCAGTGTCAGTGATTAAATTTTCCACCACCCCATCTGTCAAAGTCATCACCACCCAATGACAGATGGCAGCTTACATGAAAACCATTTTGGGAAGATCTCACAAGCACAAGTCAAGAGCACCTCCTCTGAGTAGGTCATTACAGGAATAAGAGCCATCATTTGCCACAGACGATTTTTAATACATGGCATACAATGCTCCTCATCATGGAAACACACACACTGAGAAATAATATTACATTATTTCTTCCCAGCATTTTAATTTTGCTTTTGAGCCTCCCTTTGAAAGTATTGGTGCAGGACTTAGAATCTCATTCAGCCATGCCATCAGAGGAATACCATAGCAACTGCTTGAAAAGCATTCATTTGGAGAGCAAGCACACATGTTGAGAGAAGAAAGGCTAAAGTTCTCAAAAGCCTCACTGATCTGGCCACTGGCAGAACGTTTTAAGACCCACTTATGAAAACTAGAAAAATCGGTATCACCATCCAGACACATGAACATGAAAGAGATGAAAGACTTTCTAGCCACCCTCAACCACTTTTATTACTCTCTGGTGCTGGAATAGGATGAAGAGAATCAGTCATGGAACAATGTTTCGAGAGAAAGCCTGACCAGCCTAAAGCAAGTAGCAAAATTACCCTCACTTCAATGAGGCAGGGATTTGCTCTGTTTACTGTGAAACACGAGCTGTCAGCGGGACTCACTAGGGAAGCCATATAGAACAGGCCACAATGAAAAGCACAATAAAGAAGCAAAACTTCAAAGCGCTTCAAACTTGCCACATACACCAATCAGCACCACCACAACACATTTCTTTTTTCAGTGCAAGAAAGAAGGAAAAAATAAAAATGCATCTGAAGTATACTAAATGATATCTGAGGAAAATACAACCGATGCCTCTAGATGATTCAGAGGCAGCATCCAAACCATAAAGGAAGCCACTAGAGTACTACATAATATTAAATTATATAGGATTTTGTCAAATACCTTTACAGTTTTGGAACCAACAGTGACTCCTGTTTGTAGCATGCCATCAGCCACTCCAAGTTTGTCCATATTGATCAGGAAAGGTGTCACTAAGGTAACATATGTCGCTCCTGTCCATTTCTTCAGGAGATCTAGAGCCCACTTCTCAGTGGATCCGCCAACATTATCTAGGATGAAATCAAATCTGCAGACATGTAAAGAACAGGTTTAAAATCACAATATGTTAAAAACAATTTCATCATAATTAAGCAAATTCATAGCATAAATTTGCTATAGTTTACCTTTCTGTCTGTCACTGCAAAGCAATAAAATAGTCTGCCTGCAATATAGTGGCAAGAAAGTCCCAAGACTGCAGCTAAATTCCAGTTTTACTGTACAGTGGGAATTCAATTTACAGATTACCCATTCGCTGCACAGCAGGCATGGTCTATTTAGATAACCTAAACTGCACTTAAAACTCCAAAAAGCAGACTCTTAGATGCACAACTACATTCTCTACTTGCTTAAAGCCTTCTAGAGCTCTTATCTCTTCAGCCCTCTCACTGAGGCTACTGGAACAGGCTCAAGATCTGGTTCTGGCATTGAAGAATATGGTATGTGCATGTAAAAACTAGTCTGGAGTCACACTCTGACTAGAAACATCTCCCATACATGCTGTACTCACGTGAAAGTCAGTTCCAGTGGCCAAAGTTACACAAAAATATTACTCTACTCACTCTTATTTCCTCACATTTTTCCTGTGACCCAATTCCCAGCTTCACTTCTAAAACTCTTTTTCGACATCCTTATTTGTTTTAGGGATATTTTACCTCTACTGACAGTTCTCTTCTTTGCACCTACATATTCGATGTAGAAGCCAACAATGCAAAGGGTCTAAAAATCTTACCCCCATGGAATGGGTATATGCAGCCTCTGGCAACAAGCCACAATTTCAGCATTCCTTCTCATTATCCCGGCATGTGAGCCTGTAAAGGCTTAATAGGGCAACAGGGAGCGAGGCACCTATTCTGCTAGATGCACAGCTCATTTTCATCTGTAAATTTCCAGCAATCCCCAGATTGCAATAGAAATGTATCATACATCTAATGTAAATAACCTATAAATAAGAGGGAAAATACTTTATGCAAATTAAATAGAAAAGTTCTTATCTCTAGAAAGACAGTTTTCCTGCCTGTCTTCCAAGGATGTGATTCCATGTTACAGCTCAGTCAACCTAACAGTTACCTGCCAACAAGAGAAATTAAAATTATGAAAACTAATGCTCCAGAAAAGAACTAGCTCACTGTGGGGTCTGAAGAGTCAGTACAACCAAAAAGGGGAGGGAATTAGGACCATTCCGCTCAGTAAACCTGACTGATTATCTAACCTGCACCCCAAGACAGCGCTGTTGATAGCTCCGAAAAAGGGTCACTTGCCAGAATGGGTGTTGAGCATTTAAGAGGTTGAATTGCACAAAGGCAAATTTAGCACCACCTGCGAACTGTTAAGTTAGTTGCTGCACACCCTCCCCAGCACCCTCAGAGTTCACCTCAGGCCTGCTGACAACCTCACCATAGTTAAAGGGCACATCCCTTCTTAGCACAGTTACCAGTAAGATTCTTTCATAGACTGAACAGCTTCTATTTCCTCTCCCAGAAAGTTAACCTGCTCTAACTGAAAAGAGCAGTGTAAATACCATATTAAAATACAAGTCACAGTAGACTAAGTTTAAACTGATGGGAAGATTACAAAACCAAAAAAAAAGACCTCCGTTCTAGAGAAAACCCTCAAGCTAGTTTAAACATAACTGTGACAAGCTAAGTGTGACTGTTTATCACAGGCAGCCATACCCAATGTTACAGAAGAGAAATTGAGCCACTCTGTGACTCAACTGGGAGTAAAGACCTTCAGGCAAGTCACTTAACTGCTTCATGACGTGACACAGTTCTTCCATCTAGAAGATCAATTTTACTATTTCCTAACCTCACACAGGTTTTCTGACACTTATTTTAATTTATTCATGCTTTGTAAATGTTCCAAAAACCTTGGATGGAAAGTGACAGAACTGTTCAAATCACAATCACTGAAGAGAAGCATGTGGAAGTGAGCTTGCCTCCACAAGCCCAATTAACTCACTTCGTCTTACAATGAAATCTGTGCTTGGGATACTCACTTGGCAAACTGCATTCAAAAAGGGCTGGGATTAATTTGCTTTACAAAGTAACACTTTAGAAATGGGGAAAAAACAAAAAAGAGAGGGAGTTCTGATAGACTGGAGTCAAGCAATCAAAAGGCAGAAGGTCTGACTGCCAATTCCTTCATCTCAGTATTAAGCAACACAAACACGTACAAGGGTAATCTTTTAAGTTGCTCTTCCAGATTTCCAGATTTGTAATCAATCACATCATCTGCTCCAAGTTTTTTCAGCAGTGTGCTGGCATCGTGAGAACAAACTGCTGTCACGTGAGCACCCCAGGCCTTCAGTAGCTAAAAACAAGTATGAAAAAAAAACAAAAGAAGTCCAAAGTTTAACATTTAGTGAAACATTGAAAACAAGTTAAAAAGAAAGTCTCACTATATATATAATAAATGAGCACGTTTAGTAGGGACTAGGTAGACTGGATTCTGACACAGGATAACTTATCACACATCCCACAAACTATGATTAGAGTTTATCAATATTTAAGGAGGTTTTGGGGATGAAGGAGTTGGTGTGGAGGAAGAAGGGTGTTATTTTAGTGCCACTTACAGATATCAGGTCTCAGGATAAATAAGGATTCAAATAAAGTACTCAATAAAATACAAAAGGGCAGCAGGGCAAAGACAGTGAGGGCAAGTTAATCTAAGCCACTGTGCTTTGCATACACTAAACATAAAAGTCTGGTGCCTCTCATACCATTTGACTGCATGCAATAGTTACTGTAGATGATACATTCTCAATCAGTTTTTCTACTCATACACCAAGTTCTTTTCATATTTATGGAGCAGAGCTGACTGAAAGGTAATGAAAAGAGGCTACCTATCCCAAGTTGCACCAGCTAGAGATTTCCTGCACCCAAACTGTGAAATGCAGTCCTTTACTACCTACATTCACAAGTCCTTTCTTTGAAAGTCCCTTCTACTACTTTAAACTAATAAAATATTACAAATGGAAATGAATAAATCTGAAAATATTTCACTTTTGGAAATATCAATCAGATCTATTAGACAGATCGATCAGTAGCTTGCTATTTCACTATTCCTTCTCTCAATCCCCTTCTGTTAATTTTTTTTTCATATTGAATAGTTTGAAGATAGATCCTGTGCATGCTCGTTTATATTACCTGTACAGCAAATGTACCAACTCCTCCTGAAGCTCCTAATATTAATACTCTGTAAGAGAGAAAATGAAATACATTAAAAAGTTCTTTAAATAAATTCTATAGCAACTATGTATTCTAATGCTTCTTATGCATCTCTGATATCAAATTATTTTAAGCAAAAGATCGCTTTTGTCATTCAATCTTACTTAGTGATTAACTCTTCAGATAGCAAATAATGTGACTTAACACTGCAGATAATGTTTCCTGTGCCAAGAGCATTACCTCAGCACAGCCAAAGAGCCTTCTGCGTATGTGCTTTCCACTAAATCCTGGCAGTGGAGCTGTCAGGCAGTAACATTTATCACCCAAACCCCATGTCCCCATCCTCACTTTCCCAAACATAATTGCTTAGTTTGGGACAAAAGCAGTTAAGTCTTTCTGTCTCCCAGACTCCACTGTTGTAACACAAATTGGTGTTATCTAAAAGTAGTTCAGTATCACTTAGGGAGACTGGGAACTTCAGAATACAGGGAACATAATTTTCCCACATTGCATAATATTTAGCTAACAGAAAGACAAGAATGTGATGAAGTAGCTTCACCATAAACAAGTTTAAGTTCCATAAAATTAAGATATCTGCCTTTTTTCTAAAGAAAAGAATTTTTCTAGTAGAATTTTTCTAGTTCAGCACATTGCAAGGAGACACTGTAAATGCCAGGTTGTGGAAACTAGCACACAAGCAAGAAAATGAAATGGTAAATTACCAAATTATTAGAAAGTGAGAGTTCATTTTAACTGAACACCCTACCCTAAATTTCATAAAAACGAATGCAAGTTTAGTTGTGGGAGAACATTGCTGTTAGGAGCCTCATCACTGTTCAAAAATTTCATCTTGATATTTTATTAAACAACTTAACTTCGGAAAGTGAATTAGTAAGAAAGCCTTGCTGCTGAAGTTACAAACAGTGCTTGGACTTTGGACCCATTTGCTAATTCTAGGACGAAAGATGCAAGACAAAGGCCTGGCATAGGATTGGGGAACATCATGTTTCTCAGAACTTCTGCTTGCCAGAAAAATTTCAGTATCTTCGGGAGCTGGTGATGTTCCTGTTTTAGATCTTATGTGCTGGATGTTGAAAGAAATTGCTCTTTACAGAGCAAAATTGTACTATACAACCTGGAGTCTCAGTTTACAAAAATTCTTTGAAGTAACCTAAGAGACTTGGCTTTGGTCAGAGTATCCATTTTAAAATGCTTCCTCTTCTGTAACTGATCAGATTCTGTTCCCTCCTATTTCACTGATCCAAGCTGCAAGATTCAGATTAAGAATCTGAAAGCACAATGCCTGCAGCTTTTAAATCTGCCAAAAAGTACTTATCCTCAGAAGCATGCTTCTAACGACAGATGCCTCAAGCAACATTCATATTTCAATTTTATTATAGTTGAAAAAGCTCAAGGATGCTACACTCAAAATATTGGGTTAAGCCCATCTTCATCCTTTTAAAGGACAGCCCCTATTAAATCCTTTCAAAAAAAACCTCGTCAGACTGCCTTTCCAATTTTACTCCTTGCTTAAAAGGCATTTCTTCCACTACAAATCTAGGAGAAAGCTGTCATTTTAAAATGTACATTTTGCTCAAGTATTAGGTAACATTATCAGTTTTGGGGAGCGGCATGGCTAGGACTTCTCTTTATTTCCCCCTTCAATGGAGCCCTTGAGATTCTTCAGGTAAAAATGCTTTCCAGATTTGGCTTGTTCCTATGTTACATGGGCTATTTCTCTTCCAAACCTTCTAATTTTTAAAACTCTCTCTCTATACTGTTACTTTAAGAAAGCTCTTTGCTTCAGACAAACTATGTCTGCACAGGAGATCCATGTGCTGCAGCTCAACAGATGAGATTTTTTACAGCACTGAGGAAAACAAGACATTTTGTTTGGCTCAACACAAGAAAGTGGGGAAGTGTTTGAAGATGCAGGACCTGTTAGGATGGTACTGGAGGACTACAGATGGTGGAAAGTGCCAAAGCAGGCACAGTTTTGTTTGCATTGCCTGGGGAAAACACAACCAGGAGAAAACCTATCAGATAATCTACCCATTTCACTGCAAAGGTGAGGTCAGGAGTAAATTATTATATAAGCACGTGCACGAGGGAACAAACTAACAAGTTATTTGATCTGAAGAGATATCCAAGAGAACTAATTCTCTCAAAAGAACAAAACAAACATTCATCCCCCAGGCTTTGCTCCCTTCTGACAGAGGCACATAATTCAAGCCAGCATTCACCAAGCCCCATATGAGGCTCTAACAGTTCAGAGCGTCAGCAGATCTCTCCAGATGAGCTTTCCATGGGCTCTGAGAGTTTAGCCCTTTCTGCCTGGGCCCTGCCTGAAACTACAGTGTGGTCAGAAACTAGCATCAGAAAGGCAGAACCTGTTTCAGCTGTGTCCCCCCTCCACCAAAAGACACAGTGGGTGGGGAGTGGGTGTATGGATCAAGGACTAACATTTTCTACAGATTATAAACAACTAACTGTTTTTAGTGACTCAGCTACATGCCAAATAAAAATAATAATTTTATTGAATAAATATATCAAATTTATATATATATAAAATTAAATTCCATTTGATTATGCCAACAAAATGTCCCTAAGAGACTTATTACTGTATGAAGAAGCATTTACCCTATTAAGAAGTTTTACAACCTACACTCATTTTGTACTTTCTCAACAGATAAAATGATGAAATAACACACAGATTGTGAAAAAAACTATTTTCTTGGGGTATTATATAATTCAAATTTTCACTGTAACAATATAAATGAGGAGTGTACGTTTAATAACTCATAGTAACAGAATCCAGCATCTCTCCCCAGCATAATTAAATGCATAAAATAATGACTATTTATATAAAAGACCTCTACTGAATATCAACATAAACTTTTTCAAGAACGTCTCAAATTGTCAGGGTATTTTTTTTAATATTGCTTTTTATAAACCAAGGTATTTAACAGCTATTGTTTAACAAGCATATCCCTTTTCTCCCAACCAGGGCACTGGCACAGGTGAGAAGCTCTCCAAGTATTATCCACAGAGAACTTCAAAACAGAGTCATTTTGGATAACAAGAACATTCACTTTTAGCTTGTGCAAGAAAATTGACCTAAATTACAGTGGCACAGGATAAAAGTTACGGAGAAACGACTGGAGTTATAGCGAAGCAGGAGACGTGATGACCAATGTGAGCAAACTTCAGGTAACTTGTGAAAACAGACTTTGTGAAAAGTGTACAGGTGCAGCAGATACTCCTGTCACACCAACATACAGACTGATAGCCAGTACATCTGGTTAGCCCACCCTTCCACCTTAAAGAGGCAAAGAAAACAATACACACCAATAGAAAAAATCTCGCTGTTTCTAAGATGTCTTAACACTGCAATAAAGTATCAGGGAAGTAGCTTTCATCAAGGAATACAGCTGTGCTTTCAAAAAAAGACACACTCTTGTGTGTATATACACCCTTCTACATAGCTATTTACATATACCTACAGGAGACAAAAAAAACCAACATAAAATTACATATGTAGGTAACTTCTTACCAAACATACTAAATTATTTCAAGAAATTAAGAAACATTATGTAAATTCTTGTCTTTTGAAATTATTGCCCTGAGAGAGTTCATTTGAATATACTTTCACACAATCCCTGCAAATGCATTTTATATGCCTTCCTACAAGAAATTTTTCAGGGGAAAAAAGCTGCTATCACATAAGCTGCTCTCTGCTGCTTTTACAATTCAAAACTTCTAGATGGGACACATCATAATTTTAGAAGCACATTAAAATGTTTTTGCTGACAGAGTAATTAAATATTTATTGCAAACATAAAAATAAATGTTAAATGTAAAGACATGATATAAATGAAGTTTGAATTTAACTTTTAGCAATCCGAACACTTAACCAAAGATTGCAAAGATACCTAAACGAGGTATATCTTGGTATATATCAATATATCTTTAGGGCAATTCTATTTATTTGTGAAAGTTAAGATAATAAAAAAAGTCCGTATTTGGAATTTTATCACTAACTGGAAGACAATTTCAATGGCATCTCTTTGAAATTGCTTTAAGTTTCATAGTTTCATTTTCTCAAAACATTGTTTATCTTTAGAACAATTACTTGATATTTTCATGATGAAATTTACTACCACATATGAACAACTACTCACTCACTCATCTTTTAAAGATGTGGGTGAAGAATTTCAACAAATCTAGTGTCCTTTGCAATTTGTTGCCCTACAACAGTAACATCCAAGATGTAGGTCAGGCATCTAGATCCTACTGCCCAATAATTACTTTATGACCTAAATTTTTGGTGATTTAATGATTATTTTTCAATTCCAGCATTTCCATTCTGAACATTTTGGTATCTATTTACACGAACACTCAAAGGCCAAAATAACTGCAAATTTCAATTATCAGGAAAAAAATGCTATCTGCTCCAATCTTTTCAATGCATTTTTCCTCTTCTGTCCTCCATCTGCCATTGTCAGATTAACAGGCTGATACACAAAGCCAATTTTTCTATTTGACTTGGCTGCTCATCTTGCACGTTTTCCTCTTCTTTTCTGTGTTCCTGACCCCATCAAAGTTCTGGCCTACAGGTCAAATGAGACCCAGTTGCCTGCTCATTTTTTTCTAAAAAGCTGGACAACCAGTTTCTTCCAAACAGCCCATGCAAGCAGGAACTGAGTGAACCACACCTCTGTGGCTGAGGGCTTTTTGTGAGTTGCCAAAATAACTGAGAAAGAGAGAGTGGTGCCTTTCTTAAATTATTTATATAGTCCGATACATAAGATATACATTGGACTACCTCTATGTAGTCACTATATAGAGGAAACGAGCAGCAAATGACTAGATACACTTCAGTTAGTGTCCTCGTCTGAGTCTCCCTCTAAAGAAGCCTCTCTCTTAGTAGTTGTGACTGAACCTAGAATCTTCAGGCCAGCTGCTTTTTGGGTATACCACAATAAAACAATCTTTGTCACTGTTGGACAGCTCTTAGAAGCAGCTAATCAGTATAAAAATGAAACACTATGTTTTAACATCAGAACTATTTACTTACCTTTTCCCACTACAATTACTCTTGTTCAGTCCTCCAACTTGTTTAACCGCAGACCAGGCCGTGAGACCTACGTATGGCAAGGAGGCAGCTTCCGTGTGACTGAGACATTTTGGCTTAAAAGACACCTGAAATAAAAGCAGTCGTATCTAAGTCACACAGCAGACCCTACATGACACTGAAATATTTAAATAAGCTTTACTGAATTGCAGACTGTGTCCTCTACATTTTCAGCTATCTTCGTAACTACCTGGAATCTAAATCAATCCAAGCACTAAGAAATAAACACTTACTTAGACAATGAAGAAAAAAGTGCCAGTCTTTAAAATTTTGGGGTTTTTCCCTTTAGCCACATTTTTGAAGGTTTACCTCGTTTCCACTAGCTACCACAAACTCTGACAGAGTGCCCTGTTTCCACGGAGGAATTGCTGCCCACACCTAAAACCAAACAGAAAACAACTATCAATTTTTGTCACATTGCACATGATTATACCGTACACAGAAAAGTTTTCCTCATTAAACAAATCCTTTTTCTTTCATTTTGCAGAATGTCTTCACTATTGCTTATCAGAAACCAGTGTAGCTTACTCTTTACACAAAAAAAACATCACAAGACTGACTAAATGAAGGACTGCAGAGCTATGTAAATAAATTGTATCATACTGTGTGTATGACAGAATTTTTCAAAAATCCCAAACTACTTCCATGCCAAGAAAGCCCCGATTGGTGGGGATAGGGCTAGTGGGAACAAAATCAGAATTTGCTGTTCTAAAACTGGTGAAATGTGAAGCAACTGGTGAAGGTGAAAGCACAGTATCAGTATTTATGTGGGGACTCACAAAATGGTTCTTGAGTTATGCCAGAGTTCCTATCCTACCTAACTGACTCAAGAAAAAAAATACAACTACTAATCTCTTCCTGCTAGAATTCTATCCTCAGTCAAAAATGGAGCAACATAATGAACGTGCACTTATAAATAAATAAATTCCTCTCTTGCTACCACTGAAATGGACAAAAAATTAAAAAACAGAAGGGAAATTAACTTGCCGAAGCAAGTCCAGGAAAGAGCATGTTTTTCAGTGAAAAAGCAGTAAGGAGGAAGCATTCTAGGAATTTACTGCCAGATAGTCCCTATTCAGTGTGTAACAACATTAAAAAAAATAATATTTTTTTAAGAGGAAAACGAAAGCTGAGTATCTTACTGCATATTTTAATTATACATTATACACATTATAGAAAAAAAAAGAGATAGGTGGTATCACCTCATCTCCAGGTTTGAAATAAGACACACTCAGTCCACATTCCATGACAACTCCAGAGACATCTCGACCAAGTGTTAGTGGAAATTCAGTGTCCACGCTGTTGATTTTCAGGGGATCCCGCTTCATATTTAATGCGGTTGCACCATAACCACCTGCAAAACATGAAATTAACCATAACATACCATACTGAGTTTTCATTTATTAACTGGACAATTCCAATTAGGAAGCAGCGTCTGTACCTAATGTGCCTCATTTCTGTAATAATTTAGGCATGCAAAAAATCCACAATACTTTACAATTTTACAGAGTTTACAAATAAAGAGCAAATATCATTCTGGCTTATTGGTTCACAAAATGGCTCTCCATGATAGAAATATTTAGTATATGAGAACACTTTCAGAAATTCTAGGTCTGCTGGAAATGCTGGAAACACTCCATTTTCCAACAACATCATGTAGCTACAAATCCAAAAGAATTCCAAGCTTTCCATTTGTCTTTTCAAATAAAGTACTGTAAAAAGCAACATGAGCATCATTGTAAAAAATATCAAGGAACACCCCCTAAGACAAATAACCTGAACTTCTGTTCAGTAAACAACAGCTAAATGGTGCAAACTCTCAGAATTACCCATCTAATAACTGCTCATCCTAAAAAAAAAGTCTGCATTTAAGCATGTATGCCCTTTCAAGTGTTTGGACAAGCTTGCCCAGGTGCCCTACCATGCCAGAGTTTTAATGCTGAAAGGAAATGAAAGAGACACAAAAGCAGGCACCTCAAAAGCAGGAGGAAAATGCAGTTTCTTCCGAATACTTTTACTGACTCCAAATACTAATTGCAGATCAAGGAGGTCATTCAACATGAATCCTCAGACAGCAAATGTCCCATAATCCAACTCACAACTATATATGAAGATTTTAAAAACTTCATTTATTAGAGACCCCAAACACAAATTACAGCTCTGTCAATAGGCTTCCAGCAGGTACCTCTGCACACGCACTCCTGAATCTGATTTGATATGCAAGATCACTTCTCATCATGAAATATAAAGTCTTCTACTACTGCAAATTCCTCGTTCTATTTTGATAATTGAAATAGAGGAAAAATCTGATCAAATGGGTCAAATACAAAGAGTTAGTCAAAGCTGTAGACTTTCTGGGCCAGAGGACAGCGGGTACGCAGATGCCAATTCAGGATGCAGGAGCATGAAAAAGAACAGCGTGGTTTAGATTAGACCCCACATGCCAACTTTGAGCTTTGACCTTCAGCTCCATTCACCTCAGAGAGATAAGAAAATCCAGGGCCTCGCAAGGAAAATGGCTGCTCCTTGGAAGGGCTCGTCTCTTGGCCAAGAGCGTACCACCACCTAGGCAGTGGGGACCGGGGAGATGGCAAGGAGATAAACCCTGCCATGGTTATGCTACTATCAAAAAGAAGCTGCCAGCCTGCAGAGGACAGAAGTTAGTCACTCATTAAAAGCTTCCCCCCGCAACACACACTCTTGTCTTCAGAAAGGCTTTTTGTACCCTTTTCCCCTAAGAACTTGGAAAAGTAAGTTTCAAAGAGGTGCGCTTACCACAGGGCCGGGGGGTGCTTTGAGGGGGGTCTCTTTGACACTGAGAGGATGCCTCTTGGCAAACGCCGTGACAGGCGGCTCCCGGTGACAATGTCTGCACGGTGTGGGACACCGGGGGACATGTGGAAGCCGCACTCCCAAGCACACCCCCTGCCATCACGCCAGCCAGGCCCCGGCCCCTCGGGCCCGGCACTTACTTCTCATGCTAAGGTCGATGGGGTTCAGGCTGGCGGCGTGAACCTTAATGATGACCTCGTTGGGGAAGTGTATGGTGGGGAACACCATGTCCCGGGTGAAGCGCAGCACGTCGTTGCGGCCGTATCGGTCTATGACCCAGGAGGGCATGGCGGACCGCGCCCGCGGAGAGGCGCGGAGGCCGCGGACCCCGGGCCGCTGCCCTCCCGCCCGCGCCGCTCCGCGCAGCGCCCGCCCGCTCGCCGCCCCCCGCGACAGCATGGCCAGGGGAGCCGAGCCGAGCCGGGCCGGGCC
>JAOQGH010000023.1:72508362-72572593 GCA_025769975.1 Gallinago jamesoni | reverse complement strand
GCTCCGCGCAGCGCCCGCCCGCTCGCCGCCCCCCGCGACAGCATGGCCAGGGGAGCCGAGCCGAGCCGGGCCGGGCCACACAGCCAGCGCTGCCGAGGGACCGGGCTGGATGCGGCGCTCCCCTCAGCGCTCAGCCCCGGCCTGCCCGCTCTCTCGCCCCGCACGCACGCTGCGGCCCAATGGGCGGCCGTCTTCTTGGCGGCCCCACCAATGGTGCCGCCGAGTGTTGCGGCAAGATGGCGGCGCCCAGCCGGCGCGCCGGGGGAAGGGTTGCGGCGGGCCGGAGAGTGTGAGGCGGCTAGGAGCGGGGGGTCGCCATGCTACGCGCCTCCCTACGAGAGGTGAGCGGTGCCAGTCCGCCCTGTGACCTGCCGCGGCGCGGGGAGGGGGCGACGAGGAGCGGGGTTTGGCTCGCAAGGTGACCGGCGGGGCGAGCAGGCCTACCGCCGCGTCCCCCATCCCTGGGGGCGGTGGTGGGGGTCCCGGTTACAGCGGGGCCCCGGGGGGGAACCCTTCACGAAATGGCGGCGGGGATGGCGCTGTAGCCCCTGAACGCCCCGCCGGGCTGTATCAGCCGGCTGCTCTGAAAGGGGGATTTGGCTTTTCCAGGTGTCGGCGGCGCTGAAGGAAGGACATGTCACTCCCACGGAGCTCTGCCAGAGGTGCCTCGCCCGCCTCAGAAGCACCAGGTTTCTGAATGCCTACATCACTGTAGCGGAGGAAACCGCCCTGAAGCAGGCTGAGGAGTCGGAGAAAAGGTACAAAAGAGGTATGCTTGCGCCTACCTGGTGTCAGCCCTTAAAAAGCTGTTGTGGAGGAGCTCACAGTGTTGGGTGAAGCAGCTTTTTAAAGTAGGTGTGTGCACTCCGTGTTTGCCTGCTGGAGGCTGAGGGTTGTGGTCGAGGCTTCAGTGGGTGGGTGCTGGTGGGTACATGCTTGGCACATTCAGTTCAAAAATCAAAGATCTGGACCAAACCAGGGAGGCACTGCAGGTTAAGTAGTCTCTGTGCTTCTTTAGTTGCCTGCTCCTTCCTGTTTGCATTGTTTTGCAATTGGTAACCAACAGTTACCACCATCAGGAGGATGCAGTGGTCCTTTGGAGGCCTGTTGACTGAGGCAGACACGTCTGGTTGGTGAAGAGAACAGCATTAAACCCTGTTACCTGCAGTATTTAGAGGCTGAGCAACCTCTTTTTCCTTTCCTTTTCCCAGAAGGCCAAAAAGGGAAATTTTCCCCTACTAGGGTACTTGTTTTCCTTCCTGGGTGATGCTCGCTGTCCTCTGACAGCTTAAGAAAGTTGCCAGCCAGAGTGTTTTCTTCCTGACATAGGCATTGTAATTTTTTTATTATTATTTAGGGTTTTGTTTTTTCTTTTTCTTTCTTCTTTCTGGATGGTGGATAATTGATCACCTAGGGAAGAATATATGCCTCCCAGCCTAGGAACAGAGTAGATTTAGTCAGCACCTATGGCTCAAATAAGCATTGCTATTTGAAGAAGGTGAGCGCTCCTCTGGGATAGCAAATCCTCTATGAAAGCAGCTGCCTGTCTTGCAGACTCAAGACACATTTGCAGAGCTTGGCTCCACGGGGTCAGGTCTGGTCTGGGCAGAATGCTCGACGCTTGAGTTAGAATGGAAGATGGGTCTTGAAAATGTAACAGACAACCATCAAAGGCTAAGTGGATTGCATTCTTGCTTCCAAAAAACACCCAAAGGGACATGTAAAATGAATTGTAATTGATAGGAAGACTACATACATAGCACACTTTGCTTTAATCTCTTGTTGTCTTTGCAATAATTTCTAATGCAGGTCAGCCGCTGGGTGTTTTAGATGGAATTCCTATTGCAGTAAAAGACAACTTTAATACAGCTGGCATTGAGACAACATGTGCATCAAATATGCTAAAAGGTACAGTAGAGCTTTTAAAGTAAAATCAGATCTCATTTCAGAAGTCTTGCTATTCTCTTTAGAAGGTTTGTGGAGTGGAGTGTTCCAGAAACCTAAATATTTTCAAAAAATGAGCTGAACTCATTTGAGAAAATATGTTTATCTAATTTCTTCTGCCAAGCTCATCTGGTATTACAGATGCATCTATTTCCTTTGTAAGCATGTTTTGTCCTTTATGCATATAGTTACGTGCTTTTAACAATGCAATGTTTATTATAGCCCATATGCTAAAAAAGCATTAGTTTGTAGTTTGCATTTTGCTTTACGTTACTTTTAGGTCTACAGGAGAGCAGACATTGCTTTTTGCCACTGTTCTGTCTAGCAAAATCCAAAGACAGTCTTCTTTATTTTGTTGTTCTGTTGTTAGTTGTTGACTTAAGTAATTTTTTTTGTATGGGTATAGGAAGAGTAGACATTAACAATTATTTTCTCTACGTACAGACACCTTCTATAAGGCTTTAAAAAATATTTTAAATTTCCTAAACTCATTGTTTCTATTAACGTGCCATGGACATTTTCAAGGCCTTAGAATGTTTTCATAGTAAAAGCAAAAGTAGGAAACTTTTCTTATATCTCTTTTATTCTGCACAAAGTAAAGTGAAAAGTTTTGTGGAAGATGGCTTGAGTAAACTAGCAGAACCCTAATCTGTTTATCGGTTTTTTTAATAGCAGATGAAACAAAATATGTTTTCTGTTTTTAAAAAAAGTGTTTTCTTACCTGAGATGCTTTTCCTTAAAGCCCATTCTCAGACCCATTGTGATTGATTGGAATGTCATGGCTGAGAGCACGAGGAGCGACTATGTCCTTGTTGTTCCCATTGAGGACAGGGATGGAGAAACCCCTGTCAATATTCACAAAAGGTTCAATATTCACCTGGGATTTCATGTCAGTGCCATGGTTCTCATCCTAGTTTATCTAAGGTCTAAGTGGTCCAGGGTGTGCACATCCGGCCACAAGATAGCCCGGTAGTATTTCAGCTTGTGGTTAACCATATGCTTCTTTATGTCCTGGCAATGGGAGATAGCTCAAGATAGCTTAGCACTTCTCTGTAAAGAGCTGTGTCTCATTTATTCTAATTTTAGACATTTCTTGCAAATTGGCTGAATGCAGTAATTTGCTACCCTTGTGGTAACTTGTTTACATGAAGTCTTAGCTCCACGCTCTAGAATATATATAATCTAGAATTACTTGGTTGTAAGTTGTGGAGAAAAAGGAAAGATGTTGCAAACAAAATAGCATTTGGTTTACTTCTGCTAAATTTTGGGATTTCCTCATCCTGAAGCAAACCTGTGGCACTGTGAACTGACAATTCTTAGGCACAAATAATGACAACAGCTGTACCTCACCAATCACACTCTTAATTGTTCTCATTGTTTTCAGGTTATATTTCTCCTTACAATGCTACAGTAGTTCAGAAATTACTGGATCAGGGAGCTGTGCTTTTAGGAAAAACAAACCTCGATGAATTTGCAATGGGGTGAGTGATGTTTATTATTTTTAATGTGTGATTGCACATTAAATAGAATACACACCATCTGTTCCAATCTACCTGTAATCCTTAACTCCTCTTTCTGTGAGGTTAGAAAATAATGAAGAACTGCATGTATTTCTCACTGGGCCTTTATACTGTTGTGTAAATTATAAAAGTGCTGAGTTTTATGAACATAGTGTTTGAGTGTAGCTGTGTTTGAGGGGGAGGAAGCGGTACAGCCTTTGCAGAAAGCCAAGGACAAACAGACTTCTTCCAGATCCAGTAGTGTGTTAGTAGATTTGGTTACACCAGTTAACTGCTGCCTTTTTCTCTCTCCTTACTGGTGGTTTTTGCCCTTAGGTAATTATTATCATGCCTCCGATGGCAGTGATTACCTCTGCCAGTCAGCCAACAGAGTAATTTGTACAAATACTCCCTGATTTCCTGCAAATAGGCTAATCTAGAGCAGCACTTTAAATTGCCTAAACTAATGTTGGTGACTTTTTGACATGAGCACATTGGAAAATGCTCTTGCAAATTTCTTGTCCAGCAAATCAGTGTGGGCAGCCAAGCTGTAGCAGGGAACAGCACTGGGCTGTTATGGATGGGAGTCTCTGTTGCTGCAACTGGTGTGTCTGGAAAGGAACGTTTGGGGCTTTAGTTACCCATGAGAAACAATAAGTGTTGCGCTTTGGTTTTGTTTTTATTTTACCTAAACCTAAGTCAGAGTTTTGATTGGGAATTTACATGGATGGGATGGAAGTACTTTGACTGTATTGTTATGGATAAAGTTGTTTCTGTGTCAGAGACACCCTTCGGAGGAAGAGCAGGGAAAAAGCATAGAGAAAACTGATTGTACGGTATTACAACTAGTCTAAGCTCGTTAAAGCACAGGATACTCCTAAAAAGGCTTATCCCACGGCTGGCCTCTCATCTCTGGGGTGTGCGTGTTTGCATGGTCTATTGTGCTAGCAGCAACATGGCTGCGCCATGAGCTCCATCAAGCAGCTGGTCCAGCTCAGAAGTAATGATGCCTCAGTAAGGTTAGTTTTCAACCGCTGCGTGAACTGCCTGCTTTGACTGATGATTTGGCTGATAACGTTGGCACCCTGGCCCCAGGGAGAACGTAGTGTGGAGGTGGTGAGGAAGGAGGAAAGTACCCCCACCCTCGCTTCTGGTGGCAGCTCCCACTTAGGAGACCACAAGGTGACTAAAACCAGTTCCTGAGAAGCCAGTCTGGTGCTCTGAACCAGCAACTTGTGGCCTCAGGAGAGTGCTGCAGAGTGAGTAATAGTGTGCTATTTACAGAAAAGTGCGGGGCTTTCCCCTTCCTCTCCAGCAGCATGGTTTTCCACAAGACTCCAGTCATCTTTTGCCTTTTCCAAATGCGGAGTTGGGAAATCACAAGTCCTTTGTTCTGAAGCAGAGATGCAGCTTTACTGTTACGTAGCTTAAATCAGTTCTATGTTTTTGTGATTATGTTCTTTTCAGTGGCATTAGCAGAAGTTAGAAGGAGGTATGAGTTCTGTGTCAGAAGGAGATGAAGATCTATAAACTTTGCAATTCTGTGTAACATTGAAGTTGATTGCACAAGGCTTTATGTGTCCTATTGTGTTGAAATTGAATTTGCTAGGATGAAGGATGTGGAATTGGATAAGGAAAAAGAACTTGGTGAATGCAGTGTGTCATCTGTCACTTCTGTCTGTATTTGTCCTGTCTGACTGTCTTAGGTCTGGGAGTACAGATGGGGTATTCGGACCAGTCAGAAATCCCTGGAGTTATTCAAGACAGTACAAGGAAAAATCTGTCCCAAAATCCCTTTCTGAGGACGAAGAGTCTAACTGGGTAATAACAGGAGGGAGCTCAGGAGGCAGTGCAGCTGCTGTGTCATCTTTCACGTGTTTTGCGTAAGAGGCTTTTTAAAATTGTTTTTTATTAAATGTCTCAAAATACGTTGCAAAGTTTTAATTTTATAATTTTCTCATAATCTACTTTGAAATGGAAGGATTATTTGCACTGACACGCAAGAATTTATTTCAGCATCCCTAGTTTATTTGTGGCATATCATGAAGCGAGAATTAATCCACGTAGGCAAATCTAGACTTGTTCATTTTGAGTGTTACTCAGCATACTGATATGACCACTTTACACTTTGTGAAATAAAATTATACTGGCAGTAAAGGAATGACAGTTTTATTGTTATTCCCATGTACTCTCTTAAAATTAACTTGGAGTTTGTGATACATCCTCTTCCTCAGTAAGTGCGTTACACAAATACATGCTGAAACTGAAATTCAGCAAATGGGGAGATCACTTAATTTGCAACAGTAATCTTTCCTCCTCTCCTTTGTTTTTATAGCAGTTATGTAATAATACGTGAGATTTTGCATCTGAAATCTTTCAAATCCCTGACTTAAAAAAAGGATACACAAATCCCTATAAACTTGCCTGGTTTAAAAACCTAGAAGACAGTTTTACGTTTTTTTTTGGTGCTTTTTTATTTTAAAGGAATTTAAACCAGCCAGAATTCTCTCTTTTTTTCATAGTTATTATTACCTGCATGCAGTAGTAGCAAGACGCTATTTAACAAATCAGTTGTCTATATCTTCCCTATCCAACTATTAAAAAAAAAAATCTGATCCTTAAAACGTTACACCTTTCATTTTAGGCGGTTTTTAGAGCTGCATTGTGGAGCACGTTTTATAGAACATGATTTCAGTTGTGCTCTTAACTGGAAGGTGTTCAAGAGTCCTCTTTAGCTACTGTGTTGTCGCTTACCCATAGGCTTTTTTGCTAATGTTGATTACAGCTTTGTTTACAAAATACGATGTTTTTACATATAAAACTCAGTTTATTATTTTTTAATGATTCCTCTCTTCATCTCATTGCCCTTTGCTAGGATGTAGTCTACTCAATATTTTAATACTGTTGAAACTGAACGCTGAACCAGCTGTTCCTGAGGACTGCTGGTCCTTGTCTTGAGCCACAGTGGCCTGATCCTGATAAGGTCTGGCACCTTCTCTTATGTGCTGGACTCAGCACTTTCTCTGATCAGGGAGATTTTTCATCCAGCTATTTCATTGCCTATAACCTATTGTATATCCACTCTATTATTTTCTTTCAAGCACCAGGAATGCTGCCAGTCTTTGTCTTTTTCAATTTGAGATTTGGATGTACAGAAATGTTACAAAATTGAAGATGTTTTATATCAACACAAAAGCTTTGAAAAAATTCCACTTCAGCAAAGTTGGTTGAATTGGTTCAACCATCTCAGAAACAAATTCCCATGGGGAAAGTCTCATACTCGCTTTCAATTAAACTTCAGAAAGAGATATGATTTTAATTTATTTTTGGCAAAGATTTGGATGAAAGCTGTTCTATTTTTTTGAATGGTACTTGAGTTAAAATTATTTTAAAAAAAGAAGAGCAGGTTTCATTTCAATATGAATTTCCTATTCCAATACAGTTTTTGAAATAAAAATTTCAGTTTGGAAAGAACAAACTCACCTGTGAGAGAACAAAAAAATGAAGTCAACTTAAGAAAAAAACCCCACTGTATTCTAAAAATGCACCTAAGCTACCGTAAACTTAGAATTCTGATGCTATCTTTTGTAAGTTTAGAAGCAGAAAAAACATCCTAGACTTTGAAAAGTATCCCCTAATTATTAGGAGCAAAAAATGTACTGTGTTGCTATTTATATACTGGGAAATGTCGCTTTATAGTGTATTGGCTACTAAATGAATAAGGAATCAGTGTCTGAAATTTGTATGCTAAATCACATGAGACCACAGAATTAGAACAGACCAGCAGAGAAGGCAGAAGTAGATACTTAGGGTCATATTCAGATGGCCTGAATTCTGCCTGTCTGCCTCCGCTTTGTGGAAAGAACTGGGCTTTCCTGATGACTAATTCAGAGACCCTAAGGAAAATGAGAGCAAAAAGATAAAAAATAGCAAAGGGAGCACACTGAAATTAAGGCTGTATGGTCATGACTTCTAATCTGGAAGAATTCTCATGTTTTTAAATCCATGCATCTGAAAGCCGTTTTTATTATTTGGAAATGTTTTGAATTCTTTTACTAATGATAATCCTTTTGAAACCATAGAGCCTTAGGGTCAGACACAGGAGGATCTACCAGAAACCCTGCTGCTCACTGTGGTGTAGTAGGTTTAAAGCCAACATATGGACTGATCTCTCGCCATGGTCTCATTCCTCTAGTGAATTCCATGGATGTGCCAGGAATCCTAACCAGATGTGTGGATGACGCAGCAGTTGTGTTAGGTATTACTACTTCATATGTCTCTGTATACAACATGTCTATATTTACAACATTATCTCCAAACAAATTGAATTCTGGCTACCCTGGGTAGATTTTTCTGTTCTTCATGTATCACATTGTATTTCAGGTTCACTTGCTGGACATGATCCTAAAGACTCTACCACAATTCAGGACAACTTTAAGCCATTTGAACTACCCAATTTGCCTGATGTCAGCAAGCTCTCGATAGGAATTCCGAAGGTAACATTTAAATCCTGTCAACATTTGTGGATAGGAACAGCAACTAGGACACCTAATAAAAAAATATTTGTCTTGCCCACCACGTCCCCATCTCTCATGATTTAAAACATTGAAGACAATATGAGCAGCTCCTGGTAAAGAGCAGTATGTGCTCCGTTGCCTGTGCAGGCGATTCAGAGTGACCATATGCTATTGCTTTGTCTAAAAGATTCTGTCATCGTTGTAGGAAACACTTTTGGGAAGTTCCAAGGGAAACGGGGCACTTCAGTTCCCGATTGTCTCTGTTTCTTCATAAGTCTCATCTCTCTGACTCTTTCATCAGTCACTCATGTAACCTCAAACAAGTTACTCCTAGTGCCTTCTCATACAATGACGTTAGTTCTGGTTTGTGCAGTGCTTTGAGATACTTGTCTAAATGGCCCTGTGTTAATACAAAGCAGAATTTGAAAGGCAATTGAGTGGCACAAGGAGCTGTGACTCACAGAGTTCTAATAAGGATTGAAAGACAACTGTAATCTGGCTTCTGATGCATGCAATTCAATTGTGCTTGTAACTGCAAGGATACTTGTAATTTAGGTGCAACCTTTGGGAATTCAGCCACTTTTTAATTGCCTATTATAATTTCGTGAAGGCTCTGCCTTCAGAGAAATAATGTGAATAACATTTATTACTTTGATTCTTAGTATTTAACCCTGTGCTAGGATAGGTATATCAAAATATTTAATTTGCTAAACAGAGATTCCACTGACCAACTACTCAGGATCTGTGAAGTGCAAAAAATGTATGCCTTAGAAAATGGATTAGCTGCATACTGGTTAGATTTTGATAAATCTAAAATAGTGACATTGCTTAATTATTCATATCCTTTGGACAGTTGTTTTCTGCTGCTGCAGATTCTCCTAAACAGATAAATGTGTATACAAAACATGAATCATAGCTACTCAGAGATCAGACAGTATTATGAACCTGATGCTGTGGGTTAGAACTAAAACAATAGAGAATTTTAATAGAATATTTTTTAACTTAGCTCTTAAACAGGTACATAGCTTTTCTAAGTCTTCTCCCAGCTCCAGGATTGTAGTTCTTCTTTGGTGGGTTGTTTTGTTAGTTTCATGGGAGTTGCCACTGATATGCTGTAGCCATAATTTCTTTTTATCTTTCCTATTCACAGTAGCCCTAATATTAGGATTTAAACCTGAAGAGTTTCTACCCACAAATTACAGAATAGTGCAGTATAGTCTCCATGAGTAGACAAATAAGTGGACAACTGGGCAGTTTCTTCTTCAGAAGAAACTGTTGAAATTCTGTGATATGTGGGTTAATCCTACTGAGATGAACTAATATTTTTAAGAAGACCAAACACTGCTTGATTGTATAATATTTAATAGATGCAAGAAGCTTTAATAAGTGCTTTAAGTCATATAGTGGTGAGGTATTAGTTTCAGTGTATTTTTAGCAAGGAGTGTTTGCATTTTGCATGCCATTAGAAGTAAACCAGTATGTAAAATCACCCCACTTCTTGTTTTTCTCTAAGGAATATCATGCACCAGGACTTTCTAGTGAAATTCTGGCTCTCTGGTCAAAGGCTGCTGACCTCTTTAAGAATGCAGGTGCTAAAGTAACTGAAGTGAGTCTACCACACACTCGTTACTCAATTGTCTGCTATCATGTGCTGTGCACAGCAGAAGTGGCATCAAATATGGCCAGGTTTGATGGACTGGAATACGGTAAGGCCTTTGAAAAAACTTTTTTTCGCAGACAATAGAGACGTTGCTGGATGCCATTAAAAATTCTTAATCTTAAGAGATGTACTTTTCGTGGTTGAATGTTCCGTGTTGTTTCTCCAAGATGGAATAGTAAAATCCAAATAAAATACATTTCAATATGTTTCACTTCTAGACACCTAAGTGTCTGGGCATAAAATCTCTTTAATATTTCTGTAATAAAATAGGAGTATGTTTTGTTGTTTTTCCAGAAGAGTAGCATGTCAGACTGCGGGAAACAGTGGCCTGTTGTATTACATTAGCTCATGTTGTTAAATCTTAAGGTATACAAAAAGTATTAATTTCCAAATTACTTTTTTCTTTTCAGGACACCGTTCTGACATGAACAAGTCCACGGAAAGTATGTATGCTGCAACACGACGAGAAGGCTTTAATGATGTTGTAAGAGGAAGAATTCTATCAGGAAACTATTTCTTACTGAAACAGTAAGGAGAACATCTTGAAGCTCAAATATGCCAAATTAACAATTTTTTAGGCAAATGGTGATTAATTGTTCATCATGACATGAAAAAATGGATTGTCCTGATACTAGTAGCTACTTATACTATTATTATTGCTTTAGCAATTTGTAATACCTAGTGAATTGTTAATAGTGAAAGATAATGTTTTCCTTTAGTCTTTTCCCCAATCAGAGTATTACTGATACCCATTAGTTAAATTAAACAAAAGTGTATTGTATGGTATCACATTGAAATCATACTGAAGCCGTTACTATCATAGCCTTAAAAGTTCTGTAGCGGTTAATTTCATTAAAACTGCTGGTGCATTCTGCTGAGGTTGTTCTATAGAAAGCCAGAAGATACAGCAATTAAATTAACTATAGCTCTTCACCTTAGTATACAGGGAGAGGAGGGCACTTGCAAAGGTAGGGCTGATGTCTTTAGATGTAGCTGGTGCATGGATTGATTTGACTTTTTTTTTTTTTAGTTTTCACTCCTTATCCAACAGTCCAAATTTATATTAGTAAAACTGCTGTTTCTCTGCCTTAATTTGTTCAGATACTAACAGAAATATTAGTCATGTAATCAGTCTGAAGGTAAGTGCACTACACAAAGCCCTGTCAGCAAGAGTATTCACCAGATGTGACTTCTAGTTGCTCTCAGAGACAGGAATGTTGTCCGTCAGTATGTAACAACCAGCTTTTATGGAATGCCGATATTCCTGCCAAGTGTGCTCCTTCTGGTTACAGCTCTCCAGATCGGCTTTCCTAAGGCTGCTTTAAAATTCATGTAGTTCATTCTTCTGTGAAGGAATAGACAATTGGCTTCCATCAAGATTGAACAGGAGAGTCCTGTTCCTGTCCACAGTAAATTACTTTTCAAGAACAGAACCCAGGGTTCAGAAAGCATTGTTAGAATAAATAGTAGAGAAGAAACATCTGTGTCTCCTGCAAATACTTCATTTTATGCATTATTTTTATCTTGGTTTTGAAATCTGTAAAATAACTACGTGGTTGTTCAGGAAGCAATGGAAGTTTGTCAACATTGTATCAGAATTAACAGAGACTGTGTTTAATTTAACAATAGTTTTCCACTTTTTTTTTAAAACCCAAAATAGTCTTTCCAGCTTAAAATATTATTTGAGATCCTTTTCGTTCCTTTAACTGTTTCTCTGAAGTTAACAGCTGGGATGATTTCAGAAATGATTGTAGAAAAAAGGCTAATTCCCATGACGTAACTTCTTAATTTGAATCTCCTGTCCATTATTGATTATAGTGATTTTCATTGCAGTTTTTCAGAAACATAAATCTTTAGATAACTCTTACAAAGTACCTTATAGGCAGTTTCCGTTGTGGTATCTACAGAAACTCTGACATGTTGCAGTTGTTAATACTCCCCCCCTCCTTTTTCTTTTATTCTTTAGAATAGCTGTGGTTTTAGGTGACAATTGCTTTTGAAACTGAACTTCTCTGAATGTAAGGATTCCACGTTTACCAGTTCTGCATATGAAGTTAAAAGGAACAATAGACATAAAACTGACTAATTTGTTTCTGCTCCAGAATTGTGTAGAGACAGTTTAGAAATCCGTAGACCACATGGAGTCCTCCACAGATGATGGGGATTTTTCAAATGCTTTAAGTATCTTGCTGGACTGAATCCTAAATGATTAATGCCTATTTTCTGGGGCTGCTTAGTTCTCTATTGTTTCTAGGCTTTGCTGTGCTGCCCTGCGGTGAAATTCAATACATGGTTTAGTTTCAGAAAGGTCATAAAAGCATTGTTTTGAGTTTTAGATAGTTATTGTAAACTAGGGGCTTGTTTTCCCTTCACCTCTCTTCAGCAGTATGCCCTTCTCCCTTCTCTAACAGCTTCATTACTATGAAACCATAAACACAGTGTTTGATGACTACACTTCTGGCATATCAAAAACTCGAAGTACCAGTGCTAGTCTTTTAACTGGAAAGAATACCAGCCTTGTGTTTTTTACAGTAAATAAGAAATCAAGTTCTGGGTTTTTTTGAAATTAGTTTCAGGCCCTTGTGTCCATATTTCTTTCTAGGAACTATGAAAATTACTTTATCAAGGCACAGAAGGTCAGACGTCTCATTGCAAAGGACTTTTCGAAGGTTTTCGGGAGTGGTGTTGATCTTTTACTCACTCCTACCACTCTGAGCGATGCAGTACCATATATGGAATTCATCAAAGAAGACAACAGAACCCGCAGTGCACAAGATGACATCCTGACCCAGGCTGCAAACATGGCTGGTGAGTAAGAACAGGAATTCAACTACGTTTTACCCTCCCTAGTACCCTATACTTATAATATCCATTCCCTTCAACTATTTAAGCCTCTTCTACAGAATCAGACTATTTCACCTCTATGTTGTAATTCTTAACAGTAATAACCTGATATAAGGATAGCTTATTTATGAAATGCTATGAAATCTAAGACTGGATTTTGAAATGAGGCAGCTGGGAGCTGGATAGAGGCTGCAGATAAGTTCCAGAGACCAAAATCTCTTTCTTAGGAGAGTTGATTCTCTTTTCAGAGGATGCCAACTCCTTAAATCACTCTAATTCATTTACTGTGATCACCAGGTGATATCTTTATTCCATTGACTGAAATTATTTTAGCTAGTCTTTTTCCTCTTGTGAGAAACTGGATGTGAGGAACCCACAGAATCATTGCCAACCCCTCCCGGACCAATCAGACTGGGACCTAACACCTCTCCATAAAACAATTCTAAGACTAGGATGGTTACCGAAAATACTCCAATTGGATTTGTTAAGTATTAAGTGTTTGCCTATGTACCTTTTTTTTTCTTTTCTTTCAGGACTGCCTGCCATAAATGTTCCTGCAGGTCTTTCAGAGAGGGGCTTGCCAGTTGGGCTGCAGTTCATCGGCCGTTCATTCCAGGAGAAGCAGCTTCTCACTGTAGCCAAATGGTTTGAAAAACAAGTAAAATTCCCTATGATCCAGCTAGAAGAAGTGAAGAGGCACAGCCATAATATCTTTCAGCATCAGAAATCTGCTTCTTTTTCATAACGTGGGACTTGCTGTTCAGCTAAAGCAAGAGTGCTGTGGAGATGGTCTAAAAATGTATTTCTGCAGTTAACTGTCTTTTGCAGAAATAATCTTTTTTAAGAAGACCATATACAGTCATGCAGGATGGAATCATCACATCTCGATACTATGTAATTAAAGCAAAGTGAATCATGAAGTAGATATGTGTCTTATTAAGAACCATTTCTAACTGATATTAAAAGCACCAAGTTGAAATTATGTCTGTGGAGCTGCTTTCTTCCATCCCCAGTGGGTGTGTAAGGTACCTGACCCATTAAAGAACTAACCTGAACTTTCCTGTGAAAATTGCATTGTTGCCAAAGGGTTGGTTTCCTTCTGGAGCACAGACTTTTGTAATGGAACAATTAGACAAGCTCTAATGGAATGAAGGTATCAAGGATCCATGCACCAACAGGTAAATACAAAGGGAAACCAGAGAATAACATAGATAGCTCATTTACAAAAACCAAAACAACATTCAACACAATAGTAATTTGAAACAAATTTCCAAACCATAATGTTGGATAGACTGGAGGACCTACTAAACAACTAATCACCCGTTGTGAATCTTGTTGGTCCCATTTTTTGAAAGTTGAAAAAATATGAAGGATAAGCTGGTAAGTTTGGTTTTGCATCAGATTTGCTTTTAGTCATAGTTTACAGCTTGCACAGATGTAAAAAGTGTAGGGCGGGGAAAATGGTTGAGATTTAGTCCAATATGATAACATACAGAGTCTTCCTGAATTGCATCTTGTCTTAAACCATACTGTAATCTATATTAAAAAAAATCACCTTATTTCTAAAAATTGCCAATGAACTGGTCAATTTCCCACACCCCAAAGTGACCTATTGAGTACTTTTCCCACACGATTAAAATGGTACATGATTAAAAATCCCACATGATTAGAATTTTAAAAGTAAAATTACAATTTTAATTTAAATACTAAAAAAGCAAGGTATACTTTGTTTCTAGCATAATTCTATCTGTCTTCTTTTCATAGAACTGTCTTCTGGAAAGTTGCTGCTTCTGTTAGTGGGCGATGATGAAGTGGGGGTCCTGATAGATTATTTTCACTGTTGTCTTGTTTAGTAATTAAGATATGCTCTAATCATACTGTCCCTGTATGCATCTTGTCTTACAGCAGCTTGCTGACCAGAGCTCTTGTGTTATCTGTTATCCCCATTGGAATACCTGGCCATACACTTGGAATCCCTGCTCTGATTCACAGTCATGTCCCAGACCTGCCACTGGCTGTTTCTAGAAGTAAGGGTCAGTGTCCTTTTCCCAGAGTGTGAGATAAAATGCTGCCTGGGGAGAGCATTCCCAGAGGGACACAAGGAGCCTTGGAGTGTTACTCACAGGAGAGAACAGAGAATTGTGCTCTCCCTTAGCAATTAATTCTGGACTGACTTCTGGCCCTGAGAAAAGCACCTGCTTATGCTTGGCAGTCTTTCTCTTTAAACTTCACCTGATGTTAAGAGCAATCTGATGGAAAAGCTGGATGAAGACAAAGATCCCTATTCCACATTAGCCAACAGCTAGAGGAGGGGCAAGTGAAGGGGAACTGTTCTCATACCTGCACTACTTCTGGTGTTTTTTAAAGCAGGGATCTGATTCTGGTCTCCAGTGTGCTCTAAACAAGCATTCAGATGATCAGAGTAATTGACACTTCTGACACAGGTCCTTCAGAGTTTCTTCTGTTGGTGGATTTCTGAGCAAAGAATAACTATGCAGTGAAATATGCAGTAGGGGAGGTACAAACCAGACATGTGGACATCCATTCTGCAGCTCTGAAAGTTCATAACTTTATGTTAGTGCTTGAGACACAGCATTGAATTAAAGGTTGTAAAGTCTTGAAAGTGAAGTTGCTGGGTAGATACTTAAATTTCTGGGCTATTAGATTCAAGGCAGGCCCAACAAGGCTCCCACCTTGCTCCCACTTCCAGCTGTTTTGCATTTTGGGGGACCATATCTCTGATGTTCTTTCTGCCCTCCCCTATCTAATGCTGGAATTTCACCAAGCCAGAGGTGAGAGCTTGGAAAGCAGCATGGTCGAGCAGCTTCAGGATGCATGCAAGAGTTCTTCAAGTTTTGCAAGAGGACATCTAAGAGACTTGCTGTCTTCATATTAGAAAATCATCTCAAAGTAGTTAACTTTAAGTCCCTTACTGGTTCCTGAGGTAGCTCAACACCCCAGCTCACCTGTGGGTATCATGGTTGTGAGGGGAACCTCTGAGCACAGCCTTGTGTAGCTGCTGCCAGTGTCATGTCATGGCTACAGAGTTATAAACAGTAATGTTTCTAGGAGAGAGAATTAGAGTCTCAAACCCCCTTGTTACAGAAGTAGAGGAATTCCAGGGAGCCGGAGAATAAGGGAAAAGGGAAAAAAGAAAAAAAAAAAAAAAGGAAAAATCCCACCCTGCGTAGACAAACATTTTGCACAGCTCCCTCGAAAAACAATTCGCTGAAATGACAGAGTTGAAAGTTTTATGGCACTGCAGCTTGGCCACAGCAGGGGGTAGGTGTAACCCTAGCACAGAGGGAGCCCAGAGAATTCCTGTGTTTCCTGAAGGAGACAAAAGCCTAGAGCTTTAGGAAATCAGCAATCTGCTTAAAAGTTTGGGGCTGCAAAATTTTTTCCTTCAGGTAATGAGGTAAGGATATTTCTTTTGCTGTCATATTTTTAAATGCAACTGCCATCTGATTGTTGCAGTTTAAGCAGTTTCCGTTATCATGGGTTTTTTCATTCACCCTCCTTAAGAGACTTAGAGTAAGGAGGAATTCAAAGCAAAATTTAACTGAGTGCTGCTGCTTCTTTATTTCTGCATTTCTCCATTTTCAGGTGTTGGGCCAGTCTCAGTGGCCAGGCTGGCCCAAAACACGGCAAATACTGCGATTTCATTGTAGCTTCCCCTTACATGGTGCTGGTCACTTCTCCATCGCTTTTACAGTTCACCTCAGAGCTGATCTGTCTGGAAAGCTGCAACGGGGAAGGGGCTTTGTAGCCTACCTGGGGCGTCCCAGGGCCCCCTGTTCAGCTCTGCCCCCCCCCCAGAATACTGAGAGCAATCCCACTGGATTCGCAGACAGGAGGTGGGCAACTGGAAAAGGATGAAGAGGCGTGCACAGCCCGTCTGAAATTCTAAGCGACTGCTTGGGTTACAGAGCTGTCATACTTCATGTTAAACTGCCACCAGGGAGGGCAGGGAAAAAAGGAAAAAAAAAAAGAGAAAAAAAAAAAAGTTTATCTAAGTATGTATTTTTCAGTAAGTCTCTAAAATACAAAGGAAGGTATCCAATTACGGGAATGTTAGAAAGAGGCAGGAAATGAAAAACACTTACAGTCATCTTAATTAGCTTACTGCACCTTTGCTTGACTAATGTCCAGATTCAATGAAGGGACTCCAATCTAACCTTTTTTTTTTTTTTGTAAACAGAAGAAAGTATTTTTCCCAGCCAGCATGGGCATCCTCCTGTGCTTGCTGTTAAACGGCAATAAAAGGTGTTTTTTAGCTCAGCAGTGTGGGGCATTCGGAGAAAGCAGCAGGCACCCAGCCAGAGAGCTTTGCCTGTCCCCGCGTGCAGTTCTATAGCGGATAAGAGGTCCCGTACCTGTACATTAAGGGTGTAAGTGCTGTTGAGAGTTGCAAGCAAATGCTGTGGCACAACATAGAATCACAGAATGGTTTGGTTTGGAAGCGACCTCAAAGATCATTGAGTTCCAACCCCCCTGCCATGGGCAGGGACACCTCCCACTAGAGCAGGTTGCTCAAAGCCCCATCCAGCCTGGCCTTGAACACCTCCAGGGATGGGGCATCCACAGCTTCTCGGGGCAACCTGGTCCAGTGCTTCACCACCTTCGCGGTAAAGAGTTCCTTCCTAATATCTAATCTAAATCTCCCCTCTTTCAGTTTAAAACCATTACCCCTTTTCCAGTCACTACATTCCCTCACAGAGAGTCCCTCCCCGTCTCTCCTGTAGACTCCCTTCAGGTACTGGATAGATGTTAGAAGGTCTCCCCAGAGCCTTTCCCAAAATGCATGTGATGAAGTGGATTTCAAAGTGCTGGGAACCTGACATTCATTTGACCAGAGGGACTGCTCCTGTCTGACACTCTGACCTGGGATGGCTGCTGGGCTGCCACTGCCATTTGCCAACACTACTCCCAACGTGGACACAAGCTCCTGCGCCACACTGTATGGAGAAGAAAGCACCAGGCACTTAATTGTGCCACCCAAGAGGAGACCAGCTCAGCTTGGGAAGAGACACAGAGAAGAACAGAAGCATTGTCTAGACAGGCTGTGAAACACCAGGACACAAAAAACACGCGGAAGAGGGAAAGGATTAAGTGTCATAGGAACTGGTAACTCATCTGAGAAGCCAGAGACTTAGGAGAGGAAGACTGAAGAGAGAAAGGACACAGGGATGAAGAAGCAGAAGTGTTCTGGTGAAGGAAGGGCCCCAACTTCATGTTCCCAAGTTGAAAGATTTGAAGGTGGATACATTTGTGAATGCTGCCTGAGTTAGAGAGTCTACACGATTTAGTCCAAGACCAGAGTATTTAAGACTTTCAATTGCAAGCTTTTAGTCCTCAAATAAGTGCTATTCAGACACACATAATGCCTGGCATAATACATGCTTAACAAAATTCAGAATTAAACCACGTTAATATCAATATACTTCAGGAAGCCTAGGAACACAATGCAAAAGGAACCTCGTGGGCTTGATTACTCATTATAGGTAACTATTTCATACAGTCATCTCCATAAGTTTATTAAAATCTATCTGAAGAACATTTTGGTTTCTTTCTCCTATTAGTATTCCAGAACCTTTTGTTAGGAACTTTGATCACAGCCAAGCCTCACACACCTATTTGCTCAAGGCAATATTGTTCTTTTGTTTAAATATGCCTTCTCACTCCTTGTATTTAATTCACTTCTGTATTTACAGAGCACAGTTGCATTCTTCTTTATTCTGCTAGGATGGATAAGTCAAGCTCTCCCAGCTTACTCCTGTATATTAAGAGCGCCCAGTGCTAATCTCTGCAGCCGCTCACTGCACCTGCTCCAGCTGAATTCATCTCTTTTCCAACATGGGTGACGAACACTGTAAAGACAACTCCAGGTGCAGTTTTACAAGGACATTAAACAGCATTAATATTTCCCCATCTCTCTTGAAAAATTCCTCCCTCAAACACTCTGGGAACACACTTGTCTTTTACTCAGCCCCATTACACCACACCGGTAGCTCCAAGCCAATTTATAATTAACCAGTGCACTCGGGGCTTTCTCTGTCTCCATTACTTTCAATGGATAAGCATTTCTGGTATGAGCTGAGAGCTCATTATTAAGCTTCTGGGTTTGTGACCCTGCACTCGTTACTGCTATTTAAATTATTGGTGTTTTCCAGTTTTTCCTGTAGAATACCACTCTGCTGTTTTGACAGTAGCTCCCAGCTTCATGTCATCAGAAGCAAAGAATGTGTCCTTGGAACAACTTTACTTATCTCCATAACTATGTTCATTGCAATCATTTTCCAAGCCATTGTTGCCAATGGCCTTAGAGAACAATAAAATCCAGCTTCTCCTATGGAGCTTCTGTTAAGTGTCACCTGTGCCCTGATGAATGGTGACAATGCACTGCCTGTTGACAACAGCTAGATACAGGCTGAGGAGCTGCAGCCACCCTTAACAAAAAAACTGGGGTTTTGGTCCTCACTTTATTCCATAACTGGCTTGATTTGAAGGCTACAAGCAACCGGCCCCGTTGCGATAAACACTGTGCAAGGAAATCAAGAAAAGAACCTGCCCCTCAAAAGAGTTTGCATCTGTTGTGGCATGTATCCAACCCCCCCATAAAACCAACAAAAAAGCCACCCCAGGATAATAAGCTATTGAACAAGAGCTGCCCTTTTGCTTTGTATCCACAGCACTACAAACATAAGAGCCTGAATGATCTACTCTCAATTGCAAACAATGGAAACACGCTGAAACACTAAAACCAAACCTTCAATAGGCAAAATGCAGCCTTGTCACTAAGACAAACTGCTAATAGCAACAATGAGGCTTGGAACAGCTTGTCTGGAGCCAAACTGGCTCTCCTACTTCAGCTGAAGTTCATCCAAAGTTGAACAGGAAAGTCTGCAGATGGTCACTGCAACTGGGGCTAGTGACCCAGTTATCTTACTTCCTTGTTCATACAAAAAGTGTAGAATTTTGTTTAATGCTTAAAGGTAAGACTTATCCCCAGAGTAAGAGTGAACAGGATAACCATGAAGGAAAATGGCATCATTTAAACAGGGAAGATGTTACTACTTTAAAAAGATACTGTAATAATAGCCCTTTGGCAGCTCTTAACTCAAAAAAACAGGAGGAAAACCACAATTGTGCTGCAAAGTTGGTGCTGTGCTTTTTTCATACAGGATGTAAAGCAGTGCCACTTCTTTTATAGAAGAAAACATTTAACTTCACAGTATTTAAGCACACAAGCAACAGAATCCTCTCTTGCAGCCCCAGACAGGAATGTGCCAGGCAGGGGGATGCCCATGCTGCTGAACTGAGCTGTAAATTACGCTTCATTCTGGGTCTTCCATTTCAGGTCCTATTTGTGTCTGACCCCTGTGCTACACAACCATGCTGGCAATGCAGACTTTGCCAATAGAGCCTGACTCAGGGAGAGCACAAAATACCTCAAAAAGACTTCCAGAGGGAGGCATCGGCTCTGAGTTAGTCTGCCTGCTCCCAGAACACCAGCTTGCCTGCTGGACTCCATCAGCTTGGTCAGGCAAGTCAGAGAACATATTTAGGAGGAAAAGCTGCCCCTGAGAGAGGGCAAAGACTACACCAGGGCAAAGATTGTCCTTGAGGAGACCTGAGGGCAGACCTGGTGTCTCTCCAGAAGTGCTGGCCCATAGGAAAGCTAATTACAAGTTTAGGAGAGGGGCATTTCTCAGGACTGTTTTTCAAATATATCTGTACTTGCAGTTTTCAAGCATAGCAAAAATAATAATTTTTGGGGTTCTTAGCTTCCATGATATTAGGCTCAATGATAATTTTGTGTCTCTTCATTTCCCTTTCCAGTCATGAATCTTGAATCAATCACAAGGTTTGAAGCACCCATAGTAGCATGCACAAGGTGAGTGTGAGGAACATATAGAAATCACAAGGGCTGCGTGAAGCACTGACTATGCAGTTGAGGTGGTAACACATCCCAAGGCATAGGGTCTTTCCTAAGGGACATGTCTAAACATCCCCAGGGAGGAACAAGGACCCACTCCTGCTCATAGCTGTTTGTTTTGGGACTTACAGCATCCAGTTGACAGAATCAGCCTCAAAGCCAGAAATCATTCACTCTGTGCTGTAGCCAACACTGCTGCACACGTTTGCCATGAAACCCTCGCACTTGAGGGCAGCCCAGTAGGACCACAGCACATCCAGGTAGGAGGGACACCCTCCTGCAGCAAGCAAAGGGGCCCTACTGGTCTGCATCCAAAGGGAGAGGAGATTACACCTCCCAGTATCTCTCCCAGGGGAGGAACTCAGTGAAACACACTAGTCTTAGACAAAAATACTCTTTGTTTTGTCCCCAGAATATATACTGAGACACTGCAGGTGCCAAGTGTATTTTTCCCACCAGGCATGTTTTTCTTGAAAATCACACACTGCTTTTCTAGTACATGCTACAGGAGGAAAGGATGGTGGTGGGGAACTTGTAGCATGCCTTAAGAAATGAGGGGAGACAAAATGAAATACCAAAGAAGAAATATTTTTTTTGCAAGCAAGTCAGCAAAATATTCTAATGCGTTTACTCTTCAAGCATAGTTAGATTTGCAAACAGCCTGATGGAGGGGATGTGTGTTGCTCTAGTTCCATCATCTCAGCAAGACCAAATTGGAGCGCTGAAGTGTTAGGTCTTGATCTGACATGCTTTGAACCTGGTGAAAAACAGGCTTCAGCTGAACCTGCCCTGAAGTAGCACCCTAACTGAAAATAAAGGAGATAATTATTTCCCTTTCTTATTTAAAAGTGAGACCCTAAGACAAGTTATGGCATAGAGAAACTTTAGGGAACTCTTTGCTCTTCTCTGCGCAACCTTTGCTCTTCTCATGTAGAGCATCTCTGACTCCTGCTCTTCCAGCCTGGCGCTTCATTGCCACTAAATTGATTCCATTTAAAACCAAGATTTCCTAATGAATGTGGCCAATAAACATGGAATTCATTTCTAGACCAGAGATGGTGGAGGAAACCTTTCAACAGTGAAAAGTGGTTCTACTTACTGTAGATGGAATAGATTTGCTGTTGTCAAGAAGAGGCATCAGTAAACATAGTAATGTGCATGTTTGTCTGACAAAGGTGTCCACAACTTCCTTCTCCCGCTATTCTTCACTCTGAAACCACAGACATTCCCTAAACCGCTGCCTGTGGCTTTCAAACTGACTAAACAAATGTCACGTTTCCATGTAGTCTAGTATTACCAGAGGGAATTTACAACACTTTGAAGCCATTTTAGAGCATATTTCCATCTTATTTAAGATATGAGAATTTAACTAATCTCAAACTCCAGTTCTTACAGTCAGAAACTGCTGTCACTGCCTTAAGTATCAGTTAGCACAGTGGATGGGTGGAGGACAGGAAGACTAAATACTGCTTAATTATTCTGTTGATCTATTCCATTTTCAAGCCTTTTTTTTGAGACCTGCTGCAAGCACTAACCTTTATCTGTAATTACCATTAAGGAACATTGGCAAGAAACAGTTCTGAAAAATTATGAACTCTCCGAACATGAAGATGAAATCTGAAAATTAATTTCATTATTAATTAATAGCCTTTGGAGATATATAACTGTTTCTAGAAGGCTGACATTGTCAGGTCTCTGCCCATATGCCATTTTTTTGTCATCTGTTATATTTTTCTATTTTTCAATATATTAATCTTTACTAACACATAGGAGGCACTGGTTTTCTCTGCTTTACTGAAGAAGAGCAGCTGCACAGAGAAACTGAAGATATAATTTTCAAACTGATCTTTTCCAGAAGTGACTTAGCTCTGTACTCATGGCACCTCTTTTGAAAGCTTGATCAGCCATCAGACTTGAGATTACCTTCCAGGAACCTGGAACGATGAAACATTACAAGGACAAGACCAATATTCAGAGACGCATCTTTGCAATAAATAATTTTTCTTACTGCTCTGCTGAAGCAGGCCATATTTACTTTTACGCTGAATTTGTATCACTCCCACTTTCTACAAAAGTGCCAAGTAACATCCAAGAAAAAAAAAATCACTCTACATCTCTAAATATATGATAGCAACATACATATATTTTTTTTATATATATATATAACACTACAAGGCTCTCAGTTTGATGGGAAGCATTTTTCTTTCCATCTGTTGCTATTCATAATATTGTTTTCAAAGTGTTATCAGTACAGTCCCCCCCTCATAGTTTCTATTATTTTTCCAGTGACTAGGACCCAACAGACCTATGATTGGCTGTGTCCATTGAAATACCAACAGGTTTAACACGTTAGCTCCCTCCCCTCCTTCCTTGGGGCTTCCCCAGTGGCCACGCCAACTCTCCCAACAGCCACTCAGCCCCCCTAAGTTTCCTGGAGGGAAGTTACCCACTTTCAAATGTTCAGCTGCAATTCAGCATTATCGCAAATTATTACTGGAGGGGAAGATATCCTAGAGTGATATGACAGGGCTATAACATCCCTGTTTTGTATGTATAAATATCTTTAAGTCCTTTCTCTGTTGTTAGTTACAAAGCTTTTGTTTTGCCAATGGCACTGGTAGGCAATCAGGAGCACAGCTGGGCTGAAAAGGGAAGGTTGTTTTTTATTCTTAAGAAGCTTAAGGCTCAAGTGTTTAATATCTTACCTTATCTCAAGTGTTTAGTATCTCATCCTATGAGAGTTGTGTCTGCTTTTCCACTTAGAAGTTTCTATCTTGTATTTGTCACACTCAGCTTCCCCTTTTTTCCATTTATTATATATTCACAGAGAGGAGGGTCCTTCTGAGCCAGGATGTTGTTTTTCTTGAAACTAATGTACCCTTAGTTTTTCCCAGTTACGGCTTATTAGGCAACCTGTAAAATATTCTTAGACATTTTCCAATTATCATTTACATTTTTCCCCCCAACTGACTTAGTTCGGAATTGTTTTCTGCTTTATGAAATTGTATCAGCTAGAGCTACTCATTTACATTTTGTCTTCAACAAATGTAATCAAGTTATGAACTTTTTTATTTTGTTATTGTACCTCTAATTTTTAGTACTGTGATTCCTCCCCTCTGCTGAGGCAAAAGTATAGCCTAGAGTTTTCCCAGTCTCTGGTGCAATACTTTTAAAGCATGAAAATTAAGATTGTTATTTAGTGATTCTGAAGATGCTCCAGTGCTGTCAACAGGAGACTGCCAGTATATGTCTTTTGGATTAACGTCTCCCAGAAAAATGCAGCTTTCTTTTTCCTCTTATACATTATAGACAGTAGCTGAAGGAGCCAGACATCTGCTCCTCCATAAATATGGCTGCTCTCTCACAGACAGCAACTCATACTCCATTTTGCACTTTTCATAGTGGGAAATCAATCCATTAGATCATTTCTTTGTCATTTGTCACTAGTTAATAAATCATGCCTTTTTTTGCTTTTTGGTCATGGTCTGCCGTTTCTCATCCCCTTCTGTCCACTAAGCCTTTCTTAAGAGATTATAACCAGTGATTTAAAGATTTCAGTCACCAGAAATTTCCCATCAAGTTCCAGTGATGCCATTTCTATTGAATTTATAGTTTCCCTGTTTATTATCTAGGACCCTCTCATTGATCTGAGCAGCTAAATAATTTCTCCTTATCGTGTCCTTGGGCATTTGGGTTGGTTTTATTCACCATGGCATGGCTTGGGGTTAAATGGGTGCTCATTTGTTTCTCCTTTTCACTTTTTTCTAACGCTGGGTCTGCCAGAGGTCCCACACTCTCCGCTGCCAGTTCCTTTCTCAGAAAGAGCAGATGCAGTGGAGTTTCCCCTGACTGGCTCAGGGTCTATCCGCTCACCAGAAACCCTCCTAGAAGCTTTCCTTCTCCTTGGCCAAACGAATTTATGCCTGCAGGCTTAAGCATGCACAAGCGGTTTCTGTTCTTACTCCTGTTAACACTTGACCATGGGTTGCTTCGCCTCTCCCTCACCCATTAAAAGAAAAACCAAAACATTGCCCCATGAGTAGTTTTGCACCTCAGAGGAGGGTAGCAGGCATGGACCTTTAAAGCAAAAATAATTCTTTGTGTATACCTGTATCTTTGTTCTTAGCTTTCATTTTTTTATAAGAAACATGGCATTAAAAATATCAGAGGTCACTTAGAGGTTGAAGTTGTTTTCTTGCACATAAATTCAGGCATTAATGATGCAGTTCTTTGATTTTTAGTATGATACAAAATTTCATCAAGATGGTTATCCTGCATAAATAAACAAAACCACAGAAGCCCATTCTTGAAACTGGTGCCGTGTCTTATCAGAGATGTACTGGGCACTGAATGAGAACAGCTTTAGCAATCATCTCCTGTCAACGCCTTGCAAAATGGTCCTTTTACAGGATGTGCTGTAAAACAGGACCAGTTATTCTTACAGATTGTACTACAAATCGTAGTGTAATTAGTATTTAACAGCAATAATGAAAGTGAGAAAAATAGTGAAATAAAAGAGAGAAAAAGCAATTTATTCAAAGTAATTGCACTTCCACCTATTTATTTAAAGTTTGCTACTTTCAAATCTTGTCATCTTGCCAATACAGAAGCACCATGTTCTGCTGATAGCCCTTTATATGTCTTTGTAGAGTAAGAATCTCAGCTGCAGTACTGCCTTACTCTCAGAAATGCTTCCTTCCTAACCCAAATCTCCTAATACTTCAGCATTTTGTGCTGAGAGATTTTACATCATCTTGGGAGATCAAATAAGCAATTTTTCAGTGGTGTGTCCTAAAGGAACTATTGTCTATACAGCTACTTTAAAAGCAAGGACTTTTTTGCTCCCACACTGTGAAATGTTTTCTTACTTAGGAGACGTTTATTGTATTCTCTGTAACTGCTTTTTAACCAATTTGCTTAGCCCAATACAAAATTCCCATTTAATGACCTCCTTATTATTTCAAATGTCCAGGGGAACTTGATTCAATTCAAAGCCTATACTACTGCAAGAGTATTGTAGGTCTAAAAGATTTCCTTGCAAGTCCGTTGGAAGAAAGAAAAAGAATACAAACCCAGACTAGAAAATAGCCACCAAGAACAAAGGTACAGTCTGCGTTCACAAGCATGGCTGAATGTCACCCAGGATTTTATACTCTTTCATCAGTACTCCATGGCGCTCAGGATCCCCCAGTTCTTCAAAATATAAGGGTGGTTTTATGTTTGGATCTATGTCTCCATATCTGGCTATGAAAGCATGAAACAAGTGCAAATTGCAACAGCATTAATTCCCCAAAGTTGGCAGCCAGATTCAATCAATGGTGTTTTGAAAGTGTGAGTTGCCTCACGCATTTCAATAGTGCTTGGTCTCTGGGCTGGGGACAACCATTTGGATAATGAGCCTTTTAGCTGTTTCATCACTGATCCTGCTAGCAAAACCACTGAGAAAATGCATCCCTCTCTGTACACCACTTGCTTTCAAGACAATGGCCATAAGCATCCAGCTTCACCCTTCTCAGTTCCTGTGGCATATCAATGAACTGGCAATATGGACCTTTGGGACAGCATGGAGTCCAGGCACAGCGTAAAACACTGAATATACAAGAAGCAACGGGAAATATACGAATGTATTGTTCACAACTGTGGCAGAAACCCACCAGTTTTCAGAGCAGCTGCTTGGACTTTCCAGCCTGCCCTGACCTCGTGTCACAGCAGCCAGGAGCCTTGAAGCAACCTTCAGATCCTGCTTGTCACCAAGCATCCAGGTGTGCCTGCCTTGCGTAAATCAGTCTGTCAGCAAAATAAACTATCAGCTTTACATTTCAATGAAAAAGCTTAGGCTTTTGTCTGCTGTGCAGGAGTGGAGATGGAGAACCTGGGATTTTTTGCAGTCACGTGTTAGTAATATGTGGCAGAATGAACTTAAAGATTTTAAAGCCTGATTTAAAGCCAAACTGAGATGGGAAGGGTTCAATGGTTTTGTTTAGTGTAATTGTAATATTGGAGGCTTTCTTTTATTTGGTTGGTTGTTGTTGTGGATTTTTTGTTTTGTTTCTGCAGGGTTTTGTTGCGTGTTGTACAGAAGTTTGTCTATATTTCCTTTTCCCCATGGGAACAGCTATGTATTACAGAGTGCCTATGGAGTGTTGTAGTAACTATGTCTGTATCTGTGGCTGTGTATGGAGCAGACAACCTGCCAACAAAGCCCAAGTACCTGAAATCTCTGTTTTTCCAGTGCCCTGGTTGCCCTAACAAGGGCTTTTAATTTTCTTTGCAAACCTTGCTCACTTTATCCTGTACCCACATTAATGAACTTGTGCCACTTTATCTACCCTGACAGGCCATAGCAGAACAAGCCATGCTCTGGAGGCATGTCATGAGGATCATGAAAAAGGTGAAATTAAAACAGGTGCCTGCATTTTGGAGCTGCATTTTAAGCAAGAGTTACACTCTGCCTCCTCCATGGCCAGCCTGCAGACAGGGCAATTCCTTTCCTAAAGCTTTTAACAGTTTCCAGAGAGCTGCTCTGATCACACTGCCCTGCCCACATCCTTCACCAGAGGTACTGGGCACTGCTCATGGGAGGAAGCCTGCTGGCACAGGTAGTGAGGACATAGCTAGTCCCTGGCAGCCCCCACAGATGCTGTTCCTGAACTGGGATCGTGGCCTCCTCAGCTCCACATTTAGAGATCAGACCTGCCTGATGGCCATGGCTCTACCTTCCCCTTCCAGTCCCACCAGTAACACCACCAGCAGCCTCCCTTCGCTCCAGGGTTGTGCGTTCTGGGTGAAGCCATGGCCCCATTGCAGCATTGCTAATCTCCAAGCCCCGGGTCCTTCCCTGCGGGCGCAGGGGTGGAGTTATACCATCCCGTTCGTCCTTGTGCCGGGATGGTCCTCATCATGTTCCCCTACACGTGATCAGTTGTGCAAGCATTTTGCCCGTCCGTATCAAATAACCTGACCTAAGGTGTCTCACATGATGGGACACAGGGAAATTGAGAAGCCTGAATTACTATGGTTTTACCTTTCTAAAGTGAAGCACCTGAACCAACGACATTTTTATGCTTCTGAAGCCTGGGGACCTGCATTTTTTTATCTTGACTCTGAAAAAATGCAGTAGAACTGTTTTTCACAGAAACAAAGTGAGGACAAAAAGGACTGACACCAAACCAGAAATATTAGTATTGAGAGCACACGTAAGATTTGGCTGAAGGAGCACAGGGATAAGATCTAACTGAAAATACCATTCAGATATCTTCCGATTATCTCCAGACTAAATTCCCAAAGCCACATGACGTATAAAACATCCCATCCCACCAGCGAATGGAATAACATCCCTAAATGTCCACAGCATGCTGCAAACTAAGCAAGACTGAGCTGCTGACTTTGTGAACATGCACTCCATGTGATGTAATTATCATATCGTTTTGCAGTGTACTATCAAGAATTTGAGCAGGAAGAGCTTCGTCCTCTCTGTTGTGCAACTGAAAAGCCAACAAATATGTCATTCACCTTCTCCAAGCAGCACTGCCTCTGTGAGTTTTAAAGTAACTATGACTAAAGGGATTAATGCTTATTTATTCTTAAATCAATGCTTAAATCATTGATATTGCAATGGGGCACGTTCCTGGAAGAAAAGTTCAGCCACGACTAACACAAAGGTGCTAACCCTGGTTTGGGGCCACCTGGGGCAATGCTGGCCTCTTGGGGTGGCTGCTCTTACAGGCTTACATTTGCAACATGCGTAGTTCAAGTTCCCTTTGCATCTCCCCACACATTTGCCACCACCTGAACTCTGTTCCCGATTTTCTACCCACTTGTAGAGGTCCCTCTGACATCTTCTCTGGCTGCAACCCCTTCTGCCCAGAATGTTCAGTCCATGCCCCGGCACCATCCTTAGCTGTCCCAG
Source organism: Gallinago jamesoni (assembly GCA_025769975.1). Lineage (NCBI taxonomy): Eukaryota > Metazoa > Chordata > Aves > Charadriiformes > Scolopacidae > Gallinago > Gallinago jamesoni. Next base: position 72,544,281 of record JAOQGH010000023.1, on the reverse strand, counting down.
CAGAGCCACCAGGGCGCAGCAGGGCCAGTGCAGACCCTAGGTTAGGTGGCTCTAGGGAGAGATGTGCCTTCCCTGCACACTCACTGTGTGGTACGACGGGTCGTCGACATCCAGACAGGGCACAAGCTCCCGCAGAGAGCCCATGTCCCCTGGGAGCTGCGACGCTGCCAATGTCACCTTACCCCTCGTTTCTTTTTCCAGATCATTAACTGTTAAACAGGGAGAGAAAGCAGAAGTGAGTCCGGCTGCCCTGAGACCAGCGTAACATCAAAAAGAGATTGCTACATATCGTCAATCCTCTGCTGAACCAAGCATAAGAGATATCTTTGCCAAAAATAAGCAAGAAGAAGGATGACAATACTTCTACAGAAAAAAAACTCCATAAGCCATTTTGGCTTTCTTCTGCCAGCTTGTGCCTATGCAAATTGGGCTTTGTCAGCAAGTACCTACTGACTTGGCCTGACTGGCCCTCACTGTGTGCCTACGGCTGCCTGGAGATGGTGGGGGAGTGGGCATAGCTGGTGGGACAGGGTGTCCAAATGGCAAAGCAGCTGCTGATGGAGGGAGCGTGGAGACAGGGGCAGGCAGCACAGCCGAGCCACACGGTCAATAGTGGGCTCCACCTCAAGGTATTCAGTGGACTGAAGTGAAGTCTTGAGCTACCTTTGCTGTTTCACCTTCATCCCAAAATCGAATTTCCCACCTTCTTGAAACCCCCTTGAGAACACAGGAGTTTCCCTGCTGTGGAGGACGGCTGTTTCCCTCCATGGCCCTGCTGTTTTCAGAGCAAAACAGTTTCCAATTTAATGTCCCGAGTGGGAATTTCCAGCCATAACTTGGCTGCGCTCTTCATGCAGTGAGCAGGCAGGCTGACTTGCAGCCACATGATTCGCTTTTGACATTGAACTGTTTGTTCTTTTTACGGCCTGGCCACTTCTTCCGTGCCTAAGCATCACTCATAAAGCATAAGAGCTTGAAAACGTAACCTCCAAAAAGCTGCAGAGCTCTTTGGCTTATACTTCTCAACAATTTAAATCCTTTTCAACACTATTAATCTTTGTTTCTAAGGGTTTGTGCATCCCAAATACACCGTGCTGTTGCATTCTGGTCACACAGCTCATTCAGATGCGTGTGTGCTGTACTGCACCCAGCCCCCTACCTCCGGGCACTAGCAGCCTCTGATACGATTGTATTGATCCAAAAAAGATGAAACCAGGGGCATATCCAGCTATCAGTCTTACCTGACCTGCAAGGACTGCTAATGAGGATTTTAGAAAGTCGCAGGCAGCGTTTTTAACAGCTCCTTTCAGTTTTATGGATATCAAAGGACGCAGGTACAGCTGCAGGAGGTGTAGGGGATCAGAGCAGGAGAAGCTGGGCTTTGCTATCTGCTTCAGTCATTCCTTGTTCCCTCCTTTGAAGGCCAGCCAGCACACTGGGTTGTTGCACCACAGTGCCACCTCGGCTCCACCTCCTCCCTGCACCTTTGGAATGGTGTGCCCTCCTGGAGGCACCAGGTAGAAGCAAGCTCCATACTCCCCAGCACAAGGGCTGCAGTAACAAGGAGCTACCCAGTCAATGCAAATAAATAGTTTCAGAAATTTTGCTTTTGCACTGGGCAAGAATCAGACATTGCCTTCTGAAATTACCGAGGTACAAAACTTCTGGCGCTATTCCAGGCTTAAATAAAGATGAGTTATAACACCAAGGTCTGCGAAAAGCATTGAGAAAAATGCTGATCAGGAAGTTTTGGGTAAATTCTTGGCAAAACTCAAGAAGGGAAGGATAGGTTAATTTTTATAGATTCATGGTTGCCTACAAGAAGGGGAAACGCTTGATGTGGCTGTGCTTCAAATAACTAATTTTCAGTGATTTGTTTCTGCATCCAATACTCTATCTGATTGATCCCTATACATATCTTGAGTCCTTCAAACAGAGCCTGTCCCCTCAGACGTGGTGCCAGATTCCAGTATGAATATTCAGGACGGAGAAAAAATACAGTATAAATTCAAACCAAATTGAATTTCTGCTTCAGCCTAGCTTCCTGTTAAGACTGCAAGGGCAGCAGTTGCCAGAGTCCTTGTGTTACCCACACTACAGCCTGCAGCCCCTCTGAAAGCAAAAGCAACTTCTCCCTCCGTGCCTTTAAGCACACTCCTGCCAGCACTAGAAGTCCTATAGCTGTAACACCGTACAAGATGCTTATTTGTTATTAGTTTTGAGCTACTGGTTAAAAAAGCCAGACTGGTCAATCAACAAAACCCTAAACATCTGTACTATACTTTTGAACTTTTTTATCAATATGCATGTTTGTGCTCATTAGAAAGTTAGTGCCTACATTCAGTTAGAGATTAAATAAGCCATTATAAATTAACTTTAATTTCTCCATTTATTAATCAATATGTAAACTTTCATTCATTCTCACTCATTCTAGTGTTTTCAAAGGGGCTGTTCCTCTTCTGTCTTTGCAAGCTAGTTACTATTATAACTAGTGTTACGGGAACTAGTTTACAGTGTAAAGGAACAAAGACTAGCTTGCAGTTGCCACTAGTTAAACGCAAGAGAAAGAGCAACAGTATTGCACCAAGCACTAAAATAAAATCAGCAAGTTATTTGATTGCTAAAGAAGGCTACTAGGTATGACCTGAGGAAGTTATAGACCACTCAGCTTAATTTCAAAATCTGAAGTGTCCAGCAAGTTCCAAGATAGCTAGATGTTGACAGAACACTGTCAGTAAAGCCAGATGCCAGCTGGTGAAGCGTGGGTGAAGCACAGGACCTACTACTACAAATAGCATAAAAATGCTCTAGAATGTATTTTAAAAGTAATGTGCTTGACCCAGTTACCCCACCTTTTTTATTTTTTTGCATGCTCTTTGAAAGAGAGAAACAAATGGATTAAAATCTGATCCTGAGGTGGGAGGCCATGACTCTGAGAATGACATCTTGTCAAAGACTGTGATCATCTCAACATGAGATATTGACTGTCAGCCGTGAGCACTTCTCTGCTTGAAATGAAAATCATACTAAGACAAATTGTTTAAGAAGGGCATGTAAGACTCCACATAAATCTGTGGCATATGTGTTTCTTTTGATATTTAAGAGGTAGCGGAATTCATCTTGGTTATTCTGGTCCATCTCTAATCCAAATGGCCATTAAAGGCCGGTTCTATGAATCTACTTTCCATGGGAATAAGCCATTTGTGGTTGCCCAATACACCAACAGATGGCAAAGCCCACTTTTAGAGTTGCTTTGGTCCTCCACCCAAGCTATGGAGGAAAGCCCACATTTGGGGATTTCCACACTCAGTGTGAGAGTGAGAGGATGTCCACGAACAAAGGCCTCCACAAGCACCAGTCCCATAAGGTGCCTCAGTGTGTGGTTTAATAGCTGACTCATTGCTAACAACACAGAAACCTCAGGCTGTAACCCTGGTGACACAGATTTTTCAGAGATTTCTATGAAGGCTCACTTCTTTTTATGGAAAGAACTAAAGGTCAATCTATTGAGGGAGAGAGAGGGGAAAGGACAAAAAAGAAAACAAAACTAAAAGGATCCCAGGAAATAATTTACCAGGCCTCTTCCAGAGTTAAACCCAGTACATGTATTCCTGATATTCATCTAATCTGTTCTACGCAGCTGGAAGCTGAAAAATTTTGATGGACCTCTTCGGTAACCTGCTCCACTACTTCACTAGTTCAACCATTGGAAAGCTATTCCCATTGCCTAATTTCGCTGTAAGGTGAGACATCTTTCTTGTCATATCTACCCCGAGGCAGAATAAACTATTCATTTGTCTTTCCAAAAGTCTTTTTCATTGACAAAGTTTAATTTAGGAGGTATTTTAGAAAAAGGTCCCTCAACAGATCAGGTGCTTTTTCTGGCAAGTGTACATTTTATGCACTCAACTACAGTTATTATACTTGAAGTAACACATATCCATTTTAGATTTTTAAAAAATGCATTCTTTATACATGCAATATAAATTAGTTCAAAGTTAGCACTAGTACAAGTGTTATTTATCAGTTTTCCACTGTATGTCCAAGTCAATTTACCCAAGGGAAATATTCTTTCAGCTATTACCTCAGGAGTAGATATGAATGTAGTATTTATGGACTGTATTGAGTGTCCAAGAAAATGAGCTTTTACAGGTAGATACAATATTATAACATTTCTGAAATCAATACCCCCATAGCATGTGAACACATACTCCTTGGTCTCTCAGTACATAATACACCTCACACCAAAGCAATGTCCAACCTTGTCAAATCTGTAAGCTCTAACAAGCAGTAGAACAGCCTGAACTGTTTTTCTGGAGAAAGTGGTTGAATTAAACTAAGACAACTGTTTTCTGAAATCAGAAAGAAGCCAGGTATCTCAGAGCTCGTACAGACTGTGTTTGTATCTTACTGTGTTTCTGTGTGAGTATACTTATAAGCAAAATATTTGTCATCAGTTCTTTAATGATCTAATGTATTTATAGCAGTTCTTCCAACATATCACAGTCAAGATGTGACTATTTTGATTTTAAGGCTATCATAAAACATTTGGTATGCTGTTAAAGAGAAGCATTATGCAATTACTGAAAGAGTCTCTTCATCATCCTTAATAAACAAAGTTTAATTATAGTAGACTTACCTAATGTGCAGAAATAACTTATAGGAGGTGTAAAATATTTTAAGATCCTGTTCACTGCAGGCTAGAGAGACAAACATCTTACTAGGCTGTTCCTCAACATTTCCATGCTTTGAGAACTAACAGAGTGATTACCAATTTTTTTCTTGAGATCTGCAGAAAAGCAATTAAATGGTTTTGCTCTATCAACTTCAGGAATACATTTGTCCCCTGACTCAAGCTGCCTATGATCTAGAAAAGCAGCTGGAAGGAAGTATTGTTTCTTATTGTCCACTAATTTGCAGACAAAATGTCTTTTTCTAAATAGTAACATTAGTCACAGCAACTGCAAGCAGTTGTACATCAGTAAAGTTCAAACCATTTATCTGTAGTGCAATTTTTACATTTTTAGATATTCATAGTGCTGTTTCACTGAGGTTTTTAAAATACTCATTTAGAGAGCATGCTATTCTTTTCTACCTACACAACAATAAATGTTGGAAACATTTGGATATTTCCAGGGGTTTGAGGCATCAGTAGCCACAACCTTTAATTGTTTTCTAAATTGAAAGAGGATCATGTTGTTCACAGTAAATGAAGCTCTCACTCTAAAAAGCTAGACTGCTTCAGGAATGGATAGAAAACATTATTGAATTTGCTGTCATAATCAAGAGATTTATATGAATGGCTGCAGAGAGTACAATTGCTGTCTGCTGATTTTACAATGCTAATTTTTGTTGTTCTCTCTGAAAACCTACTGAGTTTTGTTTGTAGAAGCTATATTACAATTACTTTTTCTAATCTACTCCATTTTCCTGCCCTCTTACATCTGACAGTACCTCATTACTCATAAAGAAATGTTTTTATGTATGAGCTGATAAGCCTTCTGTCCATGCACCTGAACCAATCTGTGTGAAGTCATTCCTCCGCTCAGGAAAACAATGCAGAGCATTTCTTCCAACACAGGCAGGCAGGGGTAAGTGCTCCCATCCTACTCAGGGTCACGATCCATGCAGACCAGTCAAACCAATGGCACATGACTAGTACTTCAAACTGGTCTTGTTTCACAATCAGCTTTCAGCTTGCAGGCCATGGATATACTCTGGTCAATATTTAAGTCATGAGAAATGGGAATAAATTCACGCTCAGATCCTGCCATCTCAAGTGTTTAAGCATAATCACAGGCTCTAGCTTTTTAAATAAGCTACAGTTATTTTTGAGACAAAAGGAAATTTAAAACATATTTCCGTGTGGAATTAATGATATTTCAGAACCTTTGCCAAGTAAACTGTTGATCAAATTCAAAGGACTTGATGTTGCAACAAAGCAGGGGCACCTGGTTTTCTGGCACTTTATGTGACAAAGTCAGAGAACCTTTCCAGAGAAGTAAAACCCTTCTCTGTCTTTCCCAGGCCTTGACCTTCACCCAGCCAGACTCTTTAGCCTTCAAACAACAAGCCATTAGACAACGTCCATGGAGCCTCCGCTCCAGGTCTTTTGAGGGTGTCCTCTCCCCCATATCTTTTCTGAACTCTCACTCAGTGCTTCTCCCCAGCTCTGAAAGCAACATTTTTCTCTTTCCAGTTCCATGACCAAGTCGTGAAACCCTCATTGTATGACTTCCTCCCTGTTCAGAAAGTGCCAGTAACACCATAACTCTTTATGGGCTGGGGGCCTCACCTATTTATAGGCTGCAACATGAACATTTCCAGAGAGCCTTGTTATGACTTCTGCGCACAAGTTTCCATGCCGTGCCCAAGTGAATTGGTATATGATCACACTTCAGCTCAACACACTTTATTGCAAAAGACAGTTGAGTATTTCACAAGGCTTATCACATTTGACATTTACATAGTGAGTAACAAAGCTTTTCAGGAGTTCTCCTCATGGAAGGTTTCTTTACCTGGCGGACAGGTACAACACTTGATGCATAGTGTAATATAGTAATTTTATGGGTAAAGTCTGTCCTCCTCAGCTACAGTTTAATAGCTTTTTCTTTAAAAGACATATTTTCTTGGTTTTATCCAAAGACTAGGGCTCCTCACAATAAAGACAAGTGCCTTCAGAGAGGATAGATCACGCTGAAGATAGATCCTTAACCCCTAACTAATGCATACCTTAGACAGTTTAACAGGCTGACTTGGTCCACTCTCAGACAACAAAGCGGAGCAAGGGATGCCCCTGAAAATAAGCAGTGGCTGATCACGCACCCTCAGTACACAGAAGTACTTTCTCCCACTGATCCCAGATTAGCCCTAAAAGACTCTGCAAGCCCTCCTGTCATGCAGTCCTCTCTTTTGTTCAGCTGTGTGGAGGAGGGTTGGTTGACCCGCCTGCCTATGGGGTAGAAATACAGCCTCTGTCACCTGGCATCTGCATGTGAGGGACCTTCTCCATGCTCATTATACTGAGGGCCATTCTCTATTGCACCATTCCTCATGTAGGACAATCACATTGGCAGTTAGCACCACAGTCCCTTTTTCTATGAGGTTTGTCTTTCTCTCTCTGTGTTACAGAGGAAGTGCCACATACTCATAAAGCCTGGCTGGCAGAGGCAGCCCTTTGTTCCAGGGTACGTCTGATCCATTCCAGCCAGGTTCTACTGCTCTGCTCCTTCCATGCACTGCAACAACTGCTGTCCATGTCCTGAGCTAAAGACACACAAATAACCTGTGCCTATTTTTGCACAGCAGCATTGGTTCTCTGAGCGAAGAGGGAATGATGCTACAAGAAGAAAGAAAAAGACAATAAGAAGGAAAACTAATCTGATTTTCAGAGGTCATGAGAAAGTGGGACTCCAAATTATTTCTGTCTTCCAAAATGCATCATTAATTTTCAGCATTTAAAAATTATTTCTGTGGTGTTTTTCTGGAAAAACATAGCTGGCCTCTTATAATAAGCCAAGCAGATTCTAAAGCACGTATTGGACTATCTTAATCCAATCAAGTCTTACTCTAAGACTTAATTTCTCAAGATGTTATGGACATTTGAAACTAGAAGAATCTGAATTTTAAGACCTGTTATTAGGAACACTAAGCCAATGTACATCAGGCCTTATGAGTTGAGGTCAGTAACATTTACTGCAAGTAATTATTCACAAGTCTTTTTAATAGACTTTAAATCCCAGAGCAACCTTTATATGAATTCCAGCCTTTCCTGAACAGCAGATATTTCACTAAATTAAAGGCTTTTTATTACTGAACAACACTCATGCTTATATAAGCATTTTCAATGGCCTTATGCATTTTATTTCTGGTATAATTCTTCTAGTTTCAGCACTCAACTTTGTTAGGACCACCTTCTAGGCTGAAGAACTATCAATTATAACATGAGGTAATGAAAGTTTCTGGAGAGAACACTTCTTAAAACCAGTGTGTCAGGTGCAATGCCATCAATATCATAGACAGTAGCAATAAATTACTGTTGACTCACTTTACTAAAATTATCTTTTAGTTTCATTCAATTTTAGTTTTACTCCCCCCATTTCCTTGTGTTAGAGTGGATTATAAGGGTGTCCCCATGCAATCTCTCATGATAGAAGGGAGCTACTGCAGAAGAGTCCATAGACATCTCCAGCTGTTGCCTGAAAGACAACCTCCTCGTCCAAGAAGGATGAGGAGATGTCTCTCAGCTCTCTGCACAACACCCAGATGAGGTTTTCCAGAGCTTCCTTGCCCTGGTTTAGTGGCAAATGTCTTAGTGACAGAATTTTGTCTGTAGGCAACAATCATAACCCTTGAAGGTCATCACAAGGGAGTAATAGAAACTTACCCTGGGTATTTTACTTATATGTAATAAGAGACCTAAGTCTCTGTTCTCATTCAAACCTATGTATTCATTTTAACTTATGTGAAGCTGTGGCTAAAGAAAGAATTCTTTTCCGGCATCCAAAACTTAACAATTTACCCATAAATATACCACTTTATAAACCCACTACATCTATCCAGAGATCTTCAGATTCTAGTAATTCAAAATAAATAAATACACACACACATGCAGACTTATCTTACTTCCTGCTTGCATTCAGAGGCAAAATCTTTGACCAAGAATCCCTGGATTTCAGTGACACTAAGCAGTAAATTCCGTGATTCTCCTGTTACACAGGACTGTGACTGTTCCTGTCTTTTGAGAAACAAGGTACTTAACATACACAAAAAGCAGCTCCACAGGTGAGTAGAATGGTCTACTACTTGCAGAGCAATCTTCAAGATGTTAGTGCATGTGAATTACTGTCTCCCAGATTAGAGACAAATAACAAAGTTAAAAGTATAACACACTAATGTATCCTGGAGGTATGAAAAGATCTAACCTTGTACGAAAGTCCTCAGTAATGCAGAAGGTATATAAAAAGTTAAGACAGATTTGCTATTATTTATTTATCTGCTTTTCTAGGCTTAAAATAAGATTTATAACTACTATACAAACATCTTCATGACATCTTGGCACAAAAGACAAACTCCTCTAAGAGAAAGATATATTATAAACAAAGCGAAGAGAAATACAGATATAATCAGTCATACTCAGCTATAATTTAATTCTCTGGCACTCATTTTTCCTTCCCCCTCTCTCAGTGCAGGGATTATTATAAAAATCTCTAGCAAATTCAAAATCAACAGGAGATACTTTGGGTCATATCTGACTACTGTAGGATTTGCCAGCAAAAAAAAAACATTGCACAAGGCCGTTGTCACTGAAATTCTACCACAGAGGTTTCACCCCTTTCTTTCTTGGACAGTTTATGTTCTCTTATAGAAAATCCACCAAACAAATTTCTTCGCTACTTTTCCTGTGCTTCCTCACTGTCTTCTTGGCCAGCTGATTCAAAATCAAAAAGCATTGTTTTAGCAAGTATATAAAAACCTATTAAATAGGAATATAAATCAAAAATGGGAAAGAGAACTTAATGAAAGCAAAACATATTTAATAAGACCACTATTTTACTCAAAATATATAATTATGAGACTAACATGTTTTCTCAGGTGACGGCATCTCATGCTTTTAAACACACATTGAAAGCACATTCTTAAGTAAAGACTCAGTTACATAGTTCTTTCTGAAGTTTTTACAAGATCCTAGTAATTTTACCCCAAAACTCATAAGTTTTCCAATTGGTTAAATCTGAATTTCAAAATTTGAATATCTAATCTTCTGATAAATAATAGAAGACCTGAGGATAAAATAATCTTCTGTTAGTCTTATTGCTTTTCTGACAAAAGCTTAAGATCTACAAAATACCTTGTTTGTGACGTACTGCTGTCTTCACATAGAAACCATATGCTTCACAGACATACAAGAAACTGGGAAGCTTCCCTGAGCAGCATCTCCACCCTATATGACCACAGTGTGGGTAACTCATTGCCTTATTCCAAATTAATTTCACCATCCTTTCAGTTTCCAGCAACCCCACATCAGGTAATAGGATCGCCCATTCTGCACAGGAACCACCCTTGTATCACAGTCTTCAGCACTTTCAGTCAAAAATGACATTTTAATTTTGAAACAGTCAGAGACATCTTAAAAACTCCTCTGTGCAGAAGACTTCAACAGTTTTGTCCCCAGCAGAATTCAAAACTCTCTGTCAAATATAAAAATACTTAGTATCTCCACCAAATACCACCAAAGAGCTTGGCCAAGTGCCCCAGAGCTGTGGAGCTTGGAATCCCCAAAGCCCTACCACTGGGTACATGCCAGAGTAACCAGGAAAACTAGCTGTCTGGAGTCAAATGAGGGACAAGAGAAAACTTGGTTCATGGGGACCCAAGTGTCACAGGCACTCAAGCTTCTGGGTATCCTCTCCAGAGCCAGCCACACAGGTAGAAGAGGTTACTATTTCTCAGGATTTTCCTGCCTGAGCATTCTCTCATTCATTTAAACCAAACTTGAACAATCAAGTCTGTTATTCCCCATCCACCTCTTTGATTTGCAAGGACTGCTTGTGCAGGACAGGCATTAGGGTGCACTCAACCAGGAGCTCACCTGGGGAACAGCGTATGGCAGAGGAGCTGCAACAACTCCTTTCATCAAGTGCAGTGGTCCTGGCAGAAAGTATCTGTTTATGACTTCCACCGAACCAGAACCATCTCCACATAACATTTTAATATTGACAAAAATCAGTATATTCTTCTCAGTAGGTGTTCTACTGATTTATTTTCCCTAACCAGCTGTACAATTGCTAAGAAACTGATGCACTGTCAGACATTTTGGTGACTAAAGTAATGAATAATTGGCACTTAATCCAACCAACTGTCTCATTAGACAGTCTCTGAAAGCCTGTTCACAGTAAATACTGGTTTTGAGTGGGGAGCTGCAAGTACAAATATTCCCAGTGTGCATTTCTTGATTCTTACTTCTTCAACTATTGTCTCCACATAAGCTCATCTCTCTTTTACACTCATTGTAACATTTTAGTTCTGTGACATTTTCATTCTGTGAGATTTTCAACCTAGACAATTAAATCCCACCATACTTGCCTGCAGAGGTCTTTATAATCATTTATCATTCATAGGTCTTTATAATCATACTAAAGTGCTTCATTCTGCCCAGAGAAACCTATAGACATAAGGTTATTGTGTGATAAATTACTACCTGCCAACTTTCCTCAAATCAAGTTGCATATTCTATAGCCAGTGACATATTCCACAGCTAGGGTCCACAACCACACTTGCACCATCATTTGAAACTTCCCGAGAAGAGCAAATAGACACAGAATTTGAGGGATATCTGGAACCTTTAAATTCACTATACCCTTCCTTAGGTGCACAAGAAAAAAAGTGTTTAATGACAAAAAAATTAGTGCTATATTGGAACACAAGTCCAAATGATTATGTGAAGTGAATTACCTTTTCTTATGCCTTGTACAGAAGAGGATATTGAATGGTAAAAAAAGGGACTATGTATTTGTTGGCTTGAATCATCAATAGCTCATATTCACATACAATATTTAGGTGAATGAAGCCCTCCTTGTGTCGAACAAAGTAGTGGTGGCAAGGGAGAAGACTTTCTCCAAGTATCTTTTTCTGAGACAGTTGTCTGCTACATAAATCTAATGTATCCAGTTAGCTTAGGACATGAATCTTTCCTCCTTCCGGTTTCCATAAGAATGAACAAACCCTGCTGCTTACAGCAAAACACAGAACTTGCTCCACACACACCTACTCATCTCCATTATTTTTAGTGCAAATGTTTGAAGCAGTTCATTGAAGAAAAAGCTATTAAGGAACAACAAGCCCTCATTTCCTTTCAGCTTGCAAGGTAATTAGACTGGCAAAGCAGTTACAGTGTTAATTTATTCCTGGCAGATAAATTAACTGCTTCTTTGCAGACGATGAAGGAATGACTCACATCATTAACACAACTTTATTAACTACAGTATTTCCCCCTTCCCTGCCTCCCACCTTCGTGTCCTTTGGGCATAAATCTGAGACCGGAAGGTCCACTTAATTGTGTTTTACAGTGTTTTCAGGGATTATGTCTGTCTCTGGTCCCCAGTCCCAGGGTTCAGCCTCAGCAATATTTTGGAGTAGCTTCTGCTCCCAGTGCAACCGATCAGCTCCGCTGGGAGCGTGGCCAGGGCCTTAATCTGTTCATCGTTTTTCACAGTCATAGCAGTCGGCTAAATATCAGCAATACCTTCTACAGTACAGCAGCAAGGCTGTCAGGAATGTTATTAGGATTTCATTTTTAGGTGTTTTTACAAAAAACACAGCTAGGAAAGTTTCCTGCAGACTGAAATTAGAGGGCTGGGTCCTTCAAGCAGTCATTCACACAAGCAGCCCTTACCTGCAAGCTTCGTCAATGGCACTATTCACGTGAGATTTTATGGTTTACGGGATTAGACACCGTATGTAATGTCTCAGGCTGAGAGGCAGCCACACACCCCGAGCATGGCTGAAACCCAGCCACACAGCACAGCCCTTCTACCCCCTCTCCATCAGCAGCTGAGGGAGTCGAAAATACAAATATTAAAAAAAAGTGAACGGAAGTTGCCTTCCAAATCCTCAATTTCGTCATCGCTCAGACAAATCCAACTGCTCGTGAGATGTATGCAGTCTCCCTTTAAGCCCACTGCAATGAATTCAGCCTTCACACAGGCCTTCATTGTAAATTGTGGGAAATAAATTGCTACTAGCCCTACATAACCAGTGAATTAGGTTTTTAGACTTGCCATTATGACATGTTTCAACAAGATTTACATTCAGCTTTTAAAGGTATCATGTTAGTATGTTTGTGTAATTATTTTCTTATACAAATCCCAGCAGAGACGGGGACCATTTTTAAGGACCTCCATCATTGCAAATATCACTTTATCTCTGTCACGGGACCCCTGCTAATCCACAGGCCCTTTGACCCTGCAAAATTAGCCTCTTGCCACATCAAGAAAATTTCAAGTTCTGTTGTTTTTTAGGTTAAACAAGACCCTACGGCAGCTTTAAGTAGAACCTGTTATACTGGCTCAGGTCTGCCTGCATGGCATGTGAGTTTCAGGTGCTCACTTAAATTAACAGGGATGATGAAGGAGGCACTTGTACCTTAACTCTCTCCAGACCTCGTGGGAATATTAGATGGGAATACGCTGACACTATTACAGCCTGCATTTCACTGGTGACACTACCATGGCATAAAGATTATTTCTCTGTGAGTTTAAATTCTGCCTACCATGTCTCTTGAAGGAGGTGTTAACCTTGGCTGCTCTCAGAGAAGCTTCTGCAGGTAAAAACACTGGGATTTGTCGTGGGTTCTCAATCCACCCGCTGCCACCAGTCCCAGTGGTCCAACCCAGTGCCCCAGGGAATGCCAGCTGTAGCAGATCTCTGACCAAACTGTTCCCCAAGCCAGACCAAAGGAAGGACACGCAAGGTCCCTGCATTACCCACAGGGAAGTGCTGAGTGCTGGGCAGTATCTCCACAGAGACAACCGCTTCTGGACCACCCACGCAGGCTCTGTGGGATCCAGCAGCAAACCCATCTCTTCTGCGCAGAAGGGCATAACTCCAAATCTGAACTTTCCGATATCCTCAGCACTGCCCACAGCCCAGAGACGCTTGTACAACCAGTGTTAAAGACAAACCTTTCCGCCTTACTTTGACACCTAATTCCACATCTAAATTCTAGTTTTGTTAGCCTGGAATGACAGAACACCCCAGCTGTTAGTCCCTGCCATGACTATAACATAACTGCTAGCCCAGACCACGTGTTCTTTTCATTTGCACATTAGCAGCAATAAGACAACTGGCAACAAATGAGAAAAGAAATGGCACTGAATAAAATGAGCTACAGTGCACTTTAAAAAAAAAAAAAAAATTAAGTGCCAAGCTCCAAAAAGTTATTTGGTATAAAGCCAGCACCAGATCATGCGGGGATAACAGGATTGCTGCTTGCACTGGGATTGGGGCTAGGTTTAGACTTAGTATTTAGGAAAGCAGAGAGTGGAGAGTTTGATTTATGGTAAGGAGCAAGCGATATGAATAGCGTATGGGGTGGAAGGCCTAATGGTAGCTTTTAGGTTGAGGAAAGATGGAGGAATAGGTGTATTGCCTGCTGGCCTGAAGTAGCAGCATTACCAGAATAGAGAATGGCTTATATTTGTGTTGGTCCAGGTGGGGCTTACTAGAGTAGGTCTAAGGACATTACTCTGTGAGACTACAACAGCTTTTAAAATCAGAGTTACCATGTGCTTTTAAAGTTAATCCTCTAGTCATTCCCACTTACTACGCATGGGGCTGTACTGCACACAGCTTCGGTGCATGTAAATAGTCTCCTTTCAGACAAAACAAACCTGAAAGGTCCCCTCCTGCTGTAAGCCAAGCGCTCTCCCACCCTTAAAGCAGACTTGTGGGTCTCTAATTCTGTTTTGCTAATCCACCAAGGTCTCCAGGACAGTCTGTTCTTGGAGACTCCTAAACAGGTTTTAGGAGCATGTTACAAGCTGCAATGGGAGGCAGTGTTATTCAGATAGTGTTGTGGGTCCCAAAATAACCTGGCCAGATAAACTCCTATGCAAGGACCTGAGAAAAAGCTGACCTTGTAATAGGTTAAATACAAGCAAGGCCTTTTCTATCTCAATAAGAACATAAACTGGATGGAGGCAGTTTGGAGACCGTAACAAGTTAAAAGAAATGCCAAGTGAGAGTAAGATATTCATAGTAGACATGATAAAACCTCTGACTGGATGTGAAAAAACAGTTTTGCATAGCACATAGGAGCTTATAAAGAGTGTTTGATGAGGACAGATGAGTGGAGAAGAAAACAAAAAAGAGAAAAGGAGGATCCAATGTCAAGGAGTATTTCCAGGACCTGAGAAACAATACAAGAACCTGGGATGCTATATAGTGATGTGTAAAATTGATCAGCTCTCATTTAAATACAGTTTTGCTTATTTGTAACAGATACGAAGTTAATCTAATGTGTCCCATAGTTGTTGATAATACAGTTGTACCCTAGATGATTGCTAACTGCGTGTGACCATACTTGCACTCTGAAGTGTGATGGTAGACCACAACAGCTATTTCTCCACTGTAGGGATTCATTTGCAACCTCTCAAAGAGTTGACAGCTCTCTCCTGGTCTGGCTGGCCCAGCTGGTGACCTATGGAAGCTGCAGCACATGTGGAAGCTGATGCAGCTATGCCTGCCCCCAGCAAGGCCTTGGTTGGACCAGATGCCACAAAATGCACCAGCATTTTCCAAGAGCTCAAGGAAAGCAAACACCTGAATGAGTTCATACTCATTTCCCACTCTCGTTACCCAGAAGTAGACACTTTAGGCCATCGCTTCAGAGATTGTCTTTAACACAACTTCATGGAGAGTATATTTGCCTACCCCTGCCTGCTCAACAGACACACACACTCCAAGAGTCAGTGGCCATGAGATTTCACAGGGAAGTAGGCGTTCTCTGGAGCACAAATACAAATCTCAAGCCTTTACCCACTAATAATGAAATTGTAAACCATCAAGAAGCCTTGCCTGTGGCCAGAAGTATTGCATTCATTGCTGACCATACTTTGTCTCAAGGACTATGTGATCTCACCAGACCAAACTTCTCTCCTGGGCCCAGATTCTCCAGCTGGCCAGCCATAGGCACAAAGACTCCCAGGAACTCATAGTCTATGTCTTCTTTCTGAAACAAAAGGACATCACAGAGCAGTTACTCTGGGATGTTTTCCTGGAGCAGCTGCTGTATTTATAAGATTAAGCCCACCATCCTCCCACACTGTGCCTTTGGCCAAAGGGAAGATGACATGTGGGGCCATATGTGACAATGGTTTCTTTGTTAATCTAAGTTCAAGGGAGAACTAAAGACAAGAGGCAGCTCTGGGCTACATAATTAAACCAAGATTCAACTGAAGAGCTAGTTTGATTTACAGATAGAGAAATGCCTGTGGACTGGACTGCTACCAATAGGAAAGCATGATCTTTCTTCTTGTTTGGGTAAGTTGCTTATTATTATTAAGCCTATGGCTAGGTTTGTGGTTATGTTTACAGTTCAGGTTGGGTTATAGAGATCAGAGACTGAAAGACTCAGATCTTGTCAGGCCTAGCAGATTAGGATGAGGATTAGTAGCGAAAGGAAGCAAACTCCTTATGAATACATCTGCTACTGAGACATGTCTTGTGGTGAAACTAGCATTAGGAGCGTGGCCAATGTGTGGCTACTGCACAACAGTGGCGAGGAAACAATTCGTCTTTACTATCCATTCTAAATTTGAATGTTCTAGAAGACTCACCAACAAGACTTTGTCTAGGCTAAATGTATTTATTTCTACACACTAAAACTTTAACTTTATTCCACTCATAAAGAGAGGCCTAGCTGGAAAAAAATCTGAACTATTCTTCCCTTCTAGCAGTGGTCTTCATTGTAAAAGATCAAGCCTTGTAGACCATAGCCATGAATGTATGCCTTCAGGTCCTGCTGTTAATAACTTTACCAGCCCTAGCACAAGGCAGATTATTAGCCCTTTACCCAAATACAGAAAATAAAGTACACACACACATATATGCATCATTTATGTCTGTGTGTATAGCCTTCTGGAGGAGGCTGAAGTATATGAAGACTATTCTCCACCCCTTGCACAGCACTTCATTCTAGACAGAGTCTACATGTCCTTGGTTTAAGCCAAACTTTTAAGGGTCTGGTACTCTAAAATCCAAACTCCAGTTGATGTTATTGGACTAGATTATGAGTCTACAAAATCTATACTTGCCTGATTCCTAAGCATGGCACTTTTAATGATCCAAATACTCAAACTAGTATTTCAGGCTCTGCTGTTTCCAACCTTAAAATTGATTGTATCTTTGAAACATTTATGCAGGTAGTAGAGAAGCACAAAATATTCTTGCCTTCTGGCACAAGCCCGTGTCTTAGTCCCCAGCGTCTTCTGTATTGCACCTTTAAATAATGCTCTTCTGGCCCTGCTGCCTATTGCACTATCCTGATGTCTGGACATAGTTAGAGTCCCAAGATATTTATCACAGTTTGAAAAAAGAATGAGCTCTTCCCCTCCAGCTACTAGTCCTGACCCTAAACTGCCATATAGATATCTACTTTCCCTCAGGCACTGGTAACCATAACCTCCGCCTTAGCTGTAGGCCACAGAAAGACAGAAAATAATTTTCTCTTATGAAATCACTCAAACTTAGGCCAGAGCAATATTCCTTCTACATCTAAAAGCCCAGTTGTCCAACTCTGCTGTCCATCACCTTAAGGAAAGGCCAAGCACTGACCCCAAACTTAATTATAACCCTGGAAACTGCCATTGGACCCCCACCCCAGCCTCCCTCCAAAAGTCACTTTTGTCATCCAGAAATATCTAGCATTTGTAGCTCTGACTGATCTGGACAGTAAATGAAGCTGAAGCATAGCCTTAACTATACCCAAGGTGATCCCTGCCCCACAGAGCACTCTACATGATTAATCTGTCTTTTCAGGCACCATTCCTCAGTTCTAAAGATGAGTATCTGACCTAGTCATAAAATTATTTTTTCAGCACTCATCTTCCAAACCCAGATCCTGATGTCAGTTCCAGCCCTGGCACCAAATAAAACCCAGTGACTGCTAACATCTTCACAAGAGTTTTTAATATCTGCTGCCTTCTAGAACCAACCCTAGGTGCATCTTTGTAAGCCTTGCAAAGGCTACCAGTAGAAACAATCTATTCCGTCCCAGAGATCCAGAGCCATAGACTGACAGTATTTTTGTATTATGAAGATGCTATAAACTTTATGATGGAAGCAATTCCAACCTGCATCAAAACAAAGCATAAGTCTGTGATTCTGTGTCAGCATCACCTTCAGCAACAAGCCAGTGAGTTTTGCAGGGTAAGCAATAAAGCTGAGTGTTCAGTACTTCATATTTAAGATACTCAAACCCAATACTAACATTAATGTAGTCAGACACCCCTCACAAAATGCATACTCCAAATGGGGCTTCTTGGAAAATAAAGGAAATTTCTTGTGGGGGATGGTGAGGAAACAGAAGCAAACAAAGCTTGTCCAAACAAACAAAATTCAACACTGCCTACTGTAGCTGCCTACTACACAGAGGTCTTTTGCACTTACATGTGGCTGATGATGACTGGCATTTGAAGGAAAAGGGGTGTTGCAGGCTTTCACAAACTGGTTTTGCTTCTCTTGACTTTGCAGGGCAAATATAGACAGTATCACAGGGCTCAGCAGTATCACAGTTCAGGTAGTTTTGATATTTGCACCCATATGGTTTCCTTATCATTTTTGTTACTCTTATTGCAGGCAAAAACTTGAAATCACTGATGATGGGGGACATCTCACTTTAGGTCAGATGTAGATAATTATACTGCAGATGTCTAGACACTCTGGAATTCCTTTATATCTGATGGAGGGAAATAGTTACCTTGAAGGAGCCATTTCTGTGAGATAAATTTAGAAGTCTACTCTCAAATGATGAATCTTATTCATCATGAATCTTTTTCATGTTCAACTATATCTCTGTCACTATGAAAACAACTGAAGGTGAGTAGCTCAGATGTAGACATCTACATTTAGTCAGATAAATCTTTTAAACTTGCTTACTAACCTGCAAGATCAGGATCTTGAATAATCAGCAGATTTCCATACATGTTGCCTTTACAGCATTATGATTTACAGCTTAATGAAAAGGACTTTCAAGGGTATAACAACATGGAATTTCTTGAATCTATTCTAAGGAGGGTTTTTTTTTTTTTAGTATCTCCACTTCAGAATTAAATCCATCTATGAAAAAGCAGAATCCAGTCTAATTAAATGTTTGTAATAAAAGCAATATTCATTTAGGTCTGCTGGTCAGGTGGCAAAAACTGGCCTAGTGAGGCTGAGACTCAGCAAAGCGGTGACAATTTACAGCATATGACCATCTGGCCTGGGAGCTCTTTCGTCCCACCTCACCAGAACCAGAGGAAGAACACGAGAAGATCACCAGTACCAGGAATGGCTACATTTCATAAAGTCACCTTGGGGGAATGTTTCCAAACAAATATTCCAGCTTCTGGGAATTGTAAAAATGTTCCTCTACTTTTTACTAGGGTTTAGTCAACTGCTGTATACAATACCTACTTCTTACACATTATGCTGAATTACTGAGCTGAAAAGAGCCACCTGCAACACTGTGATCAGGGCTTCTCAGCTGATACTTTGTAATGTTTTTAATGCTCATCCTTTCCCAGTTGTGGTTGATTAAACAAAGAGATTCAATATAATGTATGGGGGAGCACTGACTGCCTCTTTTGCCACAATGTCTAATTACAGGATATGCAGCTGAAAAAGTGAATGGTTTCTAAGTATAAACTTGGTGCCTATTCGTTTGCCGTGGACCAGTCAGGAAGTTGATTCACAGTAATAACTATATGTAATGTAGTGGTATTTCAGTTCTATCATACTACCAAAGGCTTGTAGTTTCTCTGTGAATAACAATTAAGCTAACCAACTGTATTTTTACTTAGTCTTTACCACTGCTTTTTGCTTCCTTTGCTACCAATTAAAAATCCACATTCCCTCCAAATATTATATTAAAATTGTCATATGTAATACTCCAATATATACTGTCTTACTGACTATTCAATACTATCTTACTGAATATTCAAGAAGTGAGTGATTGCCTGCCATTGGAACCGAGAGTCACACTCCATTTATTTTCCAGGGTGCAGAATTATCTCTATATGAATATTTCAGAACACTACCCATTAAATGAGTGCTACAACTATGTGGGTCACTACAGTGCAGCTTGAGTAGATGTATCTGAGCTGGTAGGCTCAGGTCCTATGTGTAAAGTACCTGAAGTAATAATGAGCACAGGACAGGCTGCAAACCCTTCTTAGACCTAGGGTAAATGTTCTTACTTCAATGCCATGCTGCCACAGTTATACTATAAGCTGTGCCCAATTAGCTGGCCTAAAACTTTGTCTCATTTCTGACTTCTTATCACAGTTGCCTCATCTCTTTATTCTCTAGTTTAAATGAATTAAATGAAGAAAAGATGAAGTAAAAGAATGGAAGTGTTCATGTACTTTTAAATCACGGCCAATACTTATTGAGGAATTGTTGTCCTATAATCAAATCACACATAACGTTCCCTTTAGAAAAGATGAAGTTTCCTATCCACTTACCCTGCAATGTCTCTAATGACAGATGTTTGGATAAGCACAACAGTTGGTCGTCTCACATCAGTGGAGACCATTTCTACAGGGATGTGCTTTGGATCCTGTATTCATATCTGCCTTATTTCTTTGTCATGTTAGGAACTTCTTTCGTGTAAAAGTTATTTCCCCAACTTTATAGCATAAGTTTTATCATAGCTATTCATCTAGGTCTTTTTAAAGTCTCATTTTAATAAGAAAACAATTTAGTAAGTAGTGTCATTTTCAAATTCAAGAGTGTCTTATCAACTCTTATTCATGGACCTAAGGGCAATTCATGATTAAAAAGCAGAGCTCTGATTGCAAACAGTTTCTCCATTTCTGCTTTCTTACCAAAGCCTTTTGGGTGTTGATAGGGAAAAAGCAGTGCTTAGAGGCAAAGTGGAAAAATGCCATTAAAAGTTACAATTTGCATTCGCTTTCAAGGGAATATGGTTTTGCAATTATATAGGTTTAGATCCTACTTTAAATTCATTCAAAAATTGTTGTTATTTTAATTATCTCTGTGCTCTGTTCTCTTACTTGAAGTATAAAATCTGAAAGTATTTAAATTTGTGGAAACGCTAACAATATTTTTTCCCCATGTTCACATTTAAATTTCAGCTTTAAACAAAAATGTATTGGAAGTGAAATATAA
This sequence comes from Gallinago jamesoni, assembly GCA_025769975.1. NCBI lineage: Eukaryota > Metazoa > Chordata > Aves > Charadriiformes > Scolopacidae > Gallinago > Gallinago jamesoni. The sequence continues at coordinate 72,523,389 of JAOQGH010000023.1, read as the reverse complement.
CTGAGCATTCACCCTTGAAATCAGAATAGAACTGCTCATAGATAATTTAAAAGTGCATGCATATTATGTTTGGCTTCCTTGGGAGTTAGAGAGATCCCAGCTAGTTTGTATCAACTGTTTTAAAGTAATTTAATACATAATGCATTCTAAACATATGACACAATGTGTGGGAAAATTGGCATTTCTATAGTCAGTTACTATATAAAGGAGGAAAAAAAGTTATGACAACTGATTGTCAAGACATTTATTCCAGTGACATCTGCCAATGCTGAACTGAAAAAAGAGCAGCATCAATGTTGTGTTCTTAAGAAGTGATTTAGAACATAGGAAGTGATGGTAAGTGGTGGATGTAATTTGCTTCCATTATTGTTACTAGTATGTTTTTAAAACCCACAATGTATTGACGTTTACTTTTAGCTTGAGCATATTTTATTGAAAAAAACTTACTGCAGTCATGGGAGGGCATAGAGTGGGGCATATAGAGAGGCATTTTTAAGAACAGAGAGAAGTCAATGAATATGAATATATTTCTGTGCTCACTTCCTGACTTATTTATTACTAGAATTGGCAGGGAAATAATTAGAGGGGTGGCATCAGAAGAGATTTTCAGTCATACACATTTGCACAACAAGCCATCCTTCTGATCAGCTGCAACATGGGTCATACTCCCTAAGCGAACATTTACTGATACTCCATAAAGATTGCTTGACAGGAATTTTCCAACATGGAGAAGAAATATAAGTGTTTCTGCACCATTAAGGAAAAAGAAAAAGACAGTCCCACAGTATCTTCTGCCCTGTCCCTGTCTGGTGCCTTTGCTTGTCCTGATGACAGCAATGAAAATGAAGAAGACTCCTTCACTCTACCTGAGCAGGTATCCAGAAAGCGACCAGAATAATGTATCAAAGCCATGAATATCCAACTATGAAAGTAAATAACAAAGAGAGTATGTCAGCCTTTGTATGGCAAACACAAGAACTGACCTCTAGGAAATAAATGATAGATGGGCAAGAACTTTGAATGGAGTGGCTAGTGGGTATGAAGAGTCCACCAGTCCCGGTAAGCCTTGATATGCAAAGCTAAATTTGGCATTAGCTATGCTGTTTATTATGTGAGAGCAAATGCAAGTCAGCAGATAAGGGAATGAGCAAAACTGGACCTGTTCCTATTTCTTCCTGTGTGCAAGTCCTTCAGCTTCCTTTCACATGTGGGGAGAATGGAAAAAAACCACCAACCAACAAAAAAAATCCTCCCTTAAAAAACAACTATATATATATATATATATGATCTTAGCAGGCATCTCAGAGTAATAATGATCTCATATAAAATACTGAAGAAGAAGAGAGAAGCAAAGAAAAAAGGCAAAAATATGTCATAAGTGGATCTGCAACACAAGCTACTGTTCCAGCATAGCTTGTGCCCATCATTTGCAGATAAGAGCTCTGTATGAAGCTTCAAAACCCCCATTCTCAGTTGTTTTCTGTGATCATCCTGGAATGCTGGAAGTTATGCAAACATTCATAGTGGAATCATTTTTGTTTTTACGAGGAAAAACGGAACTTGAAAGCACACTTTACGAGGAAAAACTGCCTCTTTTTTGTCACTCCAAGAGGAATACGAGCACCTTCTCAATCTCCAGTCTCGCTGTCCAGGACTGAGCACCCTTGTCTTTCCCTCTACAGAAATGATCATGTAACATTTCTGATCCACATGCCGCAGCTGCTGAAATAGTGGCCTTACCCATGACCCATGATTTTAATCCCAGGGTGCTACTCCTGCAGCAAAGCTTGGCTGTAAATGGGAACACTAAAGGAGAAAGGCTGCAGTTTTCCTCACTATATGGCTTTCGTTTCCAGTTACAGGATTTTTTTCCAGTTAACATTACACCTACATTTAAGGCTTCCAAGAAACAGAGATGCCCAAAGAAGCTTTAAATGGACTGGTTTACATATCAGAAGTAGTATGGGTGTAGAGTTCAACCTGGTGTAGCTCATGTGTGCAAGGAGATGCTGGCAAGCACAGGCTACAATCAGTGCAGGCTGAACTTCACGCTGCTGCCCTCAGATAGCATCTGCTGAAAAGGAAATGCACATTTAGGACTGGAACTTGGAAACAATTACCTGGGCTATAGCAGGCCGCTCTGCAGGAAGCCTTCAGACATGTGATATGCTGGCACATAAATAACAACTCAAGCTGGAGTATTGATTGCCGTAGTTCAAAATTGGTTTAGTGTAAAACAGAGGTCTGAGGTTATCTTTTTAAGGGACAGATGAATGTTTTGCTCTTCTATACCTGAAGGTATAAAAAGAAAATTTGCCACAGATTGTAAGAGGAAAAACAAAAGCCATTTAAAACTGTTTCCTTACTTAGCTCTAAATCTTATCTTCTTGTAAACTTTCCCAGAAGCTACTTATCACCTGAATTTATATGCTATAAACTCTTGTTTTAACAGGGAGAAAAACAATAGTTCTGAGCTTTCTCAGGCTTGGTCTGTGAAAACTAGTGGACATTTAAAGTGAATATGTTAAAATTTCAGTGCCAGAGACACACTGCGCAGGACTTGCCAAATACAATGCCATTGAAATCACGGTGAAATTATTTTTTTAACTTCAAAGTATATAATGCCTGCTGGGGTAACTCCAGTCCCAGCAAGTCATAACTAGAGATCACATGGTCTGGATGCACTTCTGTGTCCAAAGTTTATTTTCCATCAGGTCTAATCTCCAGTGAGAACCAGAGGCAAAATCCGTTTGTTATTTTCACATTTTTCATTATCTGAAGAGCGGAAGAACAGTCATACTGAGGGAGCCCACAGTTCCATATTCTCCCTTGCCCTATCTCCATCACTGGCCCACACTGATGCCCCAAATCAGCAATATTTGCACCTAGATGCTTCCTTGGTACATGCCCCAGAACCCCACTCAAGGGCCTCTGGGGCCAAGGCTGGCACCTTTGCATTTTTTCCCCCCAGAATTTTTGCAGCTGTATTTGGAACAAATAGAAACGTCGGACTTACGCAACTTTCTGTGTCAGAAGTTCCCTGATTTCTTTGCATGTTTCCTAAAAATTATTTGTTTAGTTTGTTAGGAGCATGCCTCACACCAGTTTTGTTTGAGGACTCCTTGCTATTGTGCTGCAAGATACAACAAGCAGTTTTCCTTAGCCCTCTTCCTCATATCCACTGCAAATATTATAGATATCTGCCAGACCCTCCCTCAGTCATCTGGTTTCCAGGCTGAAAAATCCATAGCTATTTAGTCATTCCTTGTTTGATTTCACCCTTCACTCCCTCTTCTGTGCCTTTCCCATTTCTCTGATACCTTTTCGGGGGCTAGAACAGGGTTGTTGGAGCACAACAGTAGTCTGTAACAACATAATGACCAAAACCAAAAAACCTGCTTAGTTCCTCCTTCCAGAGTTTCCTGACAATGTCTGCAATAACCCCAATGTCTCACGTCTGCATGAGAAAGGGCAGCTCAGATTCCACCACTGTAAAATTAGAAGTGTTTTTTGCCCTCCTTTTATATTTATCTATGTCAAATTTCATCTTTTTTTTATCACACAGTATTAAGAGATCCTTCACATTTAGCCCTTTTCTTTACTATCCTGAATGTCTTACTGCTAGTTTGGTCACTTTGCCTCTTCAGACCCTTCACTGACTTTGAGTTGTTCTGCCCCAACATAAAGCTATATAAATCTCCACTGATTGGCATTCAGTGTGAAAACTATTCAAGACTCCTAACTCCTCTTTGCTCTTCACTTGACTAATTATATATCTGCAAGGATGAATGTCCACAGCAGCCTAGCTTAAAGCCTTGTTGCATACCTTGTGGTAGTCTAAGCAGCTGGATCTCCTATAGTCCCTGTTAGCCTCTCCAGAAAAAAATTCCGATATATTTCTGAGGCATAAGCTTCTGCAGCATTTGCTCTTCCCCTATATATCATATTTACCCATGTGTAGACTTTCCTTTAGTGCAGTTCCTAGTTATTTGCCTGGTACAGACACAGCAGATGTATTTATGCATAGTTTCCTAGGTCTCCTCTGAAACACCTTCAAGAACTGGTGTCATAGTTAAAACCTTCAGTTCTTCAAATACATAAACAAGAGGCCATGCATCACAGGTAACTCATTTCTGAGTTCCTTTAGAAAACACAATGTGATTTATTAATAAAAGTAAGATCCTGAGCTCCTAATACTTGGACATTTCAGAGGAATTCGAATGTTTGTGCCTTACCAAACATAATTTCTGTCACTGCAGATGCCTTTTATTAGGTGTTCTTCACCTTCTGTCACTTCCACATTGGACTATTTCAAGCTCCTATTTGACTAGAGTATTTTTGTTAAGAAATTTATCTGCATCAGGGAAATCTGAATACTGGTACTTCTGTCTTTTTTTGCCTAGTTTTTCAGCTTTCTTCGTTTGTTGGCCAGAATCAATTAAAATATTAAGAACTATTTAGTGCTTGTGAAAACTGCCAGGCTAAGAACACTCATAATATTTATCCACAAACAAAGACTGTATGGGCAGCACCAGTAAAACAACTCAGCCTTGACCTGAAGGAACCTGGAGTGAAAAGTGAAATCCATCAAGAGATTTTTAAAGCCAGCATTATAAGGATCAAGTCAATCTTCTAGTATAACTCAGGGCAACCGAGATTCTGCAATCTTTTAATCTTTGTTGCTGCATTTGACTACCACTTTACAACACCTGGATGATGCCAGTCAATCTGATCCACCTATTCTGTGTAGTACTTGCTCCGATTCAGCAGTCATGTTTACCAGTGGGACTGTGTATTTCCCCATGTAAAGGACAGATATTGCAGCATGTTTTTCTAAAGAACTCTCAGTCCTATGTCTCATTTTCTAATTCCCGGGGAATATCTGGTAGTCAGGGTTTGTGGTGCATTATTGCAGCCTTAGAATCAAGGGCAAGATGCTACTCCAGTAAGACTGGTGGAGCTGACAGTCCTACAGAGCAGCAGGAAGTGTGCACAAACTGCTTCGCCCAAACTAGAGCCACAGTTGTCATCCCACAAAACTCTGTGATCTCCCTCTTCCAAGGTTCAAACTGGCTAGCTACTTCTACAGGCTCACCACACTACTCCAGATCGATGGGAGTGACAATTATTCCTTAACAATTCTGAAAATCCCATCAGAGAAAAACAAATGTCAACAGCAGAATTAGAGTCCTCTCGTTCCTCCCCAGAAAACAGAAAACAAATATTGCAAATTGCCCATCAATTACTCAAATGCAAATCCTTGAAGTTCTTTTCCCCCCTGCAATTAGAGAAGTAGTTCCATGCAATAAAAGGTTATTAAGGCAATACTTAATGGTCTTATTCATACTTCTAAGCCAGCTTCATTTAAAATTTAAACCTATCAGGCTGTTTGAATGTAAATCATGATGCTCTAGACTATAAACATAAATTTCAAGTATTTTCAGTCATGTCTATTCCCATAATTTCTGTCATATCAGCTTTACCGCTTACTCTCCCTCTCTCAATTAGATCATTCAACACTCCTCTAGCAATACTCTCAGTGTGTTTTTCCTATTCTTGGTTGAATAACTCTCCAAATACTAGCATGGTGGGGAGGAGGAGTTGCCTTTCCTGGAATCTGCTTACTTATCAGTACAGATATCTCAACGGTCTCAGAGCAAAAAATGATGCTATCAGGCCATTATAAGACAGCCTTCTGAGACTATTAGGCAAAAACTGACTGCAGTTCTGCATGCACAGAAGTAGTCGGTGGTAGTCGTGCTCAGCACAAGGACCCTTAATCTTTTCCTGTTGAAACGTTGGTCTGAATTACAAAAGAGACTGGAGTTTTGGGGGCGGTTTGTTGGGGGTTTTATGTTTTTTTCTAAGGTAGTGTTATGAAAGTCAGAAATCAACCCAGTAGGACCCAGTTTATGATTAACTTAAGACAGACTATGTAGACCTTATCTCAGCCCATAATTAGCATGGCTATTTTTTGGAACACTGCCTGGTAGCAAACCTGCACACGAGTAAATAATTTCTCCCACTCCGAAGCCTTTGCCAGCTTCACTTGAGAAGCACCTAAATTATTTGAGCTAAGAGATACCAGCATATGAAGAGTACAGGGAAATAACAAAATACTTTAATTTTTCTTTTGATCTCAGGAGCAGAAAGGTTTCCAGGAACAGAGCACATTACAGTTCACCAGTTTCAGTCTCACAGACAGCGCACCTACAGTTGAAAAAGGTCTTTTGATACGTTCCATTATAAATCAATAAAAATTGTTCCACAGGGGGTTCAGCAAGTCCTGGAATACATCAAGTTAGTTGTTAGGTAAATGCATTTATTTTTATCTTCTAAATCAGTCTTTTCTTTCCTGGATGATCTTTCTGTACAAGGAGCAACATGAATGAACAAATGAATGCTATTACAGCCAGGGCAATCTTTCTATTCAGGTAAGTGTGGGCTGCTTCTCCTCTCTGCTGCTACAGACTGATGAGGTGAACTTCACTTTAAATTTCAGTGCATAATTACTTCATCTCTTCTGTGCAGCTCATATGAAATACAGACACTGAAGACTAACTGTGGAGTATCTCTAATGCACATGTGAAGAGAACAACAAACAAGGCCCTTTTCTGAGGGATACTAGGACCCATGTTCAGAGCTGAGCCTCTAAAAATCAGAGATGTGATTCTTCCTTCCCTATTTATTTATTAACCAGCAGAAACAGCCAGATAGACTGAGGGCAAAGCTACATCACACAAAGAAAAGAAGAAGTGGGAAGAACAGGAACCACTTTTGTATTACTACTTAAAATATTATTCTGTAATGTAGAAAAATACCATTTTTATAAGACATCTGAGAAGTACCATGTAAGACCTAAATTTACTTCATTTATCCCTAGATCAAGAACAATATCTTCAAGCAGATTTTCAGGAAGTTTTTCTGATTCCCAAAGGAAATACCATAGGCTCAGGTTTGAGCACAATGATAAATACCTGCTCCTCTGCTCTTAATCATTCTACACCGAACAACCAAAAGGATATGGATTGTAGGATTCCTTTTGCCTGCCATTGTACTGCTACTGCAATCACATTTTTCCTTCTAAGAACCCACAAACTTAATTCAGTCTCTATGAGGAAGGTATGACTGGAAGCAAACACTGTCTAAACAAAAGCGTACTTTGTTCAGGATTTTATTGTTTTCCTTAACAATCCCTCGGATCTATACCCAAGTCCAAATAATTATGAAAACAAAGAGAAATGAGTGAAATCCATCAGAAACTGCCCTAAGGAAGTGCCCTGTGTATGAGGGATAGAACCCACAGGAAACTACAGCTGCTGTGCTACAAACCATAAGCGTGTCTTATCTTTATGGGTTTCAAAATCCATTTTTCAGAAGCAAAATGAACGTATGTTGAATTCTATGGGGGGATTAAAAATATTACAGAGAGCGCTTTTCTATTAAGTAATATGATTATATTTCACAAAGGAAGAGTTCTAAGTGCTCTCTTCAATTTGCTGGTGGAAATGCAGCCCCAGAGATGTGCAAGGCATCGTTCAGTGCATCACCCATGTGGTTTCACGACTCAGTGACACACTGTCCTCACAGAGCCATGTTTATGCCAACTTGCTCCCTGACTCCTTCGAAGGAGTTTGCCACATGGGCATTTGTTTCAAAGCTTTCATTTTCAAACAATTCCAAACCTATGATGGCATTATGAAAAGCGTAGACATCAGAGAGAAATCCTCCTCCTTCTTATGACACTCTCTTTTCAGTTAGAAAAAGCTTAACACAGGCAAACCCAAGAGGCCTGCAGGGTGTGAGCATGTGGGTGACAAACATTTCCAGGAAGGCAATATTTTTCTAAGCTACCAGAACTGGTTTTTACTTTATTGCATATGGCCAGAAGATGTTACAAATGAGACTTCCCAACAGAAGTTTTAAAACTTGCTTTATCTCAGACATGAGAGCAAAGCTAAACTTTAAGGCATCTTTCACACCTGACATATCAGATGACCTGTGACAGTGAGAGAGGAGGAAGAGGGCTTCAGGACACAACAGAAAACCTATCTCATACCAGGCTCTTTCAGCATGGATTTTCTTCTTGGTTGTAATCAAAATCCTCCCATTATCTTGTCAGAGACACATGATATCTACGTGGGGCTGGTCAGGGCAGAATTTTCCTCCTCTGCTTGCACCAGAAGCAGCTTCAATATTTAGCAATAATGGTATTCTCATTCTTGTTTATTCCAATTACAGGACTACCAGCCCAACACACAGCATATCTGGCAAACTAGGCAATGGTCTCACTAGTGTTATCACCACAGGCTGCACCTCCAGAAAGAGGACTGTACTACATCATGCACGACTATCTGAAGTTCTAGCAACTGGTGGGCTCACTACATAGCCCAAGACAGGGCAAAGCAACACAAGTGGCTCCTCCACCCCTGTGTCCCTGGATGTGGGTGGGTAAGTCCTGGAAGTTCCCTTGTTTGCAGAAGTCTTACCAGAATTTTCCTCCAACTATTACACCACAATTTTAATTACTCAGTTTTGCCATTAAGCCATGGGCCATCAAGTTTTAATGCAATCCTACACTGTTGATTAAAACATTGTGTTATTTCCTGAATGTCAAACAACATATGACAATGGAGTAGGCATTAAAGATTAGGAAAACAAATGTTCAGCTACTTCTGTACTGAATGCAAAGCATAAATGGCTGATCTTTGAATACTTTTGCATTTGCTTGAAGCCTTGTAACATTAAAATTGATGATGGTAATTAGTTTGCCTTTCAGAAAAATGAAATTTGAATATTTCTGAATCCTCCTGAGCCCAACAGCCTCCGGCTAAAGCGTATTAACTTGCTTTCTATGGCTCTTCTATTAGCACTTGTACTATATTTATTTTTTTTTAATCAAAAACCGAAATAATACAAAACCTCTTAGTATGTCTTAAAACAAGTTCAGGCATGCTTGATGAACAGTTGGACATCTTGAAGTTATACACATCATCCTGGGCTCTACTTATATTCAATAGAGAGCTACAGATACCTCAAGAGAATGATTCATAAGGAGACATAAATAAGGCAGGTCTGATGAATTACCTTCTAGAGAGGCCTATTTCTCTCCACAGATGTAAATAAAGCTTAGGTGACTACCTTAAACTTAGCAAAATGTCATTCAGGTGCACACTTTAGGTCACATCTATTTTCCATTTTTCTGAAAATATTTAGGATATATATATTAAAGGTAAAGGACTTCAGATTAAGAACTGATCTTCAGAAGCATAGGAGAGCTAGTTAGCTTCAAATTTGCTTATTACCTCAGTCCCTTTAAATATTTTATTATCTTCCCTCCTGATATTTGTGCAATCATGCCTGCCCCCAGCTGAATCTCTAGGTCTAGGATGAATCAAAGGCCCAGAGGGAACAAAAATTCCATCAATTTCCCTGACTTTGAGAAATTTCCGGATATCATCTGTAACCAGGACTGAGAAAATTACTTCCTGAGGGACAGAGAGATTCAGGATCATCCAAAACTAAACATCTCTGCAAAGGAAGGTTTGCATCATACTTCTCATTTTGTGCCTGCAAACAGCTGTTAGCAAAATGAAAGACTACCAGAAAGACCCACCGTCTCACAACAGCAGTTTTTTTAAACAGTTTTCTTATATATCGTGCTATCATTAGTTAGTCAAAAACACTGCTGTCATTAAGAGGACTAATTCTCCTCTCTCCATTTCTCACATCCATCTGCCCGAGGTTATTTCTCATCTAGAACTGGACTATTTGCTCCAAGCAATCACTGACCTTCCCAGAGCTGGGGAAGATCTGGCAACTGTTGAAACTCTCATGAGACTCTGGCTGGGACATCACCCAGCCCTTCCCTAGGTGGGTGGGTGTGCATGGGAGCATGCCATTATAATAATGCCATGCCAGCAAGATTGCTGCTGATTATTTTCTATATTGTCTGGAAGAAGAGGGATATGTACAGAAGGCAAATTCGATATGAAGGAGGATGTGGGAATTACAGAACAGGTAGACCAGCATCCTGGGAAAACAAGGGAACAATCAGTCCACATGTACCCAGAAGGTGATAAAGGGATTAAACAAACAGCCCAAATAGTTTGGCTTTGTCAAAAACTTGCACCAGACAAATCTAGTGTCCTTTTCTGACAAGATAACCAGCCTTGTGGACTAAGAAGGAAGCTATATACATCACTTACTGTCGTCTCACATGACATCCTCATAAACAAGCTTTAGAAATACAGTCCAGTTGTAACCACTCTTAGATATGGGCACAAGGAGTTGAAGACCAGCTTTTAGCACAGGGTTTACTGATGAGTTCACTGTTAGATGGGGGAGAGACTGCCAGGTGGGGACCTGGTAGTATCTGCTCTCTTTCATTCAATATTTTCATTAAGAGTTAAATGATGGTACACAGAGCAGATGCCACCAAACTAAGTGGTAAATACCTTGGAGGACAGGGTTAGAGCTAAAAGTGATCTGTAATAACTCAGAGGGAGGGTATGAAATCACTGTGAAGAAATGCAGCAAGACAAGTGCTAATGGTACACTGCAGAAGGAGAGAAAAAAAAATCAAGTACAAAATTTGGATCACCTGACTGGCAAGAGATCCGGGCCGGGGGGGGGGGTGCGGGGTGGGGTAAAACGAGTCTCTCCCATTCTCTGGATGGTTCCCTCCTCTGGATTTCCCATTGGTCTTTCCTCACTCTTCTCACCCTTTGCTGGAACACCCCACTGCCCAGAGTGAGCTCAGATCACCTTTTGTCATGCTCTTGCACCTTTACTTCTAGGTCACCCATCACCTCTCATGTTTCAGTGCCCCCCTTCTTCTGTCTTAGGCACCAGGTACACGAGAAAAGAGTTAGCAAGCTTGTGGCAAAAACCAGGTGAGGAAAAGTATCAGCCTGACTGATCAGACTGACGACTTAAACTGAATTTAAAAAATGTTTCAATATTTACGTGGGCATGGCTTCAACAGCAACTATGAACTACTAGGAAAAGGAATGAATTTCCCACTCCAGAGGCTGGGCAGAGAGCTTTTGCCTGTCAAGTGAGAAAGATTTGGATTTTTGGGGGTATTTGAATATTGGATTTGGATATTACATCCTGCTGGTCAACTTCATAAGTATTTGCTTGTTTTTAAGTTGTGCAGTGTGGATTTTGCTCACGTGTGGTGCTGTGGTGTGGTGCTCATTGACACTGCTTCTCACACCCCATCCCTCCACACCTCAGGAGGGACCGTTCTAATCACTGGCTGGTTCACAGCTAAGTTCCTCTCATGACTGGCTCCAAACGAGACCTGAACAGTAGCCACACACACAGCTCTGCCAAGCCCTGTGCCAAGGCCATGATGGGGCAAAGGGAACTCATCCTGCCTGTGCAGGGCACTGCCTAAGGACCACCACTTGCTCCCATGCTACCAATGGTTTGATGTCTGTCAGTAAGGAGAGACCAGTGTTACCGCAAGCAAATGATAATATGAAGGGGTCAGTTTTCCTTAATACACAGACGTTTTCTTTGTGCCAGCTTGTACTTTGAGAAATTCACAGTGCTTCCTCATTTCCAAGGCCACTTCACCTTGGGGCCAGGACAGGAATGAAAACAGACTCACGTGTTTATCACTAAAATGCACCTTTACACAATGTTCCTTGCACTTACTGCATGCGTCAAGGGCTTATTCCTTGGTTTGAGCCTAAATGTATTGTTCACGCAGTTGAGCGGGATAATGGCATTTCGGTCGGGAAGGAAAGAATGAATCATTATTCACTACACAAGTCCTGACCCCACCATCTCCCTGGCAAATGAATGCAACGCTTTCCAGGGCTCTTACACTGGTACGTTTGTGAGCCATCAATTATTTACACACCTGGTCAATAATTTAAATGTCCTGGAATGTGCATATTACAAAATAACTGCCTTTGTTCTTTAAATTTGCAAGGATACCCTGCTGGCACTAGCACAATTAATGACTTAATAAAGCCTTAACAGGAAAATTGAAGTACTGGGTTTTACTGCTTTGATAGTAACTAAGCTGACTTCTACACTTTGAAAAAGTTATGCTTGCAAGAAGATATTAGGCATATGCAGAAGTCTTAATAAATTGGGAGTAATGAACCCAAAGGTTCAAGAGAAACTGTTTCATTGAAATAAAAAGAAATGTCACTTTCCCTTAAATAAGTAATACAAAAAGTTAGGAAATGTTTTTAATGGGGTTCTTGCTTAACTAACTTGGCCATTTGCATATGAACTTCAATAGCACTTGAGATACAATGAGCAGTGTGACCGAAGGCAATGCTATTCCAAGGCAGCAGTGTCTGTGGCAGGCACAGGGTCAGCCCTGAGAGGGGCACAGCCCTTGTGGAGGGTCCCCTCAGACCCCACTTTTTCTCCACCTGTCTCCACAGCTTGAGAGAGAAGGTCTGCACCCAGTATCAGTAATTCACACTGGTTCACTGCCTTTAAAAAGGTGTCCAGACAAAACCTGCTGTCATTTTAACAGTGTGCCTGAACAAAGGGTGGCTTGTGTTTGCTCACAGGACTTTTATAACTGCTTCACTGAGATAAATTACAATATAATTGAAGAAATAAACCTAGATAAACATTTTTCTTGAAAAATAAACTGAATCAGCTTCAGGAGGGTGGTTGGGACTGCCATTCCCATGATCTGAACTCCTTTGTCTTTTCACATTTTGGGGCACACAAGCAAGTCCTTAAAAAAAAAACAACCCAAAAACCAAACCCCAAAAAACCAACCTAACAGATTTGTGACACTACAGAACAACATTTTTTCTGATATCTTGCAGGTGGTAGGCTGGCATTTGATCAGTAAAACCAGCTTCCCCACTTCATGGCAAAAAGTGGTCTTGATGGAGCAAATGAGTGACCAACCCACCTCACCAAGAGCATTTCAGGACAGACTGCTATGGCATAAACATCAACAAGTGCCAAAAGTGTTTACAGACAAACTGAGCTACACACTTCCAGGAATCTTTACCAATAAAAAGCTCCACTTTCCTGAAAAAGGGTCACTGCAGGTTTATTTTCAGGTCCAGGCAATGACATAAATAAAGGCACAAACAGGAAATCATTCCACCATTAGTGCTTTTGATTAATAACAACAGGGATGTGGAATAAACAAAGTGACACACAGCAGTTCTGTGAGCTACGTGGAAATTTGAAGTCCTATGATTCGCATCCTAAAGATAAGCAACAGTGTAGACTCTCTGATGGATAACAAGGGTTGAGCATGTGCTGCAGCTTCCATTAAACCTGAGATGGTTCCTCACCGCTTTGCAGCATCATTTTGATGATTTCAGTAGGAGCCTAATACCTCATGTCCTTCTCTCAGGCAGGAGTAGAATTGGTCAATATGTTCAAAAGTCGTCTAGGTCAAGAGGAGGAAACATCTAATTGACAGGACAAGTCTAATTTCCTGATTTCTGAATTTCTCTGCAAAACCATTTTTATTACAAAAGCAAATTTACCTTAGGCTGCAGTTTTATTTGTATAGTGTGCTGTTACTAGGTAGAAAACACAAAACTACTCTGAAAAACAAGGCTCTTGGTAAGTTCTCTCCTTTGTTGCCTGATCTGGTTGAGGAAGATGAGGAAATGTGAGAAGAGAGAGCTGTAAAGGATGCTCTATCTCCCTGCCTCGTCACATTTATCCCTCTATGCTATACACCTGACCACCAAGAAGGACATTTGAGGGCTTGGGAAAGAAGCATCCAGCATGATATACTTCCCTTCCAAGTGCTGCATGATTTCATTTTTGACTGACTCATTTACCACCATGGCTATGTGGCAGCAGCACGGTTCTGCTGATCCAAAGAACTGCAGGCAGCAACGCACCTTGAGGGCTTCTCTGTGCTCACAATACCATCATTCACCCTTGCTTGCAAGCCTGACTGTTCATGTCACCCGCTTCTCGGTGGGAAGTCAGCCAGGATGTTGGAGCATTTCCTAAGCTCCTCTCATGCCTGCCCATCAGGGAGAGATCCCAGGAATCCTCTCCCTCTCAAGCAGGCAACACTCCAGCTTCTAAAAATCTAGTGCAACCTCTTCCACCCTTCCCTCCTGCTGCCATTTCTCTCTCATACTGGAAAGAATGTCTGAGAGCAAAGAATCTTTCTGCCTTAATCCACATTTGTTATTAAGCAAGTTGGGCATTTTGTATATCCACTAACCTGATAGAGATATTTCTGAAATATAAGGCTTTTAATTTAAGTCTTTTCGAGGCTATATAAGCAGATTTCAATCAGATTACTTTGAAAGTACAGGACTTCTGGAGACTTGTTATCCCTCTGTGGGATTATCCAAATATTCTGTTTATATCTTCTAATTAGATAGTTTTATTTGATTTACAACTCCATTTTCTAACTTGGTTTTAGAACATTTTTGCATCTTTTATTTAGGAAAAGTTCCTTGCTGAGTTTCAATTTGCAAAAATACCAGATGGTATAGTTAAATCAGAGATTGCTAACAAACTTTTTATTTGATGTGTGACTGAGAATGATTATGACTAGTTAAATCTAAGCAAAATAAAAATATTTTTTAAAAAAATCTAAACCTGAAAAATTTTCTCCAAATATCAAAAAGAATTAGTCACGGAGTTCTACAAACCAGACTATATGTCAGTTTTCAATAGCTCCCAAATTGAATATTGGAGAAGTTCCAAAGGTTGGGAAGAAACAATTTTATGCCAAGACTTTTTAAAGAAAGTTAGAGTAAATAATTTGAATCTTCCAATGGGCAACAACACTAGTCAATGTAATTGAATACCTGATAGGAGAGACAATTAATATAATTAAAAGCGGATGAGACAACTAATGCGAATAATATAGATTTACAGAAAATCACTTTTTCCCCAATAAATTTGATTATTTTTGTGATATTACAAGTTTGGTTGTTAAAGTAATAGCTGTTGCGGGCCATTCCAGCGAGCAGGACAGAACAACACATCAATACCAAATCCAACTTTATTTAACAGGCTGCGTCCTTAAATAGTCTTTGATATTCC
>JAOQGH010000023.1:72475386-72506745 GCA_025769975.1 Gallinago jamesoni | reverse complement strand
TGTGTTAATGGTTTTTCCTTTTTTGCCTTTTTTTTTTTTATTTTTTTTCCCCCCCCCCCCCCCCGAGTTGACCAAACAGATTGGAAAACATTCTGTAACTTGCTGTGGGTTCTTGCTGTGAATTGTCCATCACTGGTACTGGGTTCACAACACCCAGCACATGTACTCCAGCCCATTAAAAAGACCATAGGGACAGACATTGGACTTGGCATCCTCGATGCAGCCCATGTACTATATACACAGCAGCGTTTCACAGAGACTTTGGCAGAAAATGTTTTTTGTCTCTCCTCAAAAAAGAGAGCAAACTCTCCAGAAGTGTTTGCAGACTCATTAAATTGTTAAATTGGGTTTTTAAAAACTAACTGCTGCCAGTCTTCTAGCATTGTGATTAGTAATGTATCTAAATCCTCTTAGGAACTTTGTAAATCTATTAATCTTCCTAAGAAAGTATATCAAACCAATTAAATGACAGTTGAAGTGTTCTGTGCAAAATATTGCAATAAGACTAAAAACCATCTGAAAAAATATTCACATATTCAGCCTTCTAGAGAAGAGAGCTAATTCTGGTACACTGACTAGCTTAAGAGATTATTTCTCTCTAAAGTTCTTTTTTTCATCATAGGTTTTATCTTAACTAGTTAAACAAAAACACTATCAGTCATGGAGGAGCAGAATGAAAACAGCTTCATTAAGACAAGCCCTCTGATAGTTCCCCTATTTCTGGAAGTTAAATTCTCTTGAAAAATTAATCACAGTGAATCTGGCAGAACTAATTTTAAAACATGAGAACATGTGATATGCTCTGCTTCTAGCCTGGAGTGAGATGAGATCAATATGTTAAATTAAGTACATAAAACCATACAGAATAATTTGGGTAGGCAACATTTATTCCTGGTCAGGAGAGTAATTGCAATTTAGAGAGCAGTGAAGAGACCTCTTGGTAAAAATATCACCAGTTAAAATTAATGACAGAAAACAACTTCACTGAACTCATTTATTGTCACTCAGAAGTCTGGTATCAGTTGTACTCACTTTAAATCTTGTGAAAAATACCCCACAAAACAGCTGTGAAACATGAACCAGCAAGTACATTAAAGAAAAATCCCCAGGCTGTGATGCTGAATCTAATTCCTAAAAAGTCTTCCTATATTCAAAAAGAAAATAATCAAAGCTACAGCTATTTTAGAAAAAATGACAGAATTAGTCCATGAATCCTTATAAATACAATTTCATAAACTCTACTTAACGCAAATTCTCTAATTTAATACAAACACATACAGAGTGTACGAACATGCTATTTGGGCTTTCAAATCACCAAGGAGAAACTAATGGCTTCCATTATTTCTTTGTTGGGAGTGGAGAGAGCAGGCAGATTCATTATGTTGTTGCCTACTGCAATTTTACTTATATTATGCACGTAGGCACTATTAACCGAGTGCAAGTGGCATTAAGCAGCAAAAATGCCAGCAAAAGTAATTTGCATCACTGCAGAAAACAGTGGTGTTCAGACCTCCAGGAACTTCTCTTATATGACCTGTCCAGATATTCTCATGCTTTAAATTCTTCCCCACTTTGATGTCTGGGAAAAATTTCCAAGCTCCCTGCTTAACCCACTTTTCCTCCTTGGATACAAGTTCTTCCAGCAAATTGGAGACTATGCAGTAATCTCTGCCCCACTGCTATTTAAACAAATTAATTACATAGAATAAAAGTATCTGGGCTGTGGATCCAAGCCTGCAGCCAGTGCAACTTTGTGAAGGTGGTGGAATTGCAGCGTTAGAGCCCAGACCAGGTTTGGATCAGTACTGGCAGGGCCAAAAACTCACATAACATGAGGCAGTAGAACACAATAGCATTACACAGAACTGTATGTACACTGCACCAGTTGCCAACCCTTATATACAGGAGACCCTAAAAGTGACAATTTATAGTTACACAGCCAAAGTCCAAGACTTGAGAGGGTTTTTTAAGAGCTGCCAACAGCTCTCCTTTTGCTTGGGTAGTCATTCTGTTAACTGTATTTGCTACTTTCAGATCATTGCAAGATATATTGGTCAATTCTATTGATATGAAAAGTTTAAATAGAAGTCAATACAGGAAAGCAGAACTTCACCAGTGTCTTGCATTGCTGGTGATGTGGTATTAAACAGCAGCGAGTGGAAAAGGAGAGTTACAGTTATTTTCCCTTCATTAACTCAGTGGAAGAAGTTAATTAGATTTCAAAACCTACTCTTTCTATAAAGGCCTGATATTTTTAGTAATAACATTCATTAAAAAACAACCCCTCTCTGGTTTCTAGCAATCAAGCCAACATGTTGCTTCTTCAGTGAGGACCGTGCCAAGGTGGCTGCTGCTGGCCGTGCAGCCCAGAGCCAGCTGTATGAGTGCTCTTCAGCCACAAGATCCCTACCAGTGCTTTCATGGCAGTGTTCTAGAACAGTAAATCCACATATGCCATGTAGTAGTCCGTGTATATGATATTCCTAGAGTCCAGAAAGCTTTAGAGAAGATAAGCAAATGAAAACAGAGGTGAGAAAAGCGAGCTACCTGACATCAGCCACTTAGTTTGCAAGAGACTTTTCTTTGGAAAATGTTTTTTAAAGGGAAAGGCAGATTTCTTTTGAGAGAAAGTTGGAATGTAAATACTGTCTTTAGAAATAGCATCTGCTCTTCTATTTTTAACATGGCAGGGGGGTCCCTTTCCGGCTCAAACCATTCTATGATTTTATGATTCAATGATATGTTTTCTATTTTAAAAAAAGGAAAAAAGATCCCAGCCCTAAAGGAACATGTATTTCTGTGCTCAGTGAAGTTAGCAAGAGCTTTGGCTTTTGTTTATTTTGGTGATGAATAGCAACACATCTGTGGCCTTTCTTTTGAAGAGGGACCAAAGTAGGAAAGACATAGGCAGCATATGGGCTTAGATCCAAGGCAGGCAGCACAGCAGGCAGCCAGGGTTGTCTCCCCCAGGTGAATAAAGCTTTCCCACCCCACATGAAGACAATCAATATGGGAGGGGGGCAGGGGAAGGCAGAGTGAGCTGAGTAAAATTTAATCAATCCAGCAGTTACAAAGAGCTAAACAAGGCGCTATATTTATCCAGGATCTATCTTACAGGCTATAAACCTTTCAAACCAGTGAGCAGTTGCACTGGAAAGCTGTGCAGTAGCTTTGTCTGCTTTACATTTTTAACAGGTTTTCCAAAAATCTCCATGCTATCTGGGAAAAAAACTGGGGCCCTTTTTATGCTAGTGATGCCCATAGATGTTCACTGTTTCCTAACACCACATCTAGCTGCATGTTCAGGGATAAAATTTACACGTTGCCAGTGTCACACAAAGAGATTTCCTGTGGAGTAGCTCAGTCCTTTGGTATTTGTAGGCTGTTGGAAATGGTTTGAAGGGAAAGAAAAAATCTCTTTGCTTCATAAAATGCAGCTGTTCCAGAGCTAGGAGCAATGGTTACTGCTCTCATGAGATTGCTCTTCAGATATCACCATGAGACCTGGTGACCTATTGCCAAAAACGTATTGATAAAATACAGTTTGTTCAGCGAAAAGCAACAAAAACTGTGCCCCCACATAGAGGGGGCTGCATTAACAGAAAAAGCAAGAAAAACCCTTAAGAGCATATGACCAAGGATTGGTAACACTGTACAAGTATTTGAGAAAGGAAATAAATGCAATATGTATAATCACATGTATGTTACAAATCAAATGTAACATGGTATAATCAGGAAAACGTTAAGGCAAGGAAATGGTGGTCAGCAAGTCCATACTAATACTTAGCACAAAAGCTTAGATATCTTGTGAAATAATTCCCTCAGGATGGGTCAAAAGGTTTTTCCCAATATCTATGAGTGCCTTCTCTTTGTCTCTCAATATTTTCCAATGGAAACGAAAGGCTCAAAAAGCCCATCCATCCTAAGGTGGGAGGCTCTCCCTTTACATACTTTTTTTATCTAAATCCCCATAAACATAGCTGACCTTTATCTCAAAGCCTGAGTGCACCTCTTATAATGTCATGTTTATCAGATATCCACTCTTCATAACAACTTCAGCCTTGGGAAGAGACTGAGAACTCTGTCACATTTCTATCCAGCCTAATACCACTTTGATTGCCACACTAATATAAAGGCATATTACTGTATCTGGAGATTTCGTGCCTGCCTTTCTGTCAGTTGTATTGTCTGTCTGCTAACTTTTAATCTCATTAAGCTCATTTTCACTCAAATGGAGAGCTGGAAAGGAACAAAATAGCCTTTGCCAACATTTATGTCCTAGAAAAAGAAGGAAGATTATTTACATGCACAAAAACACGCAGCTCTGACTTCCTGCTGTTGGCATTTTCATAACATTTGATCATCTGGTTGCTAAGCACACTGCCACAGTACCACTTGACATTTACATTTTATTTTCAGTTTATTGCTAAAGGTAGGAAGTGAAGCACTCTCCTACTATATTAAATTATATTCAGCTTGCTAATAATACTGCTAAAAGCCCCATTCCATTTTATTTAATGAACTTAGAATACCTGATAAACATTCAGACACTGCCAAGCAAACCTACTGTCCTGCCTGAAGAAGGTAGGATCTGTTGAGGACATTTCCTCATGGGAGAGGAGGGCTGCTGAGGAAATCCCAGCCCTTGTAGTTTGGGCAGAAACTCACTGAAGAGTTAAGAACTCAGAGCATACCAAACCCAACCCATACAAAAGCCTCAAGCAGCAACATCAAAAATTCAGCTCCTGTAATCTAAAAGAACTGGCAGGGCCTTGTGCAACTAGGAAAGCCAACACAGAGGTCACCTCCCAATAAATAGGGGAAGCAATTTCATTGAATCATAGAATTCTCTGGGTTGGAAGGGAACTTTCAAATCATCAAGTCCAACCATCAGCCTAACACTGACAAAAACCAGCACTAAACCATGCTGCTAATTGAAAGCAACATACACCTGAGCATCTGCCTGGGAGACTGGCCTTCCTTGCCAAAGTGGGTTATCAGACAGATGAAAGATCACAAGCAATTTTGCCAAACTCACTGTCTCTGAAAGGTTTTGATTCACTAGCAGCTGCAGTTTAAATCACTTAATATCTGAAACATGCTGGCCTTTTGTGCCACAGCAAAGCACGTGAAGTGAGAACTTTACCTAATGTTTAAATAAGTGACTAAGGCTCAGGCTCTAACTTCTAGACTCCCTAGTTAGGTGTTTCACCCCTCAGGCTGGAAATTATTCTGAAGTTCAATGAGTTTGTCTGTCCTCTGTTCCCTCACAGTCTGTCTACAATGGTTTATTCAAACCAACACATGCCATTTCATCCCTGCTTTTTATCTCTCTGACAAATCCTCACAGTCCTGCACATCCCAAGCACCCAACCACACACCAGACCCACCTTGTCATGGGCAGAGTGATTAACTTCACTAGTTAGAGTGAAATAGTGAAATATTTATTAAGGTGAAACAGTGATTTAACAAAATCAGTAGTAAGTGCGATAAAACCAGTAGCAATCGTGTTTTATGAGGTCAAATGTCAAGGTACACTCTATTATTTACTACATAGAGGACAGGGTCAAACAAGTTGTGAGGGAGACCCTCCGTTGAGTCATGAGGTTCAGAAAGGACCCCCTTGCTTTCTAAACTCCTTCTCAGAAAGGAGTCTAGGTGTGGCTGGATCCAATCCTAGTCCCAGACTTGGTTAACGGTTTATGTGTAAAGGATTATAAATGTGCAATCAATCCTTTATATTACTTAGCTAAGATTTCAAAGTTCAGCATGCTATTAGTCACTTACCAAGAATCCGTTGCAGCAAGGAACCTCTCAGCCTTGAGGAGCAGAGCCTTGAGCAAGCATTCTCACAAAAGGGGAGATCCTGGCATACAGCCTTCTGCCATACAGGAGAGCTCGAAGGGCTCTTGGGCAGTCCACTATTTATGGAGTACGATAATTGACCTATAATCATATTCTCATGGGAACAAAATTTCTAGGTCCTCACTCCAGACAGTATTTTGGTTATGTTGCCAGCCACCCCCCAAATTCCAGGTGCAAGTTACCACAACTGATGTTGTGATGGCCACACTGGCTAAGGCCCAAGCAGGAGAGGAAAACAAGGAGAGCACACCGCCACACACCTTTCCCCACTCTGCTTCTCTCCCCTGGCAGCCTCCAGTCCCCCAGCCTCTGACTCTAGCTGGGTAGGGAGGACTTAGGAGCAGGTGTCCTTATTATGGAGAAACGAGTTACCACCTACCATGACACATGCAGCAGCCCATGCACAGGCTCTTCTCTTTTGGATGGGAAAAAAAATAGCTTACCCCTTTGCACAAGGATGAATCATTAGGAAAAAGCCTGCAGATGGGGTGCACTCCCAGCACAGCTGAGCATGGTGCTGCGGCTGTGCTGTGGTAGCCAAATCATAAGGAACAGCTGAGTCACAAGTGGTCCCTTGAGCAGCAAGGAGTGACCAGCACGGAGGAGGGATGGTTAGCAGAGGAGAACTGAGAGTGCTATCTAAGCCAATAGCACAGGGTAGAGGATTTCTCTGAGTGGGTGGAAGATTCTGGAAGAAAACATTCACCTATTTTTTCAAAATAATTAGTGTGCTCCTGAAGAACAATTTATTTCTCTGATATATAAAGTTAAGTCACTTCTATTCAGTGTTATTGTACCTTGCTAAAAGTTTGCCTGGGATAGCTCTTCCAGCTTTTAAATCTAGAAACAGCTTAAGTTGTGAAGATGCCTAGGAAAGTAGAGCAACTGGTCTGTGTTCATGTTATGGTTTCAGAAAACCCATAACAATCTATTGTCGTTTAGACAATAATTCTTTCACCTGATGACCCCTCCCCACCTGAAAAGGGGAATCAGGGAACACAAAGAAACACAAGGGTTGAAATCTAAATAGATTTGATAGACTAAGACTAAATAATTAACAATAATACTAAAGAACCAGTAGTAATCCCAATATTGATATAAGATATACAGGAATGATACTTAGCCAATTCTTTCAGCAGGGCGCTGTGCACTCCCAGCAGGGACAGCAAATGGCGGACACTGGGAGCGCAATGGCTTCAGGAGGAAGGGAAGGCCTCAGGGTTCCAGCACGGGGGCAAGGAGTTGTCTGGACCCATCACCATCAAGGAAGAGAGAGCCACACAGCAAACTTTTCTAATTTATACTGAATGTGACGTTCATGATATGAAATAATCTTGGTGGCCAGCCTGGGCCAAACACTCAGGCCTTGCTCCTCCTCGTCCCTGCCCTGGCAAGGCTTGAAAACACTAACCTTGAATCTCACAGAGCCTGGCTGGCTATAAAGTAAATATTTTCACAAATTCAGGCACTAGAGTCTTCTAAAAGTACAATTTTCCCCAGCAATAGAAGGAAAGTTAGTCCTGTGTCTCTCAACCCAGGACAGTTCGGTACCATGGCAGAGTAAGCCACTGCCATCAGCGCAGCGAGCCAGGGAAGAGGCTCTGGTATCATTTGGATACACACATCACCCTCTGGGTTTGTCCTGCAGCATCTAGAGGGACGTGGCATTTTCAGATTTCAGCAGACAGACTCACTGATTACTCAAAGTGAAGCCTTGCACTGAAAATTGTCATAGCATTTCTCCTACCTGGGTTGTGCAACGTAGAAGCACAGCGTGAAGCGCCGGTGTGAGCTGCATGCCCTGTGGAGCGGTGGGCACAGGTAAAAGCCCTGGAACCGAAGAGGTGCTGCAGCCTTTCTGAGCTCTCCCGTAGTTCATGTGAATTACAACTATGGCTTAACAACTAATTTAAAGTAGTTTATTGAAAGAATAAACATTGCATCACTTACTAATCTGCCAGAAATGTCTGTGTGTTCATAAATGAGGCGATGTCTGGATCTCTAATTTTCTCTCTTGTAATTTTAACAAAAAAACCCATTTTGCTAGGCAGCAGATTTAATTTTCCTTCTTTATTACATGAAGCAGTTCCATTGTTTGGGAAGGGACAGTAGTCAATCAGCTGCAGTTTCTGTCTGTATGCAGATGCTTGGTCATACTTGAATGTACAATTATGATTATTTATGAGCTAATTGTCCAATATGTGTTGTAGTTAATCCTCATAAATACTAGGCTCTAAGGAAAAAAGAAATAGCATAGATAAAGTTCTAATCCCAGTTTGTATCAATAATGTTGCCATTGTCTTTGTGAAAGGCTGGTACCTGCAAATTTTCTGTCAAAAGGAAGAAACTAAATGTGCACAGTCCGGATTTTTTTTCCCAAATTTCTCTTTCATATGCCCTGAAATACAGTTTGCAATTGTGACAGCCATTCAGCTGGTTTCTCCTTTCTATCTAAGGTTTTTTAAATATCACTTGATTATATGGCAATCATTGAACTGTTGGGTTTCAGGGAAAAGAGGATTTGTTCCTGCTTTTTCTACATTTCTGCCTAATTAGATTTGCATGCCGGAGGAATCCCTGCACTCTAACACTGCAGTAAAGCCAACAGCAAAAATCAAATTAGAACCCCGAAGAACTGTGAAGAAACTGTGCTTGGGTCACAGAAATCCAAGGGCCTGGCCACAATTGTGTGTGGCAGCTGGTTCACATCAAGAGGTGACGTTTGCCAGGCCTCTCATTTGCTAAGCAAGTGTACTGATCCATACAGCAGTACCCTAGCTTTTCTCCAGTAAATCTTTAATCTAAGGAGAACGTACTGTATTGTACAAAAGCAGGTACAGAAAACCTCCCCTGCACTCCCACAAATTTCACCCGTCCAATTACCACACTGAAAAGGCAGCACAGCACTGGACTGTGCCTTACAGGCAACCAGCTCACCCATGATGATAAGACACAATTTAAATGTATGAAAAGGGAGTGTATCTAGCACCTGTTTGAAGAATGAAAATAACAAATAATTAGGGAAGTGAAACTTCACTGAAGCCAAGAAGTAAGTTTAACTCCACAGATACTCATTCCTGAGGCAAAAGGTTTCTAATTAAGCATTTTATTGTGGGAATGCATTGCCAGCCACCAGCCGGAGGGAGGAAAGAGCCCTTGAGTATTCAGTGGGCTCTCACCAATCTCCAGCCTTCTCTCACCATGTCCCAAAACCATCCAGGGGGGTAGGTGCTGGGCCTCCTGGAAGCAGAGCTCCATCAGACACACAAGTCCCCAGTCAAATGGAAAGTGGTACCACTTTCACGACCACTTTTGCTGAGTGGTTGCCCATGGGCAACTTGGAAACTGATGTTTTTCTAAATTAATGTCTCATTTCAATTGCAAGGTTACATTTTCCAAATGGAAATATTTTACATTTACACCAGAGGAAGACCAGGGCGCATTATGGAAAGAGAGAGTTTCTTTCATTTCCACACAACCTCCATCTCAAGGACGGGAACATACTGTGTATCACACCCCAGCAGTCATGTCTATCACCATTGAGAGGCTTGAGTCACAACTCAGACCATGACTGAGTTGTGGCCAGGTGTGGTACAAATACAAATGAGATTCAGCATTCCTAGGATGCCCCAAACAGTGGCTCCAGAGCAGAAGCAGTTTTTAACCCTTATTTCACCTAATTCAGTTCAACAGAATATGAATGTGAGGAGCAGGAACATAGCAGAAGCCAAGTAATATCTTCTTAATATACAAAGGTTTTGCATTATCCTTTATTTTGCTTTACTCAAGTAAGTTATTCTACTTCTCTGTCATCCTCCTGTTCCCTGGGATAACAGAGAGAGACAAGCTGAGATGTACTGACAACAGTCAGCAGTGTCGCCCATGCAATCCAGCACACCCGAATTCGACATTAGTGTTGTTATGAACACACTGAAGAGTCCACATTTCAAGCGACAGAAGGATGAAGTTGCACTAACAAAACTGTTACTTAAGAGAAAGCAAACCTTGCAGTCAATCTAGATGTTTTCAAGCACTGGGATAGCATTTCTGACCTGCACCAACAGGCCGCCCTGGGCAGGCAGCAGGAGTGTGATAAAGCAGGAAACAGTTACTTCTGTTATAAAAGGGTAAGAGCCTACAGTTTTAAGAGAGGTGATCACGTCCTTGGAACAGTTTTCAGAGAACCACCAAACTGAGAGTGACCCCATAACTGCAGTAACAGGTTAAGTTTACATTTACAAAATAAAAGCCAGGGTGCTTGCTGACTTCTCATGACAGAGAATTACAGGAAGCCAAGGCAACAGATAGCCTCAAGATCAGCCCTGTGTATAGCACAGGATGACACTCAGCTCATGGCATAATGCAGATCTCTTGACCTCCGTTGGCTCGCCATTGTCACCACATCTCCTAGTCAGCATGAATTGCCCCACTGCCTTCCCAGCATCCACACCGGAAGCCTGCACATCACATCACAAGCTTTATCAAACCATGTTGCCTCTCCCGGTGTCTCCAGGAGACGGTCCCCTTTTCTAGGCACCAAAACTCTCACACAGGGAGAGCTTCTATACATGAAAACTCTTTCTCACACACACTCACACTCTCCCTACTTCTCAGTAAGGTCCCTCTCTTTCAGGTCAACCATGAACCTGTGAGCTATTGGAGCAGCCCAGGCGAAGTAGCCCATGAAGATTCTCACAGTCTATCTGCCAAGACTTTGGCTTACACTTCCAATGTCATCCTTATCTAACTCTGAAATGTCAGACTCTCTGAGATTTTGCTACCCTGCTGGCTTTCATGTTGGGGATAGCAGCTCCTGCTAAACCTCTAGAAATCTCCTTCTTTCTTTGTCAAGCTGTCTTTTGTCACAGAGGTTGTCCTTTTTCACAGAGACTGCTGAGGGCTCCCATCAACTATTCATGTGCTGACACTATTGTCTATGAGGCTGCCTGCTGGGCATCCTTCTACTCCGCTATCCATTGCCACTGGTCTAAGGACTTCTGTGCATCAGGGCGGTGCTGGGACAGGATCAAACCATACTGCCTCAGCAGTGGTAACAACAAAAGCAGCAGGTGACAAACTTTTCTCTAGAGCACACATAAAAATAAAGTGTGAGATTCATGATAGCAGTCCCAGAAAATCCAAGACAACACCTCATACCCCCTTGCATCATCTCTCAAACTAAACCTACTTCCAAAGGCAAATATAATAAAACAGAAGGGCAGCAACAGCACCAAAGGAAAGGTTAACATCCTCAGCTTGCTTCTGACATAAAACCCACACAGACTGTCTTGGATGTGCTCAGCTTGGTGAGGTAGACAGGCTGAATAACCACAAGCAGAAAGGCAAATGTCATAGCTGCCTTAACCAACTCACTACAAATGGCGTATCTGATGGGCTTAGACTTTTTTTCTCTGAGTAAACCAACACAAGCTGGAAGGTATTGATACTGTAAATTCTCATGAAGTGTTCAAGTGCTCCCATCTCATTCCGCCATCTACTGCATGTAACCAGTTACCTAAAATCACATGCTATCGCTCTTTTCTCTGGGACATAGAAAAAGCTACAAATGCAGTTTGCAGATGAATACCTGTATGCAAGGGAAGAACAGTCATTCCTCACACTCTGCTGTGAATAAACAAACTGGCTAAGAAGTAAGCAAGGTCAAATCTGAAGCTACTTGGAATTCAAGAGAATTACCTTTTGGGGAAATAAGCCTATTCTTGCAGAGGCTGCTCTAAGATGCAACATTTGCTGTTCTCTAGAGATAAGCTACCAAAATATGGTATAGTTATGAAGCTGAAAGGCTTTCTACAGTCAATTGGCATCGAAAAGGGAAAAATAGGTACCAGGGAAATCCTCTGTCATCCTACTCATTACTAGCTCCCAAGCACACATGTATCTGCATTTTGTAGACAGGTGTTTCAGTTTGGACTTCAGACATGAGTCTTATTTTGAGAAACTGCCAGGAGTCTCAGTTCCTGAATAGTTCTCCATTGTGCTTCGACCTTAACAGTTTGCTTCCCTCTACCTCTTTTTTATCTTCTTTCCTGTAAGGACTGTTAAATCCAGTTCTCCCTTCCTGCAGGGTGTGATATCATGTAATACTCTTCTGTAAGATGTTCAAGCTCTGTCACAGAACTAGCTACAATTTCAGTCCCCCACTGCTCCTGTTGGAGAGTCATCCCAGAATCTCCCTCCTTACAGTTAGAAATTTATAATCCTATCCTTAGTCATAAGTGTTAGATATATTGCTGTTTATGAATTATTATTTCCTGATTATAAACAATCAAATTCACTTATGATTAGTTTACTCCTCTGATATCTGTTTCAGCCTTGCCCTGGGTCTCCTTTACATTAAGGTTTACAATGCCTAGTGCAGAGTGGTAGTTTACAGTGCACAGTGTGCCCTGATAGCCATCGCCACTGCTATCTCACTGGGTTCTTGTGATCTCCTTGCATGTTACAGACTCTCTAGTTGTTCTCTTAGCCCTTTTAGGCAACTGTTCCACTTGAATTCATGCTTCTAAGCAGCCAGGATTTCAGAAACTGTGCAAGGAGCATTGCAAGTACTTTCTACAACAATACTTATATTTTTTACATGAAAGGGAATATACTCCCTCTGACAAATTTGGGATGCACTTCCTCTTTCTCTCATAACTTTCCTGCACAGATAACCAATCTCATTCTTGATTTAATTTTGTGCAGCCCTATCCTGTAGCATAAACTGCTATTAGCAGTCAACATTCATGAATTTGACCTCATTTTACTAAATTTCATTGCATTTTTATTTCTTTACTTTTTACTGTCATCCAAAGTTTTCTGCTTGACATTCTCATTCTCCTTCACACTACGAGTACTTCTAAGTTCACATCATAAACAAGTTTAATTAGCACATTCCTAATTTTATGCTAGGGTAAAAGCTTAACTTCTTTTGTCTCCCATCTACTTGTATGGCTGTAGGATCCTTCATGGTTTATTTTTAATATCCTTTGCAAGTCTTGGCTTGATTTTCATCAAGTCTCAATTCATCACTACACATTTCAATTTGCAAAATGGAACTTCCCTTTGCTGAACAGCCACTGTTTCAATCCTCAAAAGTTCTCCAGCTTCTTCCTGGGGGTGCTGGGGATTTTTTTTAAGAGATGTTCAGTTTGGTCTGGCCACCTTCATGGTTAGTTTTTTTTCTCTTCCATATCTAACTTTGGATGTTTGATGGGAATTATGTGTCTTCTTCATGTGCATGGTGTCTTTCCTCCTCCACCACCACCTGCCTTGTTTTTGTGATTGTCTATATTTTAAGATCAATCTAGTCCACTATATGTTATCTTCCTGGTCACCCTCTGCATTAAACAGTTCCTGCTGTAGGTATTCTTGCAGTAGGGCAAATTTTGAGCAGCCTATGCAGCTGCTCTTCCCTTTCCTTCAGAATATCTACACATCTCCATCTGAACTCCACCCTTGCCTCCAGCAGCATCCCTAATCCTCTCATCTTCCTTTTCAAGACAAGCAGGAGACTGAATTTTGTCAGCAAGTAGATCTTGCCAGAGACTCACTCTAAGGTGGTACACATGGCAGAACTACTGCCTACAGAAGTACCTTAGAGTGCTCTTGCTCACCGCCTCCCTGTAGCCACCACAGTCTTCTCTTCTTAACCTTAAAAAAGGAGAGGAGAAAAACCTCACCAGACTCACCCAGACTTCCTCTTTCCTTTCTCAGAACAGATACAGACCAAAAAAAAAAAAGAAAGTGGCTTATCTAAGTGTGCATCATATTACAGAAACCTAATAAGAAACACTGTCCCAGGCTTCCCTGATCACTGACATATGAGCCAAGTGCAAGGAAGGTGTAAGCGTTACCTTCCTTCCCAGCTGCCTAAGGGATACTGCCACCTTTGGAGTCTTTTTTGCAACCATCTTCTACGTGAAGTCTTGTATATGCTGGGCCTTCAGGTAACAAGAACTTTGCCAGTGCAAGCAGGGACAGTTTTAAGAAGCAGATAAAAAGAAATTACCTCTGGTAGTTGCTTTCTTGTTTAATATTAGGCGGGGGGGGGTTGGAATAACCAAAAACTGAACAACAAAACACCACAACAACAGCAACAACAAAAACCCAAACAAATACACCTTCAAAATTTAACAATAAGTTTTTATTCCCATCTTTCAGAATGTGCTTTGTTTGGCCATTTTCACAGGCAGCAGCTTCATTTAGCTTAGTTTTAAATTGACAGTTGAGGTGGCTTGCAAATTCCCAGTTCAGAAATCCTAATCCTAAATTGTGCTAAAGGTAATGTTTGGTATCCTGACAGCCAGCAGGATGGCTATGAATGTCCTGCCTCACTTCAGCCCTCATTTCAGCCCACCACTCTCTTTTCTTTGGAGGCATCATCAACATCTTTAGTCGTCATGAGATGCCTGCTGGCCACAGCAATGCATTTGTGTTTAGGATTCTTTGCTTCCTACCCAAAAGCCCCTTCACAACATCATTTCCAGAAGGCCAAACTTGGAGAGCAGGGCTTTTGACAGCGTTTTAGATGCAGCGTGCAAGTCACAGCTGCAACTTCACTTACCACCAAACCAGCAGACTGACTGGTGTGTCCACTTGCCCCAGGCACCTGGATCTCTTCTGCCTCCTTACAACTGGCTTCAGATTATTTTCACTCCCACATGACTACAGAGAGCTACCAGTCACCTTTTCGGTGCCTTTGGTTCTTAATTATGAAAAAGTTGCTCTCTTTGATATTTGAAGGTTGGGAACAAATGACACAATCATCTTATTCAACTTCCAGAATGTTCTCACACTAAATACTTCTGCCCTGAGACTTCTCTATTGAGCACATTAACTTGTATTTAATAGCCTGTATAATACTTTTCAGCAAGGCCTCAAAATGTGGTTTCAAAGACACTTCCCTTCGTGCTCTGCTAATAACTTTCTCCTCTAGCTTTCCTCAATGGCTCAGATCTCAGACTCATTATTTCTGATGTAACTAATATAACATGCCATACTTCCATAATTTTTGTCTCCCTTCCCATTTTTCTGCCATGAAAATTTAATTCAAGTACAAGATGGGTACTGACAGTGGAATTCAATTGTAAGTATGAGCAGAGTTCCCTTCCCTCATACTTTTTCCATTTACTTTTCTGGGCAGAAAACATAGAGACCTATTTCTGTTTGGGACTGATGGCCTGTTCATTCCAGGCACAATTATTTTTATCCACTTTGCAGCACTCAAGCCATCATATTCCCTGTCTGCCTTATCAGTTCTCCAGCCTGGAAGATGGGCAGTACGTATCTGCCAAATCTTGCCACAAGTAGCCATCACCCTTCAGGGGACCCTCCTCATCTAGACATAAGGGAAAAAAAAACAACCCAAGAACAACAAACAACCCCCCAGATTTTTGCATATCAGAGTAAATCTTCAGTTCCACTCTTCCTTTTCAAATTGCATTTTCATTCCTTAATTAAATCAGTGGAGGAAATGGACTCTCATCCTCTGGACGGATGAGAGGGAGGCGAAATGGAAGAGGTGAATGTCTGCTCTCTTTCAGTAGTACTTAAAGAGATTCCAGTAAGAGTCATTGAGCAATAGCAAAAGGCATTTTCTTCTTCAGATGCTGACTGTTTTCCAGACATTTTGATTAAATTAGTTAGACATAGCAGGTCCGTACCATAGCACTGAATTGCAAGTTTACTCCAGTTTTGCAGCAGGCTGTTAACTAAGGTCATGGGAGAAGCAGCAATAATATTTCAATTATATAGCTGGAAAGATATTTATTACACAGACATTCCAAAATACTAGTGGCAGGGGTCTGGTTTGCAGGCACTGTTGGGATAACACATTCTGAAGTGATGCTGTCAACATCTTACTCCTTGCAGAGAGTTTGAGTGAAAGATTTTTGCCATTTCTATGGGGAAGTAAAAGGATTTTTATTCCAATGAAGAAAGTCCCTTTAGCTCTTTGCAATACCCATGGTGTCTCAGTCTTTCACAGCGCCTCCCTTAATCTGCTGCTGTACACTGTGGGTACATTGAAAACCAGGAAAACAGCAAGTTGTTTGGAGACTAATTCAGCAACAAAGAAAATGCTGTGTAAAGATGGCAAACAGAAAATTCATGCCATGGTTACTGGTAGCTACAACAAGGTTTTTCTCCACACATCTATGCACTTGAATTATTCACAGACCCCCCAGGTACCATTCCCTCCTTTGTCATCTTGAAATGCTGGCATGAAAAATGAAGTTTGCCCAGTCAGCCCCTTATGGGCATCTCCGTGGGGCAAAAACTGACAGTGGTGAATCGAGGCATGAACCCTGGTACCAAATAAGGCCTTTGCTCTGAGTCCTGTACATCAGGGAGCACAGCTGGAGCTAACTCTATTTCACCACAAAAAAGCTTCCAATTCCTTCAGAGTCTCTTCATTCCAGGGTCCAGGATTCCAGGGTCTTTGGTTCTCCCTGAGATGTTCAGCGATTCAAGGAGCATGCTCCACTGTCCCTTTGAGGACGACACTGGGTGAGGACAAACATGCCACGCTGCCTCCCAGGGAAAGCAGCCCTGTGTCCCGAGGCCTGGAAGGACCTTGAGGGAGAGCCCAGAGCTGGAAGTAGCTACGGTGGGAACATCCCAGGCAGCCAAACGTCCCACCACCATTCTGTTAGCAGCTGCACACTGGCATCAGAACTACACATGGGCATCACTTTGAATGCACAAAGCATTTTTTTCTGTATCCATAGGCTTCAATAAAAAAAAAAAACCAGGAACACTTAGAGGAAGATTTTTGCAGACAGTCAACTGTGTTAAAATCATGGCTGAGCACACCCAGCCAAGGCTGATTCTTGGAGAAAGTTTAATCAGAAGCCTTGGAGTTGAACCCTTTGCTCCTCTCTGCTCCCAGCCTTGATGGTCTGGTCTTTCCTCCCCTTACCAACATGCAGCTTTATTTTTGCTTAGACTGACTTGGAAAATGCTCTTTTCAATGAGCAACTACCCCATGTGTTTTCCTAGTCATAGAAAACTCTCTTCTAGTCATTCTTGACAACTAACCTGTGTAGACTTATATTTTCTTGACAACCAGATTTCATCTGCTCTCTTTCTTGTTTTTTAGTTCACATCACCCTTTCCAGTTTTACTTCTTTTCTTCCTCTCACTGTCAGTCAGACAGTGATTCAAACTTTTTAATCTACCTTCTTAAGGCAAAGTGCTCAGAAACAGGCGCACTGGACTTTCCTTACTTATTTTAAATGAGTAATTATTTTCTAGGGCAGACAGCAAACTTTCAGAAAGAAAGAGATAAGTCAGGAACGTGCAGGAGAGCTTGTTTCCCTTCTTTCAGCAGAGCACTCCCAGGCAGGTAGATGAAACATTTGCATCTCCATCCCACCCTGAAATACTTTCATCTACCCGTTCCCAAGGCACCATTTGCATAAAGAGCGATCTGCAGGAGAGCTGCCCAAACAATCTTGCCTCTGCATCTGAAATACAGTTTATTTTTTTTTCTCAAATGAGCAAAGCACCTTTATGTGCTAAATCATTTTCAAGTGGGAGGTATCCCAATAAAACATTAAAGGTATTTTAATAGGTGGGGCAGCCCACTAGAATTTTAACAACTATCCACAGAGCAAAGTCTATGAAGAGAAGCAAAATATAAAGCAGCACAGGGTAAAATATTCAGTCATCTTTTTAAACAGCGCTTGTATCAGAGAGACCTGAAAACCTCACACAACATGCTTTTTTGATAATAGACTAAAAAATAAGAACCAAAGAAAGCACCCACAAAACATCATCAAGAGACTTAAATAAAACATTATGCATAAAAAGAAGTATTGCTGTACATTTTCTTCTGGCTTTTTTTTTGTTTTTTTAAACTCCCTCCCCACTAGCTGTTTCTTCAGCCGCCTCTGCCCATCGGCCTCCCACTCCTCCTTTTGCTTGTGCAGGAACAAACCCCGGGCAGCGCAGTAATCCCTTCCTGCGTTTCCTTCACTGCATCAGAGGTCAGAAGCTGGCCCCAGAGCACCAGCCAGACTGGTTGCGGTTAAGGGGGGAGGAATTTGTAACACCCTGCTATGGCCCGGTGCTCTGTGGCACCACCGGCATGCAGAAACACAAATAAAGGGCAGAATGAAACTTGCAGGAGAAATACCCCATGGGGCATTTTCTAACAGTCAAACACCTGTCTCAGCACCCTTGGTACAGCCTTGGAAACGTTTATGTAGGATGAACTGGGGCATTCTTTTCTCTGTCTCCCGCCCTGTGTCTAGGATACAATTTTTGAAGTGACTGCAGTGATCAAACAAAACATTAGCGGGGCCAAACTAAGTCCAACGCCAAATACTTCCTCTAACACCCCATGATTTATTTATCCTGTTATGCAGCCAAGGAAACTTTGAAATTAATTCTCACTTGTGCTTTTGGATGGCTACTCTGCAACACCAATAGTGATTTGAAAATTTTGTGTTATTTCCTGCAGTTCAGACCTTGAACTGCACAAACAATCCACAGTTGTGATGTTCTTTTTCTTATATCAAACTTAGGAAGTGTGTCAACAAGATGTTTTTTCTTTGGCGTGTGCAGAAGTCAAGACTGGTGTCCATGTATTCAAAGTGCTTAAACCCATTTCAGCTGAATAACTGTGCCATAAAGATTAGCTTTCTGTATATTCCAGGATAATACTTTAGCCGGCTGAACTTTATTTCAGTCTGAGCTGCAAAATTAGGGGTGTGTGAGAATGATCTGTAGTGGCACAAGAGTAACATCTGCCTTTATTAACAGGAGTATTACATTTCTCCTAACTGCCCTTCTGCAACACCTTGTAATTTCTCTTGGCGCAGTAACCTATATAAACTTGAGCAGTGTGGCTCTACCTCCCCGCTAGCTCAGCCACCCCCGGCGTATGAATGAAGAATTAACACTTTCTGCTTTCTCCTCTTACTATTGAGATCAAGTGAAACATTGCCCTGGATTTCAAAACAGCACCAGTGCCTGTTTTCGCACATTTTCCTGGAGAATTTCTTTCAAAAGAGCTTTTCAATTCTGATATTATTTTTTTTTTCCCCTCCCTCTCTTCCCCTGCGCTCAGCGATGGCAGCAGCTCTGCGCTGGGCAGGGGCCCTGCCTGCTACCTGGCATCCCCCGCACTGAGCCACCCTCCTTCCCACCGCAGGGAACAAAGGCGCGATTGTGCCCTCACGGAGCAGCAGGGCTGGTTTTCCAGCCACTGGTCCCCTGGGGAAGGCACTCGGTCCCTCCTGGCTCCCAACACAGGCACCCGAGACACGCACAGCTGATTTTCCCTCCCTGCATCCCCGGGGCCTCCCACCATGCTGTCACTGGGACTTTTTTTGTAAACTGGCGGCTGCCCAGGCTAGTACTGGCTGCTCTGGATCCAGGTGGTTTGCCTCCTTGCCTGAAAACATAAGCTGTCGTTTTTAGGTTTGTAAGCACCTCAGGTTTCTTTGGCAAGCTGCAACACCTTGTGTCAAAGCAAAGCAGGAAAAGGAGAAGCAATCCTTCTGCATCCTCTTGAATAATGATGTTGCTCTTCTAAGTACTAACACCTCTAGATATGCATAGAAATTAGAGGCTTTTCATTTTTTAAAAAATATGTTTCCCAATTTGGCATTATTTGTCACTGATAATACATTTACTTGCAAGCAGTTTGACGAGCAGCCCAGCACTGCAGCTTTAGCCTCTCATGTGCACCACAGAGAAGACAGACAGCAGCGTGCCCGAGTACCTACAACATTTTTCCTGATGAAATAATACTGCTAGAGTATCACTTTAGATGAGGACAGATTCTTTGAGACAACACAGGCTGGCCAAACCCCAGTGTCTCTGGACTCAGTGGGTGTTTCTTTGCTCCTTGCTCACAGTTTCTAGCCACACTGCTTAAATGCTTTCCCTCTTGCTTACATTTTCTTACCGCATATTTCCAGTTTTGCTCTTTTCTGCACCTCTGTCTCACCTGTGGCTGGCTCACTGAGGAGAGATAGTGCAGATAGTTAAAAAATACCCGGGGAAATCCCACCAAGGCTCCATGTTTTCAACTCCTCTACAAGCAGTTCAAATCCACAGCTCATGTCTTCTTTTTTTTTTCTCCCTATTTTTAATCTGCCAAGCTCTGTGCTTGTTGCATTTACTCATAACAGAAGGCCAGCCATTTCACTCACCAGTTCCAGTCAGTTTAACCCAACCCATAATACCATCATTGTAGTCAGCTTGCTGAGAGCTGGAAAAATTAGACATACCTGTTTGTAATGAATGCTGATAATTACACAACACACAAACAACAAAGCAGTCTGCTAGATCCAATCTCTCCTTCAATTTGAAGACATTAACATTGATAATTGCATACTGCGAAAGCTCAGAGGCACTAAGCAAAATTTGCCTCCTCCATAGACATGAGAGACAGTACCAGAGCAGAGGAACTTCCTTTACATTCTAGGAGGAAAAAGAAACATGATGTCTCTTCTATGGATGAGGAATGGAATACAGAAATAACCATTCAGCCACAGACATAATGAAGAGTGTGTGGGGTAGAGCTGGAAGCAGGTCACCATAAATACTTTGGCATTGAGCCATCTTCCAAAGACAAACTCTGGCATAAAACTGAAAGGTTTTGTGAGGATGTCCAGGATCCACCTGGATGTCCACAAATTCCACCTCTATGCGTAACTCTTTCTGAAGACCAATTTCCTACTTCCCAGTTTACTACAGATAAATCTGCAAGAGTAATTTAAATTTTCCATCTGTCTGTCCATGTGGTGAAAGTGAAATATTTTTAGCCTCTGTGGAGGAGGACACACCATAGACAATGGCATTCACTTCTGGGTGCTCCATTTTTGTTAACTTGTGATGCAACTTCTTAAGTTTATTTCTGGATTCATGATTTTCTGTTATTATTGGTGCCTGTGAATGTGATTCACAGAGAGATGCTTTATGGTCTAGGTTCCTATTCCTGGGAGAACAAAGCCACAACTTTCCATACCTTACCAGTTTTGCCACTTCCCCCCACCCCCCACCCCAGTACTGAGCAAGTATCGTAATTGCACTATACCAGAAGATGAAAATTCTCCCATCCGGCCTTGATTTTCACCTCCATTTCCACAAGACTGTACTTTCTCCATTCCATTTACGTGTATAATATAAAAATAACATAATCTACACAAATGCAGGTATCTTTTAGAACAATCACTGCTTTCCACACCCACCACCTGCAGCAGGATGAGGTGTCACTTGCACTGCCTCGCACATCACCTACAATTACCAATACACATCAGCATACTTGCAGGGCAACGACCTGCTAAAAGCCTGATCTTACCACCACCGGCACTGGAGGCCTGGAGAACGTAGAAACAGAGCTGTAATACAGACCTGACTCACTGCCTTGCAAAATTCCCACGTGCTTCAGATCCCTCAGCAGGACACTGGTCAGCCCGCCTGCCCTAACTGCATAAATTCCCAGCATGGTCTCCAGGGATGTGTGGGGAGGTTTTCTGTGTAAGAAGCTGCTCCTTCCTGCTGCGAGTGAAGAGAACTGATGGGAAGTGCTAGGTGTCTCCATCCCCTCATGATGAGAGTATTTAATAAGGTAAGAAACATGACTACTAAACTCTGCTTAGCCCAAGAAGAACCGATTTTAAACTTTCTACACTGAAGACAGTTCTCTGACCCCTGGGCCGCAGAGAACTTGGGGGAAAGCCTTCACCCTCCCTCTGTGGGTGGCTAAGCACAGACAGGCAGCATGAGGACTTGGCCTCTACAGCCAAGTCTGACTCTTCCTCAGGAGCAGGTTGTCCTCTTCTGCTGCCACACTAACCGATCAGAAGGAGGCAGTCACAGCTCCAGCCACATCCAGGCCTTCAGATCACCCCAGAGCAGTCATGCCATTCAGGCTCCTGCCTGCTTGAACCATGACAGCTTTGGGGGGGGGGGGGGAGATACCTGTATCTTGTCTAACAGGTCCTTTTGGGGGTGAATAGGTGACTACAGTACATGCCCAGGAAATTTTCAAGTGTGGTATAGAGACGCCTTGCAGTGCAAGAAGCAGACAGATGGGGTTATTGTCTGAGCATTAGGCTTTGGGCACCTAAGTCTCAATTTAAGCATGCTGGATCCTGCACAGAGGTAACACCTTATTAAAAGTTCATGTTCCTTTTCCAGGCCTTTCATAACTCCTTGTCTATCAGCTCTACCTGCTTAAGTTCTTCTCCTCCTAGCACAACGGCACCAAAAACGTAGATTTGGTCAGAACGTTTTCAAAGCTGTATTTAGTCAAATGTCCAACTACATCAAAGATGTAGTAGAGAGACATCTTGGAGGAACACAAACGTTTCAACAGAGTTTCACTTGTGACCAAAATGAAAACCTGGATTGGATACTTGAGGTCTTTGATCTCAAACCAGGCATTTCAACAGGGCTCTCTTTCACAAAGGTATTTGAAAGGGGCTGCTTTGTATTTTGTTTCCACTAAAGAAACAGAGAAACTTCAAAAACCTGAAGAGCTTTCCATGGAATGGAATGGCTGTTCTTCGTCCAGTTCTGCTTTAACACTTCACAGGAGAGGGGCTCAGGTAGGTGCATTCACATCAACCACACCGGTCATTCAAGAAAGAGTGACTGGAAGCATGATGCATACTGTCCTCCTTGTTTTCCTTCCAAAAATCGCAATAAAATAAGGTAAGAATTCACTGATCACTTAGCCTAATCCTGCTAAAAACCCCAAAGAAAAAAATTAATAATCACTGTATTAAAACATATTATTACAAAGTGTCTGAGAAACTCTTCTACCAGTTGTTCTTCCTACACATGTCCAATTAGTCTTTAAATAGTTTACTTCAAGCTTTTATAAAAGAAATAGTATCACTTGGTTTATGTCTTTTAAAAACACACTTAGTAGACATTTTGTGCAAGTAATTATTGAAGTTGCAATAGAAGAAAAAAAAAAGGCTATCTTCTAAATCCATTACTGTACATTAATATATCTTTCCTGACATTTACTGTCAGGGCTCAGTTTTCCTTACAGTCAGCCTAGTTCATGCAATTTAGTCCCTTATTTGCTGGGAACTTTTCAGACTAAGAATATCTCACAGTCTCTCTGTTGCATGATGATTCCCACCACTTTAGGTGTCTGTTTTATCAATCACAAGAACTATATGCTATTCTGAAAAATAAATTATTTGCCTTGGAAACTGATATGATTAAAGTCAAAAGTGTGAATAAGATTCAGAAAATGTTGCCTTTGCATGATGCACACTCTGAGGAGCAAAGAAAGGATTTTTCATTTTCTAGCTACCTTTCGGCCTTTCACATTTTTAGAGTGTAATTTGCATTTGAAATCAGGACAGGGTGTAGGTTGATGCCGCAAATTTTTCCTTTCAAACAGATTTCATATTATTCTTCTGCCAGGTGGGCCCTTGTGTTACTCTCCCAGTTCCTCACTACATTGCAGTCAGTTCATATGGTCATATGAAATTACTGTCAATATAATAAAAGTGTTTCACTTCAAGTCTCCTGAACTTATTCATCTAATGAGTCATCAATAGCTTTGTGCTTGCTTTTATCCAAGGGACCCTCTAATGGAATGAATGACATATTGGATTATTTCAGCCCAAAAGGGCGAAGCTAGATTCCAAGAGGAAATTTATAGTTTCAAGATGATGCAAAAATAGATCATTTTATACCTCATATATTGTTGATTTACTGTAAAAAGATTTTTCCACTTGAAGTAGTGAGTTACTCATATTTTTGATTGAGGAAAGGGAAACAAATTGAGCAAAAAGCATTGAATGGAAATTACTTTATCAAAACAATTAAAGCCAAATAATTTTCCTTGAGAAAAAAAGGAAGGTCAGACTTAAACAGATTGGTACAATCTGATGGCCTCTTCCTTCCCCTCTAGATCTTGTCTGTGTAAAGTCCTCTTTGGGCTCTTAGGGGAAAAAAAAAACAGGTAGGAGGGCATTTCTGGAAAAGCTTTCCCTTTCCCTTTTTTCTGCCCCTATTCTGATGCACTGGCCTCTCAGTTCCCATCACCAGGTGCATGCTTCTACTCAGGCATGAGTGCAGGGAGAAGGGCCTCCTGTAGTTCAGTAACACCATAGCCAGGCTGAGAGCAACCACCTACATAAGGGAGTCATGCACACTCAGGACAAGCTGCAGCAATGGCTCTCACACTTGTGGGTGCTCCAGCCCCACACCTGGAGCTGCCCCAGCTGGGAATGCTGCAATAGAAGTATTCTGGACTGATTTCTGTGTATGCGCACAACCAGAAGGGTTGTGACTGATGCTCAGCAAATGTCTGAGAAGAGCTGTCAGAGAAAGGTTTAATCAATCTTAGTATCCTCAAACAATTTGCATTAAAACAAAGAAATGGATGGGATGTCACTGTTTGAAGGAATCACTTCCAGCAGCGAAATACAAGAAAGCAGCAGCTGAAAAGGTGCCGAAAGTTTTTGACGTTTTTCATGCTGCCAACAGCTGAGATGGATACCTGAACATGTCATAGTTTTCAAAGCAAAGGAATAATTCCATTCACAATACCACCTTTTTGGTAGAATATGGTCAGCCTGAAGAGCGAAAAAATCAGGAATACCCATTTGATAATTCTGACAGAAAAACCTGTCACACATAAAGGAGTGAGATTAAAATTTAAAAATTAAAATGAACAGTGAGGTACAAAAAGCCAGGCATCTGCCCCAAAACAGCAACAACAAATGGTAGCTTCTCCAAGTGTAAGGTCTTTGAGGCAGAGGCATTTGGTTTGATGTTTATGGAACAGGTAGTAGGTTTATAAACCACGTGTAGTGCTCCTAGTGCCACCTCAGCTTCTCACAGAACTGTATAAATAGCAGGGCTGCAGCCTAACATTGGCAAGCCTCAAAAGTGAAAGAAATTGTTAGGTTCGTTAGAAGATAGTCCAGTTCCTGTAGAATATTACTTCCTAGCCCTGGAGAAATGCTGTTGTTCTTTCAGTTGATCAAAGGACTTTGCTTTCAGGAGGAAATAGCAGGTGAATAATTCTACCCCCACCCAAAGCTGGATGTCTCCATTAACAACAGTGAAATTTCTCCTCCTCCATGAACAGATACAAAGTGAGATTCCTGTGAGGAAAACAGCTCAAAGGCTGTGTTATTTTCTTCGCTCAAGCTCCAACATCAGAGGCAAGCTGCTCTATCATGATGAATTGAAAAAAGAAACAGAAACTTCCAGTCTAGAAGGTGCAAAAAGCAATTTTGCACCAATAGAAGTCTTTTGTATCCTCAATTCAGGTGTCAGTACCTGACTTCTTGCTGTCATCCAGGGTAATACCAAAAAAAAAGATATAAAATTCTCTGCATTGCAAGGAAGTGCTATGGACAGAAGATTAATCTGTCTACCTGTGAGGTGCAGTATCTGATATGCAACTTGTCCTGCCCTCTTACTCCCATGGATCAATGAACACTTTTGGTTATTTTTAAGATTAAAGATCGTGCTGTTAACAGAAGTCATTTATGACAAACAGTTCAGGAATTTGATTTCCCCAGAACAGTGGATGTTGATTTTTGCTATAGCTCCAGCAAATTAGTGATTAACTGGAAGCTATTCAGAGTTCCAGTGCCAAGGTGGGTAGAAAGCACTAAACAAGGTATTGTGAACATCTTTTCTCTCTCTTAAAAGAAAACAATGCACACCCAGGAAAACTGACATAATTCATTTTGGTGACTTCCTTTCTCACTCTGTTTTCTAGACACAGGTTAGAGGTATTTGATGTTAGTACTTCAGTGCATGTTTTTCCATTCAAAGGGATCAGAGAATGCTGCGAAAGCAGAGCTGTATCAATGGGCTTAAACTCAGAATGAATCATAGAATTGTTTACATTGGAAGATTGTTAAGATAGAGTCCAACCATCAGCCTAACTCTGCCAAAACCACCACTACACCATGTCTCTAAGCACCAAATCTACAGGGATGGTGACTCAAACATGTCCCTGGACAGCCTGTTCCAATGTTTGACAACAATTTCAGTGAAGAACTTTTTCCTAATATCCAATCTAAACCTCCCGTGGCACATCTTGAGGTCACTTCCTCTTGTCTTATCACTTGTTACTTGGGAAAAGAGACTGATCTCCATCCCACTACACCCTCTTCTCAGGTAGCTGTAGAGAGCAATAAGGTCCCTGGTCCTGCTGGCCACACTATTTCAAATACAATGATACGTGAAACAATGATACATGAAATTCAGTTTCATATTCAAGTAACACTGCCTCCAGCTTCTGGAACTTGAGTCTATCAATCAGGAGCCGAGCAAAAGGAGATGCACACCACCACACTGTGTTAAGGCCAAGCTTTCGTAGCACCAGGCCATGTTGTTCAAGGTCTGACCAGAGAAATCCCCACTTTTCTTGTTCCTCCAGTTGCCTCATTCTCACCAGGGTAGAAGGAGGCTGCTCCCTCTACACAAATGCTTGTAATGCTGTGAGATGTGGATAGAGCTCTTTCAAAATTGCACCCAAAAAAATCAGGTGGTTGAAAGGAAAAGGGAGAATTCAGGCCTCATGAGAATTAACTTTCCTTCTGCCACTGGTTCACAGCTCCTGTCTTTGTAAGCAGTCTTTGCCTCAGTTTCTCACATCTCTAGACAAGTCTGACTCATTTGTCTTCCAGGGATGTTTTAAGATGTAATGGATGTTTTATTATATAGTACCATAACCCTTTTGGATGAAAGAACCAATGTAAACTCAAAGAATTTCCTAATGAAAATCATTAATAATAAATGTAACTACAGAGCTTTTGCAATGATTCAACAACTTCAGAATATTTCAACGTCTGCATTATCCATTTATGATTTTAAAACAGATGAAGATAACAGAATTTTTACAGAGATCTGTAAATTGGATCAATCCTACATGATTATTTTAAAAGTAAGGATTTCTTCTGGGAAAAAAATATCCTGGGAGTGGGGAAAAAAGAAAGGGCAATAAATCTTTAAGATAGAGTACCGATTTCTAGGTCATTAAAAATTCTCTCAGACATATGCAAAGACTAGGTGGGGGTGCGTGTGGGAGTGTGTGTGAAGTGTAAGCATTATAGTTATCTCCAAAAGAGTCAAAACCAGACACCAGATTAATATACTGAATATCACAAGAAAAAAAAATAATTAACATTAAAAACAAAACCGTAGAGAAGAAAATGGATGAAATAGCAAAAAGAGCTTTTTTTTCTAATGGAAAATAAGAAGACAATAAAAAGGTCACATAAACAAAATAACATTCCTCTGCACATCGTTGCTTTTTTCTTACATAGAAATGTTGAACATTCAACTATATGAACATCTGCAAAGGTGTCACTTCTCCTTAGAAATCTCCCAGGTGAAGTTTCCTTGACTTTTCCAAGTTATTTCTTCCTTTGAGATGAAGAGGCTTTCATTTTTCTAACCACCACACACATCATGAGCCAAGTCTTATTAAATAAGCATCTAGCAGTGTCTGGTATCAAGAACTGAACAACTAACTGGTCCATTTCTTTTTCTCACCTTTCCTGGCAGCACAACCTTTGCATATTCCCTGATAAATTAGAGCTCTTCAGAGAACAAGCAACCCCTCCACCACCACCCCCAACACAATTTTCTCACATCAAACCTCTAAGATACAAGGTTTTCATGGTACATTCCCTGCCTTTGTTGTCAGGGCCCAGTGTATATTCTAGGCAGATTTTTCACCTATGCTGATGCATCCTGAAAGTGGTAGCAAAATGTAAGCAAGAACAAGAAGAATGAGAAAAGTCACAAAAGCTTTAATCAACCCCTGCACATTGCAAATAATAAAACAATTGCTTCAGTCAGAATTCAGTGCTGCAGCCTTTGACTTCAACAAAAACCTGAGTTAAAATTACAAAACCAGACTTCAGTAATACTAAACCTTCAGCAGACAATGTTGCTAATCACTAGACATCCGATGGGTCTTATTTTACTTTGCCAAAAATGTCTAATTTTTCCCTACTTAACATTTGAAAGCTTTTTAAATTAACACCAGTATATGATGACTCCTATTTTACAAGATTTTACAAAAAGTCATGATCTGTTGCTTGTATTCAACACAAGTATTCTCTAGAGAAACATTAGTTGATATACTTGGTTGATGTTCACAAAGCATTTTGAAGAAGAAAAGTATCATGTGCTAAACATTAAGCTAGTCTCACCATCTTCTCATTACACTACAGATAGACAAACTGTCAGGACAAGAAAAACGAGACACAAAGCTGGTCTGGTGAGGATCCTGTTTTGCCTTTGAGAAAATGTTAAAATAATTGATAGTTTCAGTAATAGATAATTTCAAAATATTAAGCATTCCTTTGCTCACTGCTTCAAAGGGGTCCCCAAATACCTAGAAATATAACTATTTTCCTTTTCATGTTTGATAGGAAAAAGTATTAAAAAGACTCTTAAAAACACAAATAAAGAGATCTATCCAGTTTTTGATCCACCTTTATCTAAAATTAAAAAAGAAATTTGAGAGCTTTACTTGTCCCCCTGTAATGAAAAGCATCACAAAAAGACTCTGATGTGGAACTAATTTGCATTCTGAATATGCTGAATGGACTACAGAGACTATGGTAACCTTTAGAGAATCTCTGCTGTGTTAAAAAAGTAATTCATACTCTATCTCCTTCTACAGAAAATGAAAGGTTGAAAGATGTAAATTAGACAAAACAAACAAACCTTTCATAGTATATTATGAGTTTCAGGTCTCCTGTGCATTTACGAAAATTTCCGTACTCCTCTTCCAATTTCAAGTGCAGTAAATTTGGGCCCTTAGACAAATGCCTTATTACCATTTTGTGATGTATTGCCACATATGGAAGCATATTTCAAGGAGAGATGCATTGAGAAACAACTTCTTTGAATTCATTTTTTCTCTTCCTCACCCTCTCCCACATGCCATCAAATGGATGATAGTTTTTTTATTATTTAAAACTCCCATGATTTCCAGCCTGGCTAACCGACTTTTAGATTACATGACGATGTGTTACCTGTACCTCTTCACATTTCTTTAGTCGTGTGTTGAAACCCACTGCCCCACCTCAACAGGTTTTAACAGCAGTGTCAAAGTCCCAAACAGAATTCAGTTTCTACTCATCCCATGAAAACAGAGAGCTGGGGAAAAGAGAAACATCC
Source organism: Gallinago jamesoni (assembly GCA_025769975.1). Classification (NCBI taxonomy): domain Eukaryota; kingdom Metazoa; phylum Chordata; class Aves; order Charadriiformes; family Scolopacidae; genus Gallinago; species Gallinago jamesoni. The sequence continues at coordinate 72,477,732 of JAOQGH010000023.1, read as the reverse complement.
TCCAAAACCTCTAGTTAAGAACTTTGGAACAACATACACTTGTCTGATATGAGGGACAGTGAGCTTCTCTAAAGGCTCAGCTCACACAGAAGGTGTCTGTTAGACACCAGAATTCCCTTAACTTTAGTGTTCATGGGGTTCTTCATTAGAGGTCAATAAAGTTAACTTCAAAAGAAGCAAAACAGTGATTTGCTAGCAATTCCTCATCCTCACCTTGCAACATTACTGAAGTTATCTGACTTTCATCCATGCAAGCTATCTTTCTTTATTGCCTCTTGTCCTTGCAATGACTTTCCCAGTCCTATATGATCATGCTATATTGCTTCTTCATATCCCCCAAATCCTTGGCTGCTCTGCCCTATATCCCCCAAATCCTTGGCTGCTCTGCCCTTTTGTCTCCCACTACATGAGTTTCTCTGCAGACCTGAGGTAAAGACAGCATCCATTATCAACGGCTATGGAGACACTACCCTCTTTGACCTACGTTTTGCAGATCTCTAAGTCCAAGGAGTGCTGTGAAAGATGAAGTTCGTCCTCCTGCCTTGGAATACAGATGTCTGCTTGTGCAATAGACACATGGCTCTTTTTCAAATACACCCAGTACAGCACTACCCAAGTGGACAATTTAGTTATTAGGATTTGTTAATGGGAAGTATTTGTTGGTGCTGGAGATATCCACAAGTCTTGTTATTACCAGCTGAGGAGAGATACTTTCAAATGTCCCTTGACTGCTGCCAACTGACACCATAGGGGACAACATGACATAATAAAACCACAAGCCTGTGGAAACCTGAGGCTAAAATTATTATATTAACACAGTGGGAAAAAAGAGCCTATCTCTACGTTGGGCATGCAGAAAAGTAAAGTCTCACTCAGGCACCCCATTTAAGCTGGTTTGTGTTACCCACCTCACAAGACCTCTATTAAACCTCAGAGGATCCATCTGAACTTTTCATACCCAAGCGACTGATTCAGGGATGCAACACAAAAAATGGGAAACTGGAGCAACTCAGCACTATTCATTCAGATTATTTGGTCTAAAGGGACATTTTACACAGACAAAAATTTTTGTTCAGAGGAAAGGAGGGATTCTTAACATACGCTCTTTGTGCTCTGGGATTGCATCAACACTGTTATCCTAGAATCAGAGGGGAAAAAGGGCTGTGAGAGGCCATCCGGCCCTCCCCTTGCCCAAAGGTATGATCAGCTAGATCTAAACTATTCCCAAATGATGTTTATCTAACCTGCTTTCAGACACATCCACAAGCCTCCGCAGCAATTTAGCTTAGTGTTTCAGTGTGTGACTTGTTCTCTTCACAGCACACAGGTGGAAAAGTCTATTCCTTAGGTCTTAGTAACTGTTTTTCACGTGCGGGGTTCATTATGCTCCCTACTACTCCTTTAGAAACAGAGTATGCTCCACTCTTTCTACTTTTTTCCATCTATACTTCTTATGATTTTCATTACTTTACTCTGAGTTTTACCAGTTCACGTATGCTAATTGCAGTGTCAAAACCTGGACATGGGACTTCTTCTTTGAGTCTTGTAAGATCTTTGTTGAAGGGTTTACTATAAGGATTTTTCAGACATTTCTATTTTTTTCAGTCCCTCCATGACTCTAACCTTTTCCCCACCAGATCACACCACCTGCCATCCCAACCCTGCCCTCTCCTCAATCCCCCTGGGCCCCCACCCTGCCATTTAGGTCATGCAAGACAGCAATTAAATCACAATTGTTTTCCTCCCTTTCCCAGGTGGAATAAACCCAGCTCCCCAGGCTTCTCCTCCTATGTTACACTCTCCAGAGCCAAGACCACTGCTGTGGCTTTCCCCTGGCCTCTCTCAGTTTACTCTTGTACTGGGGGTCCCCAGATTGCACACCACATTGCAAATGTGGTTTCATGAGTGGTGAATAAAGAAAGACACTGAGATTCTGGAGTGTGTCCAGAGAAGAGCAGCGAAGGTGGTGAAGGGCCTAGAACACAAGTTTTATGAGGAGGAGCGGCTGAGGGAGCTGGAACTGTTCAGCCTGGAGAAAAGGAGGCTGAGGGGGCTGTATTGCTCTCTACAACTACCCAAAAGGAAGTTGTAGCGAGGTGGGGGTCCACCTTTTCTCACAAGTAACAAACAAAAGGACACTCCTTACCTGGAGTACTGTGTGCAGGTCTGGAGCCCTCAATATAAGAAGGACATGGACCTGTTGGAGCAGGTCCAGAGGAGGGCCACAGAAATGATCAGGGGGGTTGTAGCACCTCTGCTACGAGGACAAGCTGAGGGAGCTGGGGTTGTTCAGCCTGGAGAAGAGGAGGCTCTGGGGAGACCTAATAGCGGCCTTCCAGTACCTGA
>JAOQGH010000023.1:72452732-72475286 GCA_025769975.1 Gallinago jamesoni | reverse complement strand
TGGGTTTAAACTGAAGAAAAGCAGATTTAGATTGGATATTAGGAATAAGTTCTTTACAATGAGGGTGGTGGAGCACTTGAACAGGTTGCCCAGGGAGGTGGTTGAGGCTCCTTCCCTGGAGACATTCAAGGTGAGGCTCGATGAGGCCTGGTCTGGTTGGGGGTGTCCCTGCTGACTGCGGGGTGTGGGACTAGATGTTCTTTGGAGGTCCCTTCCGGCCCAGATGATTCTATGATTCTAAGAGGAGACAGCCTCAAGTTGCACCAGGGGAGGTTTAGGATGGATATTAAGAAAACTTTCTTCACTGAAAAGTTTATCAGGCATTGGAACAGGCTGCCCAGGGAAGTGGCTGAGTCACCATCCCTGGGGGTATTTAAAAGACGGGTAGACGTGGTGCTGAGGGACATGGTTTAGTGATGTTTTTGTCAGTGTTAGGTTACTGGTTGGACTCAATGATCTTAAAAGTCCCTTCCAACCTGGACTATTCTATGATTCTACGATTCTATGATTGCAATCATTTCCCTCAAGCTACTCATGACCTGCTGGCTATGCTGGTGAGTAGAGTTCAGAAGTGCGTGCCATGGCTGTGGGTCCCTGCTTCCCCATGGGCGCACAGCCAGGGCGCTCCCTGCCCTTGGCTTCAGCTTCCACCCTGGGGTGACAACTGCTGATGGGATCCCACCCTGCATGTTTGCCCTGTTCCTTATCTGCAGCCTGCAGCTCCCTCTTGCCTCAGGGTGGCTTGCATGGCAGGGGAGCCTTGCCTGCTCTAGAGAGGAGAGGAGGAGGGGAGAGGCTGGAGTGCATTGAGATTGTAAGAAATCACATTTTTCCTTCCCTACACATCTGCTGTGTCTTTTTTTGAAGTAAGACTGCAGAGTCAAGACCATCTTAAAGCATTTAGCTATGGCGTTACAATAACCTAAGTGATAAATAAGAATAAACACAGTATTTCAGTGTTACTGGAAGTGGAATGTGAAAGGTCTGGCTGGAAGAGAATGACAGTTTTCAGATTCCCAGTTCATTAGCCTCTCGGCCACTCCTGCCTTCTCAGAAAACAATATAAACCCATCACTCAAGTCTGCAGTGCAATGACTAGCTCAAGCCCAAACACGGGGCTCGACTGAGGCCCCCAGCAGTCCCTGGGCTGAACCAACAAAGATTGTGTCCACAAAAGGATGACTCTGACCCCTGCATGTGAGAGCCCCATGGAAGGCAGGCAGGCTGTGGAGACCAGGCAGCATCAAACTCTGGAAAACCTTCCATCCTCCTGCAGCAGGGATGAATGTCACCAACCTGATGGAGAGATATATCTTTGATGGACAGATATTTCCAAACACTCCTTCTTCCATAGCAATATTAGGTTCTATAATATAGAAAACAAGCAAGCAGGCAAAACAGAAAGAGAGGGGCTTAGTTGTTGTTCACCTGAAAAATAAGCAGAGCTCCCATGAGGTCTGTAAAAGCTATCAGTATTATATACTAATTTTACATGGAAGGTAGTCAGATTGCAACCCACAAGGACACTGATTTCAATGGGAATTAGAAGTCAGGCACCAAATTACCTTTGAAGACCTGGGCTTAATGACTGCTGTTACAAGAAAGCAGTGTAAAACCTGCTGACGAACAGCTAAATGCCTGTTCGGAGTTTTCCAGACACTCAGCAATGACTGCCTCTGCTCTGAGGAAAACATGGTAAAGGAAAAACAGGAAAAAGACTGGGGGGAAAAAAAAGGAGAGAAGTAGAAGTTGAACAGTGTCAGTTCGCGTTGCTGAAGAACATTGTAAGAACAGACCTGCTAAATATAAACACATTGAAGTCGCAGAGCCCTATCAGCTACTCAGCCAGATCCACAAATCCCTGGTGTGTTAGAGCACACATTTAAGGATCAAATCCGACATCTTGGACAGGTCACAGGAGTTTGTATAGATGCTTTACGCATCATCCAGGTCCTCCAACATGTTAGCAATGGGCTTTTGCTTACTCTGGAACTGTGACAGAGGGCTTAGATCAGTGCCAGATTAACTAAGGGCTAAATTAGTGTGGAGTTTGCATTGTGTCCCGAAAATGACTGAGTGTTGTTTTGGTATTTTAATTTTAGTAAAAACACAGACTGGCAGGAAAAAACTCAAGACTGTCATCCCGGTAATGCTTCACTTTGGCTCAGTTACTGGTAGTACTTTGCAAGAGGGCACACCTTATAGAAGCCTGGGAATTTTGGAATGGAGGCAATGACTAATTCCAAGTTGAAAAAATCTGCTGCGTTGCATGTAGTTTTCCTGAAACAAGAAAGATAACAAGATCAGAGTAGTGAGAATAGCCCTAAAAGGAATTTGAGGATACTATTGGCAACTTACAAAAAGATACTAAATGCCAGCAAGCTTTAGAAAACATATTAAAAAAATTGTAGATGGTAGATACATGACAGCAAATGTCATCATAGTGTCTCAGGATATGCGTTTTTGCATTACTCTGACAGTCCTGCCAAAGGACTTTTCTTGCTCATTATTCAAAAACTTCTTTGTAATTAAGCATTAAAACACTGAAACTACCATGTTCGAGCAAAGACTCCATCAAGTCCATTTTCATGCTATCAACATCTCAGGCTTCTTAAGGGAAAAATTCACTAAACAACTACCAGGTAATTTGCTTGCAGAGGAAATTCTCACTCCTAAAACAATGAGGGTCTTAAAAACATGGTTTCTAACCATTGATAATTGTTTTTTTAATCCTTGCCATTATGGCTCTGATTGCTGTAATTAGCTGTAAGTACTCAATCAGCTTTGAATCCTACCCTTCTAATCAGTCAGACAATACGCGTTTGTTATTTCAGTGTGGTATATATATCCCTCCACTCTCAAAGTTCACTTTTACACACACACACCCCCCCAATATTTGTATTCAGTAGAAAAAATATACCGGTTGTCATGTGAAGTTTACATATTTTAGTATAATGAACACAGACTTTAATTCCAAATTCTGCACACTGAGTGATCTGAAAAAAAAAAAGTCCATGCTGTGTTTTCAGTGAGGGTTGTTGAAAACAGGGAAACAGAACAATTGCTTTACAGAGGCGTTGCTTCCTTTAATAATTTGTGCCACACAAAGAATACTTTTCACACTAGGTCATTCAAGAGAGATTTTGGTGGAATGTGATCATTCAGTTTATGCAGCAGAACCAAGCTGCCACGACTTAATTCTGCTGCGTGCTCAATTTTCATATTGTGCACCCATCAGTTGTTAAAGCATACTCCTACTAAGCTGAAAGCATAAAAGAGTCTCAGGTCACTTCTGAAAAGTTTGAAAATAATGTTTTAAAGACATATTTGAGCAGATACATTGCAGGAAGTATTGCTGGATTCAATAGAGAATTGAATGACCCTCCAAAGATGAGATTTTGTTAGTTTAGGATCTTGGTTGGGATGTATAAAATTGATCATGTGTTTTCTTCAGCTCCAGGTCATTCACTCAGGACATTTTGATGAAGACTAAACGGGAGCAATTATGCATTCATGAGCAGGATGCTGAGGGCTTCGCTTGGAAAACTGAAGGCTGATAACCAAAGCAAGCATCAAGTATCTTTCCCAAGGCTACTGTGTAATGATGAAAACACTGCATCTTAAAGGCCCTATAGAAGACAGCCTCGTGCTGCTCTTTGAACAGCTGCAGGTAAAATGATGGACTTAAAATAACCAGCCCCTTCATGTGTTGGGGCACAGGAGACCAGCACAGCGTATAAAATCTTAGGTGCACTCTATAATGAAGAGCTTTGTGCTACTAAGAGACAGAGCTGACAGATCCTATTTCGAAGTTATCTTTAATGCAAAACCAAGAAACGTTCCCAATTGTATCCATTACAATAAAGTTACTGGATGATAAAGCCTGCTACCTAAATCATTTCACTCATGTATGGGAAATCAAATCCCTACGAGGCCTGAATGCACACAAAATGCAAATCACTCTGAACCACCTCTAATATATGCATGTTTATATACATCCCAGCTTTCGGATACAGGGTGTCATTGTGAGCTCTGCTGCAGAGCCTGATGTAACCTGAGTGCAGGGAGATGCTGACTTGGAAAGATGCATGACAAAGAGCCCAGCCCTCCAAGTGCTCATTGCCATGGGTCCTCCCACCAGCCACCGGGCTGCGTAAGGACTGCTCTTGGGAGAAATGACTCTATATGAAACACCATACTAATGGCATCAGGGAGAATGCTGCTGTCTCAAGCTATCTGGAGAGTATTTGCATTGTAGGGGCAAATCCTAACCGTTTGAGGAATTAGGCTAAAATCTCTGAATGGCATGTCAAAATAGTCCTGAGTTAATTTGAAAAGTCATTTATTGACACATTAATAACGTCACACCTCCATGTAGAGAAAGTGTTCCTTCACACAACCCAGCAGCACCATGCACATTGCCTTTCACACGCAGAGAAAGGCTCAGGGTACATGATTTCATCTTGCTGAAAACAAGGAAGCCACTAGCAGAAGCTATAACAGCATTGGATCTGGCCCAAAATACTTTGTGGATTTGCGTTGAATGAAAGTTGTTCATTCAAAGTCCCTGCAGATTTCTAAACCAGTTGAAAAACTGCAGTTTGAAAAAGAAAAAAACTGAAGGGCTATTCACAATATGATGTTGTGAAGGAAGGAACAGTAGGCTGCACACAAACTGTAAGTGCTCATTTTAGGCTATTTCATTCAAATAATAACACTATACTTTATTCAGGACATATGTGGCTAGCATATGCTTACAACGAAAGCTATGCCATGCATCAAACAGAAGCAGAATTGTTTCAGAGTCATTGCAACATACATTATCCAGACACACTGCAGCTGGACAGATTTGTGAAAGGGAAAAACATAGGTAAGAGCTGGTTCCAGTTATTATAGGTGTCATTTAAAAAAATTAAATAGCTGTGAAGTGATTAGGCTCCATTCTCCTCTCTCCCCTCCCACTTTCCTGTTTCATGAAATAAATCCATCACATCCTCTTTCCCTGGGTGGATTTCTTCATCACCCACTCCCTTGTTCTGGGATGGAATGGAATAGAACAAAGGTTACCAGATCATATTTTGAAATCACTTGTCACGTCTGGTGAAACTGAAAAACTCAAGAGAATTTAAATATGCTTAGAAGCTACTAAAAAGCAATCTGGTCCTACTTTTTTTTTTTAAGAAAAAAAAAAGCATGCCACCAATTAAGCCAACCATCCAAAAATCATTTGCATATTTAGCAAAAACTTAAAACAAATTCCTATACTTCATTTATTTTACTGGTACATCATAGACTTAAGGACCACTATCACAGCCATCATGTTCTCTGTCTCTCTTTGGAGAGAATATCTCCATTTTCAGTGTTATGTTTGTAAGAGATACCCAGCCAGGTAATGGTTGGTGTAATATTTTTATCTTCAGGCTTTCTTCTGGAGCATTCAGAGATAAGCTAAACAAGGGAACAATGTGCCCCAACACTCCCTGCAGATTCCAAGATATATTCAAATGGTGAGCTTTGACAAACCCATCCCGTTCCTCAGGTTTGCTCAGCCTACTGGAAAAGTAAAGGAACACAATCAAAGGCTCGGCCGCACCACATTCCCCCTGGAGCCTCAGGAGGCCTCTCTGGGGGCCTCTTTCCCAATGAAAAATGCCGACCATTATGCAGCATGACTAAGTAGCTAGACGTTTTTAAATGTCTTTCTCCACATATAGAGAGTAAAGATAATCACTCAGAATATCATTGAGCCTTTTAAGTGTTATTAGAATGGAGCATACCTGAAAAAACAAAGACACAACTTCGGCATGTCATGAACTGCAACTATTTCTTTTTGATTTCTCACCCAGTTAACTTTTGCTTTTCAGCAAACTATTGCACAGATTCCTACCTCTTCCAGCCTCTGTCTGTCATCAAGCATGGTAAAACTTGAATTATTAGGATATTCTTATTATATTAATTATCTGTGGGAGTCAAAAACCTCAAACAGTTAACTCACATAATTTATAACCAGAAGCTGAAAAACAGCTTTAGCCATTGTAAGGAAAATAACTCAATACCACAGTAATAAGCAAAGGAAAACTGTTTAAGCACTGTTTGTTTGAAATGAAAACATAATACTTAGAAATGGCAGAGACCATAATAAGAATGGAAAACTTACTACAGTTACCAGAGATGTTAATCAAACATCACCTACTGATTTCAGAGTGGAAGCCAGTCTCCCAATGTCACTAAATCTTACAGAGAAATAAAACTAGTTACACTTCAGTATTTCTAGACCTTGAGATTTTTAATCACATATACAGTCTTGCTTAACAGTTCATTCACTTTATGCAGGCAAGTTACAAGTTTTCATAGAAGTATCTGGAAGTGCATCTAGAATGCATTGCCTGTCCACTGTTTTATTTACAGGTTTTTCCCAATGAAAATCAGTAGCTAATAAATCAAAGCATAGTTACACAAACACAAAAATACAATCATTAACATTTTACTGGATACAAATGATAAGCATAAGGAAATGTCCATGTACACTCACTGACATGAACTGGTGTTAGTTTGCTATTAATATATGATACTCTGGATTGGTGGTAATGCAACTAAAAGACAGATGTGTATTTAAAAAAAATAGAACCCTTCATGTTTGACATGATCTTATACTGAGATAAATACACAGTTATACGATCATGTATACTCACATGTGGTTATATCAACATTTTTATTTTTTTCTGACAAGGTATTATCATCAAGGTAGTTGAACCTCCTCAACAAAGCTTGTTTTGATCAAGTACCAGATAATAGTATCTAAAGCATTGGATGATACAGAAACAATCTGTGCAAGTATAGCAATTTTGATTCAGAAAATTTTTAAAAAGTAGTATTTACAAAGGTAACTTGTAATTTCAGTTATTAAATTAAGACTCCAGTCTTCATATTCCAAACACCTTATCAATTAATTTCTTATTTTTGGCGTTTCACTCTCCTCTCTCCACTCCTCCCCACCACAAATATTAGCCCATGCTTAAAGTAAACTATCACAATTAAAACTCTTCCAAAAAAAAAAAAACCCAACACAAACAGTAAGTTATTCACCTTATGCCAAAAAAAAAAAAAGCAGCACTAGACCATTACTCAAAAGATTCCATAAGTCCTTCATAATTAAGGAAAGTCCCAGGAGCAAAAAGAACTTATACAACTTGTAGAACATGGGAGGAAAAATAGGGGAAAGAGGAGACATTTATCCCTGGACTTTTTTTTTTTCTGAACTTCATTTGCAAAAAGCTCCTGGTACTTTTCCCAATGTTTCCACACCTCTGTCCTCTGGCACATATGGTTTAATATACAAACAATTTAAATAAAATGTCAAATTCAAATTCCCATTGTACATAATTCCACTTTTATGAGAACTGGTGGTTTTTAGCTATTTCAAAACTAGTCCTGCCTGGGTAGCCATTTGGTAAGGACTCAGAAGTTAAATAAGAGGATTCTTACAAAAAATTGGTATTCTATTTTAGCCTTATAACAATTTCATGCAAATAAAATCTAGGAGAAACCCTTTACACTGATATTTTCTTTCTTTTGTATATAACTACCCATTAGGTTATAACCATATGGACTGTGCGAGAAACAGACCACTCAAGCTTTTCTGTGCTTTCTAGTGGTTCTATGAGCCTGTTAACTTTAATAAATTTAAATGGAAAAAAAAAAACCTCTTCAAGTCCTTACTCTAAATGGTAGATAAACCCTCTAGCCTTTTTCTTGGTGGAGTGTTATCATCCATCCATACTATAAGATACCGCATTTCTTCTCAGCTTTAAATCAGTATTGGCAACCCCTGTTTCATTTTGCTTCCATCTTGTTTTTCAAATTCCAACTCATTCGGTGAAAGAGCTCATCGTTTTACCTCCTTGCTGAAGTCGGTCTTCTCACACTGGTCAGCTTTGGAAAGTCAGAATACTGAGTGCTTCTCTAGGTCAGACTGGTACTAATTTGAGTATAGAGTGGAACCAAGCTGGTTTGATGTAGAGTTTGGACTGATTGGTTTTCATGCTGGGTCGGAGATCTAGTCATCTCAGATGGTTCAGGAAACTGGGTGGGGAGTGGTAGCCATTTCCATGCCAGAGTCTCTTAACAGCAAAAATACAGGAGAGAAACTGAGAGAATGAGAAGAAGACTTGTGGTTGAGTGAAGGGAATTTCCATGTCCGTGAGTGGTGGCATTGTTCACTGAATTTGTGACAGTTGACAGAGAAACAGAACTTGACAAATTGTTTGAAGGTGTTGGATTTGTTCCATTGGAATTGCAGTAGATCTACAATGCAGGAGAGAGGAAAAATAACAAAAAGGAGGTTTTGTGGATTTAATTTTTTATTTTAAAAGTCAGAAGACAAATTAGTAGTAATGAAGAACGCCTAGCACCCCTCAGCCACAGTACTCCCATACGATAAACAATTGCTCATGACCCTCTTTGTGCAGTTAAGGACAAAGACATTTTGAATTGCATGCATGGGATTTGTTAAACAAATAAATCTAACACAAAAGATAGAACAGAATAGAGAAGTAGGTTTTAACAAATGACAAATCTTAGGATAAAAAAAAAAACACACTTTCAGACAACTGCATGAATTCATTGTATTTGCAGACTAAAGGACAAACAGAAGTACGATCAAACAGTGTGAAGAATCTATTGATATTTTTTCCAGGGCTGGTTTGGAGATTCCTTTCAAGCAACATTAGGGCTTATGTGAGAAGATTTAAATATTTCAGCCTCTCTCATCTGTCTTGCTGTGGTAGTGCTGAACTGCAAAGCTTAACACAATGGAACTACACTGATTAAATCATAATCCATTGGCTTGCTACACCATACAAATAGGGAGTGTGGTGGAAAGACCACGTAATATTAGTAAATTTTAAAAAAAACCCTGCTGACAAAAAGCAAAATAAGCATTTTTTTCTCCAAAACACTGAACTATATGGATAGAACAAAAATTTGCATCCTGTGTGGCTTCAGTATCAAGCTATTTCCTACATCTGCACAAGAAAACTTTCAAAGCTAAGCTAATGTTCCCTTTATTTCCAGTGAGAAAAAGATTACACACAAGGATGAAAAACAAGGGCAAGAATCACATATCAGCTCCCCTAAAATGAGTACAGTTCAGCAAGCTTGGCTGCAGCCCTGTGGCAGCAAACTTATTATATCAGAGCCTTCTGGCAAGCTTTGACAGAGATAGCTGAAGTAAAAACAAATGTCTTTTTTTAAAAGAGATCAGTTAGTTTAATAAAGAACACTCTCTACAAAAGATGTCCCTATTGTCTCATATTTCTAGTGCTGCTGAGAAAATTAATTTTCTTTAGCAGAAACGTAATTATAGTCAAAGTTAATTTTATTTTAAAATTGCATGAGCGTTTTCTCTGAGTGTTTCCTACTGAAAATAAAACATATCATAGAAAAATATCAGGATGGTGTAAAGCTTCTGGTAGTTAGGGTTTTTGGCAACCAGCAACGTGCTGGAAGCAATTTAGGACTGCAGGATAAAAACCGCTGTGTGGAAGTTTCTGTTGAAACCAGTCCGAAAGTGATCAATAATGAATTGCAGAGTTAATAACCTAAAAGTTGAACAAGAGGCAAGTCCCAACCCGCCCTGGAATTTTTTTTCAGTCTTCATACAAAGTCTCTGCTGCTATTTCACACTTGGCTCTGTATTTTTAAAGTATTCTTAGTTTTAAACAGAAAGCTTAGTTTCTGGATGGGGGCTGTGGTTTTGGTGGTGGTGTGTTTTTGATAGAAGAGGAAGGGCTTGGAGCCAAATTTCACAATGCCACAGTAGATGAGACCCCAGACAGATCTTTTTAACGAGCATGTGACAAATAGCAGACCCTCCTGAGCGCAACGGAAAAGGGGTAATGCCCTTCCTTATGAAGGAGCAGGGCGAGGAGGGAATATTTAAAACAATCTCCAGCAATCCCTTCGCTGTTCATTTTAATGCTATTGCGTTACTGACCCTTTCGAAAAGGCAGCCTCTAGAACAAGAGGTGGATGCGGTATGCGGGAGCCCCGCTCAGCTTGACTGAAAGGCAACTCCCCACCGCACTCATTCATTGCCTTCGCACCGAGGCTGGGCCGGCCAGGGACCGGCTCCCGAACCCCCCCTGCTCCTGCCGTGACCACGGACCCAGAGCCCCGGGGAGGATTCGGACCGGGGTCTCGCCAACCTCCAGCTCTAACACCGGGAGCCGCCCCATGTTCGCGGCGATCGATTCCCTTTCTTTTCAGCAGGGGGAACAACCGCCCCCCTCCGCCGCTCGCTCCCTCCCGGATCCCCCAGGAAGAAAGGCGGCGAGCTCCCAGCTTAATTATTTTCTGTTAATTTGAACGGGGTAACCTGCGCCACCGCCACCCCGGGGGGGGGACTGAACTCGGGCGGGCAGCGGGGACGAGCCCACCCCCGTTCCCCAGAGGGGCTGCGGGACGAGCCCACCCGCGGGCGGCGGGGCCTCTCCCGAGCCGGGGCTACCCGGGCTCGTTCCTCTCGCCCCGCCACCGCCGCCCCGGGGCAGGGGGAGCCGCCCGCCACCCACAGTGGGCTCTGGGCGGCCAGATGGCGCCGGCCGCCCCTCACGGCCACCCGCTCCTCCCCGGGAGGAACCCACCCCCATTCCCGCTCCTGCGGGGAAGCGGCGCGGCAGGTAGAAAGGGAAAAGGCGGGGGTAAAAGAGGGGTGGGGGTGTCTCGGCGTGGCCGCTCTCCCACCCCTCACACACGGGTGCGGGAAGCGCCGAGTCGCTGCGGGGCTCACCTGCGTGGGTAGGAGGAGAGCCAGGAGCAGAAGCCCCAAGCCCAGCCGCGCCGCCAGCGCCGTCCCCATGCCCGTCCGCTGCTGTCCCACCGCGGGCCCCGCTGCTGCTCCTGCCGCTGCTCTGGCCGCCGTGTCTGCGGGCGAGAAGGATGCGCCGGGCTCTGCCGCGCCCGGTCTTTTTATGCAGCGGTCGGCGGCCGCCGCCTTCCCCCTCCTCCTCCTCCTCCTCCCCACACCTCTGCTCCCGCCCCTCCGCAAGCCGCCGCCGCCCCCCTCGGCCCCTGTCCCCACGCCCCGGAGGGCTCCGCTTCCTCACGCCCCTGGGCCGGGCAGGGCCACCGGGCCAGCTCCTGCTGGGGGCCCGCTGGCCCCTCTTGGACGGACCTCAGAGCATTGTTCCCCTTCCCCAGCCCCCTTTAGGTCTTACAGGAGGTGGTGGCTTTGTCGTGGTCTGGTGTGGAGGGGCTAGCACAGGGCTGCAGAGGTTGAGCTGCAGCTACTTCAGGGGAACGCTTATGTTTAGAGAAACATCAGGCTTTTATTTTATTTAAAAAAAAACCCAGCCCACAATCAAATCACGGGTGAGAGAGGGAAAGGTAAAGAAGGCTGTAAGTAATTCCAAACGATGGGAACAGTGGGTGAAAGGCTGAGGAGTTAAGATCCCAGCTTGTTCAGAGCTGCCTCACCACTGGCGCTCAGGCTGCAGGCCACAGGTTGTGATGTCAAGCACACTTTGGCTCTAAATATTTCATTATTACCATTATTTCTTAAAGAGCAGGAAACCTGTGTAACAAGTGGAAGAGAAGGTTATTCCAGCTGTAGCTCCTACATATGTAAGGTTCCGGCTTCTGGCACAGTAAACACTGTAGTTATATTCTATCTCCTCCCTTAACAGGCCGAAGAGAGAATGTACCAGTGCCTCACCAAATCAGACAGGTATCTCACTGTCCAGACAAACTAACAAAGCCAGCCTGTGTCCACTTCATAAACTAGGAAAAGAGACACCGATGCGCTGCTTTTATTGTGACAAAGCAGTTATTTCCATTCAAAAGAAGAGGAAGATGTCTTGTTAGCTCAAACTAATCAATGGATTTTAAGTTTGGATGTGTTCATGTTTATCTCAGAACAAAGTGTGAGGAGGAGATACCCACATTTAGCACTAAATAGATCATTTGCCATCTCCAGGAGCAGGACTGCTTTTCAGGATGTCCCAAGGGCACTGCTAGAACTCAGTCCAAAAGCACAGGAAATGTGGAGCTATGCCACAGAACAGGGTGCTGGGACTTCTATCAGGCAAAGTATAAAATTCTAAAGCAAGTCCCATGCTAATTGCTCCAGAATGCTTGACAAACCTAGAGTTACTTTGTTTTTCCCCAAATTAAGTCATTTTGCAAGCTGTACCACCCAAAATATCAATCCATATTCTATACCAAGATGAAAGATCTTCTGAGAGCTACATGGAGCCTGAAGCACTCCTGAAGTAACATTTCCCTGGTTTTTATAAATACCTGATCATAGTCAGAATCCAGTTCCTAACTATTAGAGGTGTAGTCTATCTATAGAATAGCTATGGGAACAGTCATCAAATTAAGGGTCGTAGGTCTCTTGAGTATTCACTTGCCTGCTGAAAGCTGGTTACCAGAAGATGGGTTTTCATGGTTATAGAGATACAAGAAGAGAAAAAAAGGAAACCATGATTGACCTAAAATAAAAGAGGGGTGACAAAGCTGAAAACAACTATTACTACTATTACTAAAGCAGAAAACTACTATTACTACTTGCAAGACATTGTGCTTTAGTTGTCACAGTTAAAATGAGATCACAAAAGGGAAGGAAGGTCACCTTTTCACTCAGGAAACACGCCTAACTCTACAAAAAGGTAAAGTTCCTCTTGAGAGGTCACGTGAATCATAGCGATGAAGTGAGGGCTCGGACTGCTCCAACCCCAGATCCCCTGGAGGAAATGCAGAAGGAAGGGAATCCAGTTAGAGCTCTTTGACAGCCAAAGTGAAAAACATCCTAGTGTAAAGCTGACAGAGATCTCTCCCTCCTTGTTGGGGAGAAAAGGAAGTGATAAAGGTGTTGCATGATCCCATAGGGATGAGAACTGGCTGTTGCAGATTAAAGCAACAGCTGAGACACGTTAGTGTAAAAGCTGGGACAGATGAGAATGAGGGAATAACAATCAGATGGCCTTTTCCATTCTTTCTACCCTGTGCACCTTACCTGAGGTCTGGAACCATGTCTGTAAAGAATGAGGATGACGCACAGTTCTTGTAAGGTGATGTGAACCAACGCAGCATTATATAACTGCTAATTATTATTATATAGGGTGTTGCACTTTTGGCATTTTAACAAGTTTCAGTGAAAATCAGGATATGTTTCTTTTCTGCTAAAAATATTATAAAGTCTGTTCCTTTAATAGCCTTTTAAATTAAAAAAAAAATGCAGAGGTTTTAAAACATTTGGCAGAAATGATAAATTACTGAAGTAAAACTATGTTAACTTTATGTTCTCAGGCCAAAACCCATGCTTTTCTGAAATATTCCTGAAATACTAATGCAAATAAAGTAATGTACTGGCAGCAAGGAAGAAGCATTACAATATTTTAAGCCCAAGGTTTCCTTTGCAACTTTTGTTATTGGAAATTATAATTATAATGCCTATATTTCATTATATTTCTACAACTAACTCTACCCATTCAGGAAAGCTACAATATTATTGGTTCTTCCCGAACACATAAACCACCTGCACAACTAATTCCAAAATCTTTACTCCTTTTTTCAGTTGAAGTCTATAATGAAGTTTGCAAAAGATGTATCTGAGCAAGAGACCAGCACCCAATATATAGATTTTTCTATGAGATGAGGGACACTGTAGTTGAGTTGAGAACTGTACAAAGTGAAGCACTGCTATCTGGTGGCCAAAAGTTACTTCTGATTTTTTTTCCTGTCAACAAAGACAATATATTCTCCCAGTTAACATCCTTTGTTAGCAGTTTGCTCCAAGAGCTTTCATGATTCTGAGATAAGTTTTTAAATATTATTGTTAAATCTTCATTGTTCTGCTTCCTTTATTTTTTCTAGGTCAGAACAGTCCTCAGCACCTCTCCCAGTTAAATGCATAATATTTGATGAAAAAGCTTAAGAAAAAGAAAGAAGAAAACTACTTTGATCTTTCAGGTAAAATGTGAGTTCATCTGTATATTCTACCAGTGACTTTTAAGTTGAACTTTGCAATAGGCAAAAGTTTTGGTCTAGTGATCAGAAGTAAAACTTGTGCTGCTTTGTATAATGCATTAACAAACAAGATCAGCTAAAATGACTGGCAGAAAAAAAAAAAATAAAATTAGTCATCTCTAAAAGAGGGCAGAAAATTAGTCTCTGAGATGTATAAGTAATGTATTTAAATTTGGACAAGCTTTAGCAAAATGAGTGTAGCTGGAGCATTGAGTGGAATTCATGAGAACTAATTTTAACTTAACCATTAATTTACTCTTGCCTTTTAGCTGCCAGTCTTGATCCATCTAAGCTTAAATATTTTAGGAGCATCAATTGCCAATGAGAATTGCTGGATCCTGTGCTCCCAACCAGCTCTTCACTCTCCTTGGCCGTACAGAGAGCGGTGCTTATTACACCCTGTGGCCCATCTCAGGGTCTTCACCCATTTTAAGCTCACGTTACAGTGCTCTGCTGCTATTAGTGCTTACCTGAGTAAGGCCTATATTAGGAGTTATTTTAGTTAACCCCTGTCTGTGACCATGTTATGCATTTATATGTTAGAACCTGATCTTTTTTCAGAGGACAACTTTGAAGAGAGAAATCCAGCTTTCCAGTGTGTGTCGATCAGCCTGTATAGTATACGCTGATCTATGCTGACATCACCTGGTGATAAGTTTCTTTAATGTCCTTTTCTGCAATATGGATTTTGCCTTGAGAAACTCACAGTTCTGTATTTTCTAATATATAGGGACACTATCTTTTCATAAGCTAGGCAGGCCCTTCTCTTGCTGCTTGTTTAGCAGAAAGAATCTATCTTTCAGCAGCATCAGAGCTCCAGCCATATAATTAAAACTTGCCAGCTTTTTTGAAGCACCCTTCATTACAGTTGCATGTTGACTATGGTTGCAGAACGAGACAGAAGTACTGATGGGAGCTGGCTGGCTGAAACTGGTTTTAGACAACTGGGCAAAGCAGTTTGGCACGTGTCTTGGGTAAGAACATGGAATATATATTGAGGAGTACATTCCCTCTTCACTGAATTTCATTGAATTATTAGAGTTGGAAGGGACCGTAGAGATCATCTAGTCCAACTAGTTCCCTCTTCCATTGGAGGGTTTATATTAAATTCAAGTTAGTAGAGCTTTAAGTGGAAAGCATGACTGGTGGTACTTTAAACCTCCACGTAAATCTCTACTTGGTAATAAATGTTGATTGGATTCAACTATGCATGTCTGCAGACAAGGGCCCTGCTGCCATGGTCCAGATCTTGTTAGACCAGGATTCAATCAGTGCCATAGTTTCCCTTCTATGTCTATCTGAGGCAAAAAGCATCTTAAGGCTGCTTAAGTAGAGGTATATATAGTTATGGAAGTAAACAAAGCCATGATTTCCAGCCCTGGAATCATAAGCCTGGAATACCCATGGATCTTTTGGCTTCTGGGTAGACTTGAAGGGATGGTGTCAGCTTTCACGATTAGGTGTGACTTCAGATCTGCTGGAAAGCACACCTTTCTCCCTAAGTCAAACAAACTCTTGGGTGACATCAATACAAACAAATTTAATGGTAGCAGAGCCTGTTCTTTGACCTTGAGGCCAACTGACATGTCTAGCCATGTCCATACTATTAAGCTCTCGTAGCCTCCAGAAAAGGGTGGGTGATTCTAACCTGCCTATTGGAAGGTAGTTGTCCCTGGCTTGGCCCAGCCCATGAATCATGCTCAGGAATTGTCTGGGATTGTGCTGCTTGGTATGGGACAAAACTGAGACAGGGCTTTCCTTCAACTCATGAGGCATAATGTCAGATAGCAGGCCTATAGACACAAATAAGTAAAATTGATCAAAGGTTATTTTCTCTATCTCCTGATTTGAGGCAGGTTAAAACATAATTCTCAGAAAAAAGAAAAAAAAACAGTGAAGGATACTCCACAGCCCATAAGACCTCATGTTTCTTTGCCAAACTATTTTTGCAGAATATTTCTCTTAGTATTAAGTCTTTTTTGCTGCAAATTTAGAGTAATTATTTATTATATCACCATAGTGAAGTGCAGAGATAAAAATGATGGCCAGATTTGTAATGAAGTGTTTACCAGTTGAAAACGTGTCAAACGTTTCTCATTGAGAGGAGGAAGGAAGGGCCATGTGACAGCAGCCATCTACATCTAACTGAGTCTCCCTGGAAACCCCTGATAGATGATGAAGGGAAACAAGGGATTCTATGATATAATTAATCTCATTTCAACATAGACATCTGAAACAGATTAATTGTGTCCTTGGAGATGCCTGCATCCCTTCACTAACTATCAAAAGAATGTAGATGATTAGCTCAGACATTTGCCACCATATTTTCCCTTATGTTGAGGAACAGGTTCAGCTCCTTCAACCTTTCTTGATAGGATTTCTATGCATTTTTGTTGCTTTCCTTTGTACTCTCTCAATCTGTTTTCATTCTTCATCATGTTGTCCAACGTAGCACACTCTACTCGAGCTGAGAGTTCAGCATTCAACAACTCTGTTGGTGCAGCTTAGAAAGAAATCTGTCTTTTTTTGCAGCTGCATCTTCATGTTTGTGGACTGATGCAATTCTGAGATTATCTTGCTCCATTTCTTGAACAATAGTGCAGTGTTAGCCCTTTTACCATCTCCTTGAATTTTGCTAATTGCAATTAGTGCAACCAAGTTCTTCTCACCATTAGCTTGAGCACTAGCTCTCTACATCTTTGATTTCTCCCATTGGATATGATATTCAGCATCACTTCTTTTACCAGTGGGTAAAAAGTTAGTTAGTTATCCTGATATACTACTACTTGATTCTGCTTCTTTCCAAATAAATGAAAAAGTGTTCATCCTTGTTAGTAATTTTAACCATCATAATTAGTTTATGGCTGTTGGGATTTCTTCTGTCCCTGTCTCATTTCAAGTCCTATGTTTTTAGCCCTGCCTACCAAGCATTTTTTTTTCTGATAACAGTGGAAGCCTTTACCTTCTCTTGAGAAATGTTGAAGATCTGTATCTGGTAATTTGAATCTAGCATTCTTATATTACCTGTTTTTGTTTGTTATTGTTTGCTCATTTTTAGTCTGTACTTACTGCCTTCTCTTTGCTACCAGACGAGTGGATATTTACCCACAGTTATAGAAAAGATAGTCTATATAAAAGAGAGCTGCCTTATGGAATAGGCAGTTTCAGAATTCATTCTTAGTCATGACTGCTGCAGGGCATCCTGAAAGGCATTTTCTTTTGTAACCTTCTCTGGGTAATTTCTAGTTTGACTATGGGACAGGCAGAGATAACAAAGTAATGAGAATGAACCATGGAGAAATCTGATGAAATCTGAACAGAGAAAGTTGGAGCTGTTTATTTTAGAAGATAAAATAAGAGCAAATATGGTTAAAAGGTGTACAAATGGACAAGTTCCAGAAGGTAGATCAGCTCTTCTTCCCATTTCATCATAGGAAAAGGGACCAGTCTAGGATTTGAAAAGAAGAACAGCTGAAAGGAAACAGGTATCATGTATCACTAAGAGTGTTAAGACTTCATGTATCTTTTAGATGGTGAACTCTTTGTCACAGGGTATCATTAGGCAAGGTGCACAGAAGGAGTTGTCACTAGTGATAAAAACACCCAGGGTTTAAATAGCAAGTGTTGCAAGGACACGCTTACCTGGGAGACAGATCACCCCAGATCTTCTAACTATGTGATTTACACATCTTTTATACCTCTGGAGCTGCACACTACAAAAGGACGAGGCAGCCTTGACACCAAACAATATGATTATTCTGATATTCCATACTTCCCTTTCGTTCCTTTTTTTTTTTTATATATATATATATTTTAATATATCAAAGGTGTATTGAAACCTACAGGTACATTTTTCTTTTCTAATGCAACAATGCTTATAAATTCTAATCAAGGCAACTTTTTTTCCCACAATGGAAGCTGAAGTACTTTGAACTGCCTTTTTCCTGCTTTTAAAAACAAACCTGAAACAAAACTTTTTTCTTTTTTTTTAAAGAAGAAAACTTTAATTGTACACAGATGGAGGAACAACCTAACTTTCCTCATTGGAAATTAATTATGTTAGACTTGCATGTATATATCTTGAATTAGGTACTATCAATTAGAGGAGAGAACATTATATTCTAAACAGTAAAGCCATTAATCTGAGGAGAATACAGAGGGAACAGAAGTAAACAAATAATTCAAGCTAATTAACACTTGCTCATGGAATGTGTCATTTTATGGCTAATAAGTAAGGTTCAAATAACAAACACTTAATTGATTGTTTTTCCTTTTTATTGCACTTGCCACCCACTGTTGGTGGTAGGTAGATAAATCCTAGAGCAGCAACCCTCAGCAGGACCTGAGCATGTTCACTACAGAATGAATGAAAGCCTGACTTAGGAAACAGCATATTAACTTTTCCTACAAAAAATTATCTTGTTTTAGATAATTGGAAAACAATAAAGTGAGGGACAAACAAAGAAACAAATCTCATTACAAACCTTTCACCAAACGGGGGAATTGAAGAATTACCAGTGGGACTGTGGAGCCTCTAATGTCCTGGATTGAATACCAGGCTGACTGAAGGAAGTTACTCACTGTTTTCCTCCCATTTGCTTAACTGCTGATGCAACATTGATTTTCACTGGCAAGGAAGCTCTGCATTTCTGGTTTAGGTGGGTAACCATGCTCTGACTTATTAGGGTGGCCTCTATCGGCTTCTTTAGCACTGGTCGGAGCAATCTGCGCTGCCCACCTCCATTTTCTTCCTCATTATGGCTCAGTGTGGCCTTCTACTGTAAATGAGGATAGGCAGACAAAAGCCAAATAAATCAGGTAGTGAAAAGAATGGGGTGGGAAAAAAATGTTAATTTAGCAAGTATTTTTCCATTACTTAAAGAAATATAAAACAATACCTGAAACTCATCTGCCTTACCTTATCCATCCATAATGTCAAAGATGAGTTTTCAAGGAATAAGTAGGCTGCAAGGAAAGCTGTTTTGTGATATCTTGGTTACTTCTGGAAAGGGATCCTCTGTGCAGGATGCCAATGTAGCTGTAGGAAAAAGTGGGCAGAAGTTCATAATGCAGTTGTTATCACAAGAAATGAAATAACAACATGAAGAGTTGGTTAAATAGAGAGAGTCAGAGCCAAGTTGTAGTGTACATGGGGTCTGGAGACATTAAAGGTATCCTAAAGAGAATAAACCCAGTATTTTACGGTAAAAACGGCACAGCAGCTGATATCTGTAAATGTGTAAGAAAGGCGAACCAGTTTAGAGCAGTGTGCCAACTGAAAAGGCAGCAGTGGAAGGGCCAGGAAAAGAGCTTCAGCTGCATGAGAGATTAGGTTTCAGAGATATGCTTTAGAGAAATAGATGGTATGATTATTTGGTCACAAACTTGATTCAAGCAACAAGCTAGAGGAATTCTCTCCATGCTATGGACTAAGAAAAGAGAACGTCTAAGCAGTTGCAATAGGTGTGTAACACTGGAAGAGGTGAATTAGCAGTCAGGGAGATTTAGCTCATTATTCAAATGAATATGGGCAAACGTAAAGGTGGTGCTCACACAGGGACACTCTGTTTTCTCAGGCTGCATAAATATGCATAGAACACTATTCAGTCACCTCCCCGGTGCACCATGAAATAAGCAGTGTAATTTAAAAGGCGTGTGGTTCTAACAAGGTAATGCTGAAGCTAAATCTGCAATGACAAGTAATCTGGTAAGATGTGCAGTGCAGAATGTTAGTCAGAGCTACTCACAGGGCTAGAATGGTGACATGGTGCTCTTGACTTTATTTTGAGATGCAATGAGAGTCAGCAGATCTGCTGCTGTCACTTGACTGACCTTGCAGGAAAATAAAGGTAACAAAAAACCCAAGGCAGTGGGGAGGGAATTCCTGATTAGAGATTCCACCACATGGGTCAAAAGCTATTAAGAATTTTCTCTCTGAGCTATCAAAACTGAAAGACTAGTCTTGTGAGTGAGAGTTGTAGGGAGTATATTGAAACATACAAAATAAAACCGTAAGCAGGAGAGGAATTACCCTTCCTAGACAGGAGATGATTCCACTGAAAAAAAAAATGAAGCAATTCTATGAGAATAATCATAGGAAGGAGAATACATCTTGGACAGACTTCAAAAGGATAGATAGACCACCACTAACCTGCCAGAGATAAATGATCACTGTTTCTTGCCAAAACTGAAATCTTTGACTGTACCTTCCTGAGGTGTCATATGATTATTTATTTTTTTTTTAAAAAGCTTCAAATAACCTGAAAGCAGCTCAAAGAACGTCTTCATCAGATATATATATATGCCTGACTAGCCTGTGTTTGAGCTATGCCGTTTGAGAGCCACAGCCTGAGTGTCTGGCAGCTTTGAGAGGGAGCTATTCACTGCCATCTAATGGTAAATTAGAAAAATTAGACTATGATCTTCACCCTGTCAGAATGATTTGGTTATAATTACAGTTTGATAAAATTAAAGTGGGACTAATGAATATTAATTTCATTTTTGCCATTTTGCTCATTAAAAAATGCACTTAATGACACAGGTTGGGAGTTGCCAAGACCTCGCAAAACAAATCTTAAAGACGAGTGCTTTTATGGCCCTTCTTATGCTGTGGCATGGAGGGAATCCGATAACAAGGAGACCCATGTGACACTGAAGAGTCCAGGGCTGAATGAATCCTAACAAAAACCTTGGTAAGGATCTGCTTTCATGACCGAGACATAATAGTAACTTGCTGTACTTCCTAACTAGTACAACTAGAACAGTCACCCATCCAGCCGAGCTAGGAAATGAAGCAAGCATGATACAGATGTCATTGATGTTTGGAGTTGAGCGATGATGAGATAAATCAGATGTGCCATGTCTGTTCTTGACATCCAAGTCACGTTTCCTCTATGGCTGGAGAGGGACCTGTTTGAGTGCCACACTCAACCTTCTGCAAACTCTAAGGCCTGCAGCAAAGGATAATGAACTGAATGATTTGAATACTTTCTGGTTTTGTAAGAAGCCACTGTATCATCATATTTGAAGAATATAAAAGACAGTGTGACTTTAGGCATGTTCTTTAGCTTGCCTTTCAATATGAAGGTGCAATAAAGATGTATAATGCCAGAATAACCTAGAAAGGCACTAATACCTGTAACTTTATTTGCTAAGATTAAGTTATCTTCACTCAGCAAAGTTAAAGCATGACTTTAATCCTCTGTGAGACAAACTGAGTTCTAAGAGCTCCAACAAAAATGGGGTGTATGGAAAGCTAGGTTTGGGGGGGGAGGGGTGTTGGGTTTTGGGTGTGGGGTTTTTCCCCTGTAGAGGAGGGAGTGTTTCTGCTTAGGGAATCCCCGCTGTTCAGACATTCATTTCTGTTCTGACTCACTATGTGCCACTATGAATGCAAGAAAGTTACTCTTACCAACGTCCCACCCTCCCTGTCACCCCCATAAGGTTGTATGTGTATTTTAAGAAATATGGGGGGAAGTGCTAAAAAGCTAATAGCTATATGTTCCCAAATGAAATCAGGCAGAATCTTACAGAACTGGGCACTGGGACATTCAAAATACTTAAGGACATTAAGAAGTTTGCAGCTTCCTTCCCGGTAAGGTTTCTAGGGAGGGGAAATAGCTTTGCCAAGGAATTGCTCCATTACAAAATATCTCTGACATAAAGCCCTTTCATTCAAACATTTTATGACAAAGTTTATACAGGTATAAATTAAGCAATTGCTTATAGTGCCTGTGCTAATTGCACAGCTGCTGTGCAGCAGTAGCTGAGTTGTATCGCTTGGCATATATGCTGATAATTTTCCAAGGGAGGATTGGTTTGCCAGGGGAGGTGATGGGCGTTTAACAGCAGAACTTCAAAGCTGAAGACCTCTTACATCTGCCAAAATTACCCTGAGTCTTGTACAGCCATTTACAGCAGGGCAAGAGGCTGCCAAAGTGACGGAGTTGTGTTTTGTATGGATATAGAGAATTTCCCAAATGCTGAGCGGGGTGTTCAGAAGCACTGAGAGCTGTGGTTGGTGCATGACAGAGAGAAAGCTGGGAGAAGGCAGGAGGAGGGATAGACCTCTCCCAGTTTCTGAGCTCCCAAGGGAAGGGATTACTGCCAACAGCGGAGGTGTGGAGTGGAAGAGGGAGATGTGATGTGGGGGAAAGTAACAAAAGACAGGGGAAACCCAGGCCATGAAGGGATTTGGATCAGATTGTTGTGGTGGCCGAGCCTTTCAAATCACTCTGTGGTCAGCATCGGCTGGAGTTGTTTCACCAGTGAGAAGTTTCCACTGCTTTCTGGTTTGGGCATGTGGGCAGAGCCTGGGGGGGCTGGAAGGGCAGGCTGGCTCCTGGAAATGAGGTCCGGGAGCCTTGGTCTCATCGAACCACTTCATTGTATATTGCAATGGGAAGAGGGGAGGTGTGTAAAATAAAAATTACATGAAAAGCCTTAACGTGGTCCTGCACCTGGGGAGGAAGAATACCAGATACCAATATAGGTTAGGGATGGACCTGCTGGAAAGCACTTCTGAGG
>JAOQGH010000023.1:72412478-72452632 GCA_025769975.1 Gallinago jamesoni | reverse complement strand
AACTGGAATACTGCATCCAGTTCTGGGCTCCCCAGTTCAAGAGGGACAGGGAACTACTGGAGAGAGTCCAATGTAGGACAACTAAGGTGATTAAGGGCTTGGAGCACCTCCCTTACGAGGAAAGGCTGAGAGACCTAGGACTCTTTAGCCTGGAGAAGACAAGGCTGAGGGGAGATCTTATTAACGCTTATAAGTACCTAAAGAGTGGGTTGAGGGAGGATGGAGCCGGACTCTTTTCAGTGGTTTCCAGCAATAGGACAAGGGGCAGTGGGCACAAGCTGGAACATGGGAAGTTCCACTCAAATATGAGGAAAAACTTCTTTCTGGTGAGGGTGACAGAGCCCTGGAACAGGCTGCCCAGGGAGGTCATGGAGTCCCCTTCTCTGGAGATTTTCGAGACCCGCCTGGATGCAGCCCTGAGAGATGCTCTGGGAACGCTGCCTTGGCAGGGGAGTTGGGCTGGATGGTCTCTAGAGCTCCCTCCCAACTCCGACAGTTCCGTGATTCCTCCCGGGCGCTTCCACCCTCAGACTGGAAAGTCGGCACCGGCGGTGGGGGAGGCAGAGCCCTGCCCGCCGGGGCTCGCCGGGCCCCGGTCCACCCGGCCCCGGCGGTCCCGCCAGAGGGCGCCGAGCCCGGGCCGAGCCGGCTCCGCCTGCGGCCTGCGAGCGGCGGCGCGGGGAGGCAGCGGCAGGCCCGGACCCCAGGCGCCGGCAGGACCCAGGTAACTGCGCCCCGAACCCGCTGGGCCCCGACAGCCAGGCCGGGCTGGGCCGGGCCTCCCCTCCGGCGGCGGGGGGCGTGCGGGGCAGCGGCGGCTCCAAGGTCGATGGGGCCGGGGGAGCTGGCGGGGCCCGGCGGCGGTGGGCCTGCTCGCCGCTGCCGGGGCTCCCCGGTCCCGCCGCCACCGAGGGCCCCAGCGGCGGGTCAGGGGCCGTCCCCGGGCGCAGGGGGGGTGGTGGTGTCGGGGGAGGTGTGCGCGGGCCCCGCCGCAGGCCGCGGAAGCTGGGGCGGCCATGGCTGCCGGCTCCGGAACGGGCCTCCAGCCAGGCCTGTGTCCCCCCGGGAGGGCGGGCGGGGGATGAGCCGCGGTCTCAGTTCAGCTTTCGCGAGGGGAAGGGGCCGCCCGCCCTGTTGGCCGTCCTGGAAGGGGGGTGTGGGGAGGAGCTGGCTCAGCGGCCGGTTGTACGGGGGACGGAGCCTTAAAAATAAGCAATAATAATGGGTTGGCACGTTCAAACGGCCTCTCTAGGAATTTGCCCCCGAACTGAGGAGAGGCGCGAGCCTCAGGTGAGGAGTGTGCCATCCCCAGTTTTAAGCTATGTGTCGTAGATTTTAGGTTCACATATTTAAATAAATAAATAAGCCAAGTTGTGGTTATTTTTATATGGCAAGTAATTGCCCTCGGCGATCAAGGCTTTTTCCCCAACCACAAAAACCACCTGGGTCAGATTTCGGCAGAGTTCGCTTTGGGCGTGGGGAGAACGAGCTCCACTCTCATGAAAAGACACGTGTTTCCATAGGTGTAAGGCCATAATAAAAGCCAGCACGCCAGCTGGCTAGGAGGGACTAGTTTCTAAGTTACTAAGAGCGTTGGAAGACATTCTGGAGGTTTTGAGGGTGTTTCCACCTGCTTGTCCTGGGTTAGAGATGGCTCCAGAGAGGAGCGGTGGGGGGGCTTCTGGTACGTGGGGCTGGTGTTGCTGATGTCAGTCCTGTTGCAGTACATAGAGAAGGGTTGTTTCTCCTAAATTCTGCCATAACACTGTTTGCTACTGGGAGAAACGAGGGGGGACGTGGTGTGGCATTCTGCTGGGCAGGAGTGCTGTGGCCTGAGCAGGGGCTGAAGGTGAGCAGCTCTCCACTCTTCGGGGTTTGGTTGCTTGCAGCATGGAGCAGGTTGCTTTTTTATTGAGGAAAAAGTCGTGATAAATCTAGGTCTCCCTGTGCTTTTTATGACAAAGTTTCTGTGTCTTTTGTGAATTGTACTTCAGATGTAGGGAGGAAAATGCCACATATGTATTTGGACAGTTAATAGGAAACACCTGAAGATGAAATATAAATGGAGTATTTAGCTGGATTTGTTAGTGTTTGGTTTTCATCTGGTGTTTCAGCTCTTTGTAATGGTGGGCAGTATATGAGAAAGGCAGATCATAAAGCTGGTGTAGTCTTTAGACTTTATCCCTATAGATGCATGGCTCTATAGGGAACTAGATAATCATCTTTTTATAGTAACTATTATGCCATGCCTGGAGAAATCCTTCCAATAGCCCAAGCAGTTGCTCATTCTTGCTTATGTATGGGTTTTTTTTTTTATTTCAGGGTATGCTATGACTGGCTTCAGGCTCCCCATCGTTACTTTTAGAAAACTAAATGTCTGGTTTGGACTGTGGGAGAAATTCCCCTCTAGTAAACTATATCTCTCTTGGAGGAGAAGCGTATTCTGCACCTGTCAAGCAAACACAGTGAACTACAGAAGATGTTTCAGCTTTTCCCCAGTAAAACTCTCTGCACTAAGACTGTCTCCAGAGTATATCTCAGTACTTTCTCTGCGGAGCAAAAGTAACAAAAGCTCTAAAAGAAACAGACAGACTGTGCAAGAAGAGGAGGAAGAAGAGGATGAAGACAAGGAGAAAAGCAATTTGGAAGATGAATTTGAAAATGACCCCAATGTAGTAAAAGATTACAAGGATCTTGAAAAAGTAGTGCAGTCTCTTCGATTTGATGTGATCATGAAAGCTGGTCTAGACATGGCAAGAAAGTAAGTATGGAAGAAAATCTGCTGATGAGAAAGATGTCATGCATCTAAAATTTGAGTTTTGATACCCTTTTATTGGTGGAATAACTTAGTATTTGAGGGTTGGGTTTTTTTTTCTGTAGCTGTTTTGACTGCCTAAAAATGCTCTTTGGATTTAGGGGTGTTCTTGTTTGTTTCACCTTAACTTCCTTGAAACAGCCACTTTTCAGCTTTCTGCATAAATATTGCTGTCTGCAATTTTTCTAAGATTGCTGAGGAGGCAGTTTCTATTAGTTACTATTTATTTAAAATGAGGAAAATGCAAAACACTGTACTAAATAATATGAAAAGAGCTAATTTGAAATTGAGGGAGTAAAATAATACACTACTTAATGGCTGTAGAAATAAGTGATGGTAAGTGTAAACCTAACATACTAGGTCAATCAGGTAAATGTGCAGTCTATAAATGTATCACACCTACAGAAGCCTTACATTGCAATGTAATGTATAACTTGATCAATTAAAAATTATTAAACTGGATGGTGCAGGAAAAGGGACATTATTCATTGGATATGAAGGGGACTAGTCTTTAGAAACAGCTTCTTACGGCTTGCACCTGTGGCACAGAGCAACCACACTCTATTATTTCATTTAATATCTATGAAAGACTTTTTCTTCATTTCCAGTTCAGGTCTGTCCTGACCTTAAAGGTATCCTTTATACATAAAGCAGAGTTGTGTCAATGTGCTTGCACGAGTGGTGTTCTTGTGTATCTGCAAAGAAACAATTGCATTTGGTCTGCTGCACACTGTAAATGCAATAAAACCTTGTTTTTCTTCAGTAAAGTAGAAGATGCATTCTACAATAATGAACTCAGGCTGAATGGAGAAAAACTATGGAAGAAAAGTAGAACTGTAAGACCTTTTTAAAATTTAAATCTTTTTATACAGTACAAGGAAATAACTAAGGCATGACCTCTTCTTCTCCCTCCTTTTACTTGGGTCAGAAGAGCTAACCGCTAAATGGCTCTGCAAAGGTGAATGAATAGCATTGCTAACTCCGCTTCCAGCTCTGTGTGTGTGACTGATTCCCAGGGTAAGACATTATTCCCTAAGGCAGGCAGCGGACTTGTGGTGTGAGAGTAAAATCTGAGGCTGAAAGTCAGGAGAAGGCAGAGGGGTAGCAAGGACAGAGCTTTCTAAGCTGCTGAAGGAAGTGATTATGGATGTGAGCAGGAATGATTAAATCTGAGATACTATTGGTGGAGCCCGCATGTGGTTAAAGAAAAAGAGAAAGTTTGATGACAGAAAGGGATTGAAACTGGGGTAGCTCAGGAAAGGTTGTTGTATCTGTGATAGAGCACACAGGAACACAGTCCAGAGAAGGGCTGCAGGCCATACTCTTTCACAGCAGAGCTCACCAGAATGGTTTTTAAGGAGGGAGAACTTCGTATTTTGCTGCTTTGTGTCTGTATTGATACAAAAAGATTGGCAGAAAACACTCTTCAGGAAAAAAACATACTACATTACACCTTTTTCACAGAGTTAAGTGTTGGTTGTAAAACAGGGAGGGTAAAGCTCTCAGCAGAGAAGGTTATGAGACATTTAATTGCTTTTTGCCATGGCTTTCCTAGAAGTTCATAGCTGGAGGATTTATAATGGGTCTGGTATTGCCTGCCTTCCCCCTCTCCTGTGAGATAAGAATATTAAATGGAAAGAAAGATATAAAATTAAAATTGGACATAGACTGTGGGGATTTGTTTTCCCCAGGGAATGTTTATAATCACTCCTCTTCTCTTTCTGTTTCCAGGTGAAACTTGGTGACACTCTGGATCTCATAGTAGGTGAAGATAAAGAAACAGGAACTGCTGTAGTTATGCGGGTAGTCTTAAAAAAAGTATCTGACAAAACTGAGAGTGAAAAATACAAAGTAATTCTGAGGCGTTGGAAAAACTTGAAAGTGCCCAAACAGGATGTACTTAAGTAACAGAGGGTTGCATGTGGTAGCATAAGATTTTTGCAGAAAACTATATTTGTTGTTAAATACGAATTTTGGTTAAACAAAATGACAGTACCCTTTTTTAAGGGCTCGTGTTAGAATGTTACCTCCCTCTGCTGTGTACATCAATATCCATGCAATAAGCCTGTCACTTTTTGCTGTTAGTTTTGTTTCATGGTACTGTGGGATAAAAGATCCAACCCTTACATTTCCAGGCAGTTTCCTTACAGATGTTATATATAATGAACCAATAAAGGCTAATTTGATCACTGTTTAATTGCTGTGTAGTTTTGCTAATCAGAAAGATTACATTAAGGCTGACATCACAACAAGCAGAACTGCTTTCTTAACTTTATCTCTGGATTCATAAAATAGGGATAATAAGGATAAAAAACCCAATTACTTAAAATTGCTTCCTTTTTCAGTATTGGTTTCATCTTGGTTAACGATACCAACTCCGTGCTGATACACACTGCTGCTATACCAAGCGTACAAAAGGATACTGATTGCAGCTGCGTATTTCTAAGCAGGAAACTTCTCAGTGACAGAGAATGAATCACGTCAGAGATCCTCTGCTCTCCTGGAGAAGGCAGATCAGTGAGGAGACAAGTTAGTACTGCTGATTTTTACTGTTTAGGCAACAGTGCAGAGGAAAATGTAATCTCAGTTTGTCTCATTTTCATTTCCAGGTGGCATTTAAGAGAATAATTAATACTTGGATGATCTGAGCAAAGGTCAAACCATAGTGTGAGGGAAAAACTGATGCCTGTATTGCTACAGGAAACTACTGTCACTCAGGACAGGCATCTTGGGAGCGACCACCCATACTTGTAATGTCAAGCACAGGCTTCTCCCAACACAAGCAACTTATTGGATGAACTGTGGTGCAGGCAGAATTTTTATTCTGTTTATATACGTTTAATATATACCCTATATATGTATTTAATATATAATTCTGTTTAGGCAGTCACATGGAGGTGTGTGTCTACAGGAAAGCTGGCCAGTAGGAGCAGAGAGCTGCCATTCATTCAGGTCGTGGTCTGCTCCCTGCTTAGTCTGAAGAGTGCAGGCGGAAGAAGACAGTCCAGAACGGGTAGCTGGAGCATACTCCAGGACACTTTCTCTCTGGTGTTCCTGAAATTTGAATGGGCAGGCACAAAATTGTTGCCTAGGAAGCAAGCCTGGTGCTCTGGTTAAGCATCAGACTATTGGGTACACACATAAAAGCTCTGGTGAAGTCACAGCTGGATGTTTGCCATGTTTTATGTCTCAGGTGAGAAGAAGCAATGGTTCAAAGCATGTGGGAACTGTTGGGCTCAACTTCCAACAGCCACTCGAAACCTGGACCTGCTGCTGTCTGTAGCCTTGGAAGGGGTGACTGCTGAGTGCAGGATTGAGAAGAATTTCTAGCTTTCTTCAGGTATAGATACAAATCTGTGCTGGTTTTGGCTCTTTTTTTTTAATGCTTGTGTAGATGTTTAAAGATGCAGATAAATGTCTATTTAATGTTTTAGAGGCATAGTGACCTTTTAAAATACTGGTTCTTAAGAGGACACATTCCTCGAAAGTGTTCCTAGAGGATTTTGGTGATCCTTATGCTGCAGAAGTGAAGGGGTTCAGCATAGCAATCACCCAGGGTGATCTCAGAGGAAAACTATGACAGCAGGAAGGTGAGTAGCTGTCGGCTTGGCTACATTGATCTCTCCTGGATAAGCTTTTCTATTGATCTGACCCTTTTATTGGGGCCTGGCATTGCTGAGCAGGTTGTGCTCGTTTCTGCAGCCTTTAAACATTTGGACTGTGAGCTAAAGAAAGGCAAGGCTTGGTTAATGACTGACACGAATGCCGGGTGAGCAGAGCCAGCATGTGGCCTGGGAGGTATAGGAACAGGCACGTCACAGCCACAGTTTCTGCCGGACCCTCGGGACTATTAGGCAAGGTAGATAGACACACGGACTGTGTGCATGTAAAACAGACATATCAGACTTATCTGGGAATCAGCCACTCATCTTACCTTTATCAGCTGTGAATTTAAGATAACTGAGTCCCTCTGATAATACGGCTGAGTGTCCAGTCAGATGACATTGCCAAGTAGTAAGAAATGATAAACAAACTGTTAATGATCTTCCTGAAATAGAGAATCTGCCACTAGTCAGCTAACAAACCTCTAGTGTCACTGAGTGCTGAGTGGTGGGAGACACATAAAAAGCTTTTCCTCTTGCTCGGAGTTCAGTGTACAGACCGTGCATTGGGTAAGGGATTGCTGCTTCTGCCTTCTGTCACTGCTGTAATGAATTTCCAGCTCCTGGACATGGGTGTTTGCTCTCCTTAGCCTGCATGATGAAAGAACTGCATGAAAGGGCTTTCTCTTGGAGGTACTGCTGAGAGGGAGGTTTGGATGGCTTGAGAAGCGACTGACAAGCTCACCAGAGGCTGCCCAGACAGCCATGCTGTCTAAGGCACCTCTGCATTAACCACAGAAGAACCCAGCCTCACGCTGGTTGTCAGGCACAGAGCCCAAAATGGCCACCACACCTGCCCTTGCACAGAGGCATGGCCTGATCTAGAAGCCTCTCTGGTTCTAGGTGAGGTGGCCTAGAGGTGGCCACTGTCAGGCTGTAGGCACAGGACCCGATTGTTGCTGGTGTAGCACACAGCTTTGCCTGTGTCACCTGCTGCAGGAGCAGTGTCACACGTATGGGCATCTGCTGCGGAAGGACCAGCCTGCCCTATGGAGCAGGGCGGAGAGGATCCTGTGAAAGAATAGCCTCTAGCCTTCCAAAATAATAGGAAATTCTTTTTTCCATAGGACAGAAAAGAACAAAAATGCTTCTGTGTTTTATTTTGGTTTGTTTTTTTTTTTATTGTTTCTTGGTTGTTGGTTTTTGGTTTTTTTTTTTGTGTAATGGCATGTCAGGACAGGACAGTGTACCTTCAGCACCTACCAATTACAGTGCTCAACAGCCTGTGCAGCCCAATTGCAGTGGTCATTCTATGCTGGCATGCATGGGGAAAGGAATGCAGAAAGGGGGTGTGGGAGCCATGCAAACCCATGGACTGCTGAAGCTAAAAAGTGCTTCGTTTTCCAGCATTTGAGTATTCAGTGCACATAAAGACAAGCACTTCGAGGAGACCCTGTTTTGTTTTGTTTTTTTTAATTCTTGGAACAAGGAGAGATAAGGGAGCGGGAGAAACAAGGGACAGGATTACCTGACATAAAAACCAAACTTCTAGGTTTTATACAAGAGATCAAATCTCAAACGTAGGATGTGATCTTATTAAGTGGCTCATTCCTACTGCTGACATGTACCTCGGGATTTTCTTTTCACAGGAAAACATTTGTATAACTTCTAACACGCTGCCTTACGAGTTCACCGAAGTGGTACGTTCCCAAAAGTGCTAAAGTGTAACGATTAAAGGAGCATTTTGCCCCCCAAGGAAGGGAGCACTAACACACACCACTACAAAATGCCTCTGGAAACGATGACAAACAGTTGCTTTGCCATAATGAAATTTGTGAAGGAAATTGGGAATGATTACTTGACATTCCTCTGTGTGTGTGTGTGTGTAGATATTAATGATATTAATTAGCTGATCTTCCTCCAGTCTTCAGCAATCACAATTTATTTTGTTTCCATCTGTTAACACAAATTGTAGTCTGATTGGATACATGGTGATTTTGCCCATTTTTTTTTTTTTTTTACTGGGAAGTCCTGCTAACTTTTTAAGGAGAAAATAAGGAGAATGTAGTGAAAAAAAAACCCAACAAAACAAGTTTGTTTGATTCATGTTTGCCCTCTGGGATGGGGGAATGGGGGAGGAGGAGAAAAGGGAGAAGTAGGAAAAGAGCTTGATGTATTCTCCAGAACAGCTTTATTTCCCTTCTATTACAGCTCTTCCCCTCCCTTGA
The DNA here is from genome assembly GCA_025769975.1 of Gallinago jamesoni. Classification (NCBI taxonomy): domain Eukaryota; kingdom Metazoa; phylum Chordata; class Aves; order Charadriiformes; family Scolopacidae; genus Gallinago; species Gallinago jamesoni. The sequence goes on along the minus strand of JAOQGH010000023.1, from coordinate 72,443,987 downwards.
AAATCAAAGTTCTTCTTTCTGAACTGTTAATAAAAGACAAATGTTGAGTGGTGACCACAGCCCCACCATGGAACAGATCTGGACATGGAGTAAGCAGGCAGTCTGCCTGTGTCGCAGGCTTTTCTGGCCACTAATTAGAAAACAGGGCATCTAGAAAATGCCAAAAAATTAACAGGAATATGCTAGATAAAAATACTACAGTGTAGGGAAGTAACCTTCTGCCAGTCAGATGAAGTGTAAGGAAAATGTTATGAATATGATGAAGTTTTATTTTGTTAGGAGTCGTCTGCTTCTGGCACTGGGACTGGCCAACGCAGGGCAGCTCCTTCAGCCAGAGCTTTACCACAGGAGGTGACCTCTCAGAACAGGATCGATATGAGCTGTGACAAAGATAATGATAAGTATTATGTTCTCTGTAAGAAAACTCTATAAGGGAACTGTCACTACCAGTAAGAAGTTTAGATGAATGACTTATATAATGGAGGGGGAGAAATGAGGATTTTGAAAGCACTGTCACTACTAGAAACTTACCCATCTGAATATTTACCAGGACAAAAAAAAGTAGGTAGGAAAGAACGAAGACAAACAAATGGGGATTTCTTTCCTTTTCTGTCTTTCTTAGTGAAGACAATCCTAAGAGAGAACTAAGCCACCACTTCAGCTCTTCATTTTTAACAACTTCAAGCACATTTGAAAGATGTTTTCAGCATATTCCTGAGGAAAAAAACTTGTAATTCTATTGGTGCCAACTGGGTTGCAGGAACAATGGAGAAAATAAGAAACTCAACCTGATGAAGTGAGTGAAGAAATTTGGGCAATGACATTGATGGAGTTTGTTTGATTTGCTCAGAAAAATCATAGGTGTGAACCTACCACACTTGTTCTCCTATAGATTTTAAGTGCAATCAACTAAAATGTGCCTGGTAAGTAAGAACACTTGTCAATTTATGTCCTATCCTCTCTACAGGCAGGCTTAAAACATTGAATTTTCCAGCTGTTTCACATCCCTTTAATCAGTGAAACAAAATCTGAATAAAAATAAATTATTAATAAAAGCTGCATATTATATTCTGTGCATCTCAAGGCTGTAGAATTCACAGTAGCCTCTTCCAGCATGAAAATAGACCTGGTGTGCCTTTGTAGAGCATCCAGCATGCAATTCTGTTTCGCACTGCTATAACGTAATATAAATATCAAACAATAACTGAAAAGAGACAAATAACTGATTTTTTTAAAAAAATTTATCTAGAAATAAATTCTATGAGTTTTGAAGACAAGAAAAAACAAGTTACAAACATTTCCTAGAACATGGAACGCTTTGGTGGCTGTAATGCATGAGCGTAACAAAGTGGCTGACTTCAAGTAAATATTTTTCTCATTTGCAAACTTCTTGAATAGAATACAGTTAAGGGGCAATATACTGATCTCGCTTTCGATGTGCTGTTTTACATCTTTTACAGAGCTCCGAAGTAAGTTTTTAATTTGTAGAAAATGGGTAAGATGTAAAAATAAAGAGCTATGATATATTACAGTATTTCTTTGAGACAGCTGTTGGAAGTGGGTGATTCAATGCTTATCCAAAGCTGATATATTTAAACTATAAGATGTAGAGACACTTGATACTCACCTTAACAGGGTTGACTGACCTGGTAGGTAAAAAGTAATGTTCATCTGTAGGAAGCCAGTGTGTGCATGGCTATGCATATTCCAAACACTTCAATATCTAGCAATCTTCCTATCATAGCCTCACTTTCAAAATGACGTTTATTCTTTTCAACAAAAAAAAAAAAGTGTGAAAGGCAGAAAAATCTTTTTAAATGCCTGCAGCAAACCAGGGTATTTTCATTCATGTATTATCTGACTAGCTAAGGCTATCTATCTCAGACCTTAGTAACAGAGCTTATAGGAAAGAAATTCCTGCTCATACTCAAGCAATCACCAGACAACATTCCTCTTGTATGAAAATAATATGCCTTTAATTTATTTACAAGACTGACCAACTGGATGAAGTGGCTGTACTTCAGATGTACTGCAAGAACTTCCATTAGTGAACTATGTCACTGGTCATATGTGTGTATTTTCTTGATATCAGTTATAAAACATACAATCAAACGAATCGTGAAAGGATTGTGAAGAGTGAGATACAAGGAATGTACACAGCAATTTGACAGGAGAGAAAAAACATTAAAATCTTTCTATACCCACTTTCAAAAATGTAATTTTAAAAGGTGAAAGTTGTTTTTTCACTACTTAAGAGATAATATGAATGGACTGATATTTTGACCTAACGTCAACATCTACAGTAAAAGTCAGTATGTCTCACATTTGCATGCTAGCTAGTAACATCTGCCAGTTGTACAAAAGTTTAATATATATCAAATCCTTCTGGGAGCTTTGACGTCACTAAGTGGTGAAACATGTACGACATTAAGATAAGAAAATACAGCTATATTTCTTACCTTCTGGCCAGCCATTCGCAACAACAAATTAAGCAGCTGTTAATACTTTCTGTCATTTTATATCTCCCATAAAAGTGCAGGTAAAAAATTTCACAGAGGTGCTAGGTAGCATACAATTACAAGAGAAAGCCTTGGTTTCTGATACATTCAATTTGCTAAATTTATGCACTAAAAGATAAGATGCAGCCATTGTGGTATCAGTTCTTTATCTTTGGTAAAATGTTCTCATTTTATTATAGCCATATTTGCTCTGATATCCATTTTGTGCATTATTTAAACCAACAGGAAACATTTAAATGGATATAAACAGTATCAGTGTATTATTTAGTACATTCATGACTTTCTTCATACATTCTTTGAGAATGTTGCTAGCATATGGGGAAAATAAGCAAATGCTACGATCTATTAGGATTTACTCCTGGTTTAATATAATACTCTTACTAGTTCTTGCCATTAGGAAAAAAAATATTTTGTTTTGCTTTTAAAAGAAGGGGATCAATATGACTCTAAGAACAATAAACTCTAAAAATCTGAAGTAAAACTATCAAATATTTTGTACTTTCTTATGAATGCTAAAATAGAAAATTACACTGGAACTGACTTAAAATTTGATACTATGACCCATCTAAGTAGAAAACAAAAAAGGACCACAGAGAAGATCAACAATCGCTCCAAGGTTTTCCAGCAATGGTCAGTAAGTGACCATTCTCTTTACTGCCTTAAAAATCCATGGCTGACTCTCTCTCACTGTTTCTATCAGTACTAAAAGAAAAAAAGAAAAAAAAAAAGAGGAAAACTAGTTTTAAAGCAGCACTCTCCAGTGACAAATCATACAGCAAATTCACATTGGGTTTGTTACACTTGAATGTATTAATGATGCAAACCTGACTGTATGAACTAAAGTTATACATACCCAGTTAAGTCTCCAAATAGCTACTAATTACACAAAATCAATTTGGCAAAGTGAGAGAGTTCAATATCCCCACACCTGAAATATCCAGATGGTGCTGCATTCACACAAAGAATGTTACATTACCACAGCTCACACGTGGGGACCCTGAAACACTTAATTCCATCACAAATCTTTGCACATACTTTTTACATATGCAATTCAGTATGAATACTGGAAACCTTTGGAATCACGATTTTGATAAGAGAGTAAGGTCTAAAATTTTTCTAAAAGTTCTTGTTTCGTGTCTCTTTGTTGTCTTTGTTATTTTACAAATTGAGTGGCAAGTAGGTGATGGCAAGACATTCCACGGCTATAGGCTTGGGTCTGTTCTACTGGCTTTATTCAGACAAGCCATCCTCACTCACACCAGCAGTGACACAGGACAAAACAAAAAAATAACTCACAAGGGCAAGATCAAGTTTGTGGTGCCAATATAAAAAAACCAAAAACATTCACATTGTGTCGATGCTCACATCTCAGTCCTTCAACAGTACATTCTTGGTTTCAGAAATAAAAACCAGATAACACTCAAAAATGCAAATGCCACCATTCTGACCCATTCTTTGACACAGTATTATTATTTTCAGTATCTCCGTATCATCAAGAACAAAAACAAATGTGAAGCTGCAATTACTGTAGAAGCGAAGTCTAATATTCCAATGCTTTCCAATAAGCATGGCACTTTCAAATTTAAATTAAGTTTAAATTTCAAACTAATGAGATTGTTCATAAGGGTTTAATGAAAAACTGCCCCTGAAGAGCACAATGATTTAAAAAAATTTTTTTTTATTATTAGAAAGTGATAAAAAGGAAGATGCAGAATTGGGGAGTGGAGTAATACAGTTTCGATACATGTATTTGCACCAGTGAAAAATCATGCCTTTAGCAAGTCGTTGATAGCTCTGTCACCGATGACTTGCGGTCTTTGCCCATGTACAAATGTAGTAAGCCACTTCCCACTGCTGCGGTGCCCACATAGATGCAACATGCACATTAAAACGCAACAAACTTCGTGCCTGACTCTCCTAGGTGCCGAGCACCCTCAGCTCCCGACAGGCCCCTCAGTCTAAACCAAAGCATAATCCTGAACAATAATTTAGTGGTCAAAGTCTTAGGAATTTTTTGCTTTCTTTGCTTTTTTCAGTATATCACACTTTTTTCTGTTAGGGCGCCGGCATCTTTCATCAATGCTGGGTATACATTCATAATGCCACACTTCTTCCATTTTCTCCACGGGGTAAACTGCCTCCACATAATGACGGATCAGTCTCAGCCTGATAGGATCGAGCTGTTTTTTGTTACAAGCACCTGAATGGTTGTATTGCAGCCTGAGGTTCTCCGGGGTAAAGAGTTCGGGAAAGAGCCTTACGAGAAGCCTGGCGGCAAAGTTGCCGACCGACAGGCTCTGCTGCACTATCTCTCTTACCTCCTTATCAGACAGCAAATACAAAGAAGGCACGGGGAAGTCTGGATTAGGAACAACGAGTTCGTCGAGTGGTATCTTGCAAAAATCCTTGCTGCTTCTCTCCGGTGGCAGCGGTGGCCCTTCGAATTCTTCTCGAAACCTCTCAGGGTTTATTGCATAGCTGAGAAATTCCCTCCTGTCGGGCCCCGGCACGTGGATTTTCCGCTGCTGTTGGTACGTGCGCCTTTGCTCTGTGTCTCTTCGCCGACACCTCTCGTCAAGCTTCCCAACAAACTCCAACGTCCACACCCTGTCGTTCTTTGCTCTGGGGTACAGTATCTGCACATAATGTCGAATTAATTTAATTCTAGTGGGGTCGAGCTGTTTCTTGCCTAAAGATCCACTACAGTTGTATTGCTTCCGTAAGTTTTCATGAGTAAACAGTTCAGGAAATAAGAGAACAAGCAATCGAGAGGCAAAGTTGCCTATGGAAAGACTGCTTTCATATATGCTTTTAATCTGTTCTTTGTTCAACAGGTAATCTGGGACAGGGACGTCAAAATCGGGAGGGGGAAAGTCAAGTTTGTCAAAGTCTATGGGTACAAGCCAAATTTTTTTTGAGCGTCTGCCAGGCTTTTCATATTCAAAACTGTCTTCCACTTTTATGATTGATACATCATCTGGTAAACTAGAAGAATCGTAACAGTCATCTCTCATTTGATCACATTCACTTCCGTCCATGTATGTATTTTCAAGCTCATCGTTTATTCGCTGCACACATTGCTGCAACCAGGCTTCTTCTTCTTGCACATCTGGAAAGTAAATTTCAGTGTACCTACGGATTATTTGAAGCCGATGAGGATCCAGCAGTTGTTTTCCAGAGTCTCCAAAGCAGCTATACCTTTCAGCTAATTTTCTGTGGTCGAAGAGTTCCGGAAACAACCTGTGTAACAAAAAAACAGAAAATTCCCCTGGAGAAGAAGCTTCATCTAAAAATTCACTGAGATCCTGAGCATCCAGCATGTAATCTGAGGCAATGGCACTACTCCTGTCCAAGGACAAAGCTTCCTCCTGCTCTTTATCGTCCATAAAATGAGAGGATTCGACCTGCTCAGTCTCATAAAAACTGGATGATTGCACACTCTGCTGACTGTTTTCCATTTCCCTTTGAGCCCAAAACCTATTGAAAAAATCATTGACTTGAGGCAAACACTCCACCTGCCACACCGCTGTATTCTTCACAGAAGGATAACAAACTTCCACGTAGTTGCGGATAAGCTGCAGATGCAGAGATTCAAGTTTCCTTTTGTTGAGAAAGCCGCACGCGCTGCAGCTTCTGCTGAACTCATCGTCGCTGAAGAGCTCTGGGAAGAGCTGCACCAGCAAGCGGCAAGCCAGGTCTCCGCCTGACGTGCTTTGATCCATGATCTGTTTGAGCTCCGCAGAAGTCAGCTGGTACTCCGGGGGAGGCCTGAAGTCTGCAACGGACTCTGCTGGGCTGACTTGCTTTTTAATTCTGCTGACCTCCAGAGACAACAGGTCAACTTTACTGTGAAGCTGAGTCATATTGGTATTGAGGGTGTTGAGTGTGTAAAACATTTTCTGTATCAAAGAATAAATATTTGGGTCGGAATCTGCGGTGGCCGCTGTTACGGCAATGGCTGCCGCCGAGTCCCGTTTGCGTTGATCGTTCAAAGTCCGAAGATGCGAGGGACTGCTGGGGTTGATTTTTTCAAACAACTCGTACGAAGCAAACTGCTCGGCTCCTGGAGGGTTCTTCTTCTCCGTGATTTTGTGTGAGATGCCATACAGAGGTTTTTTATAAGATGGAGTGGTTATGTCACTGAAGGATTCTTCTTCACAGAGCCATGTTACGTTAGGATTCTTGTTCTTGTTTGGCTGCTCTGCATTTACCTGAGTGGGTGAGCCAGTGTCTCTGTTCTTCATGTTTGAAAGGGGGCCCTTTGAATGAATAAATACTGTATTAGTAAGACTGTCTTAAAAACGTTAGCCATAAATATATGCCTCTTAAGCAGGCAGTTACATAAATATGCAAAGTCAAATTTTCTCCAGAGGACTTAGTTGTGTTAAATACATCAAAATTAATAAATTCAGCAGGAAAAATAAAAATGCAGAAAAAAAATATTTAGGGTTTTTTTGTTTTGTTTTGGCTCATAGCTTTCTCCACGAAAGAGAAATGCAACAGTAATCCTTGGTACTCTTTACCCACAGAGCTCTAAATACTCTCCCAAATTAAGTATCAATATGCTTCACCTTACGTATGAGGATCTTGGGCTGTAGGGAATTTGGGTGGCAACCAGTCAGCAACAGAGCCAAGAATAGAATCTAGATTTTCTGCCTCCTAGTCCTGTGACCTTGCCACTGCTTCCAACAACTGCATTTAATGTTCCAGCACTCTCTTTAGGTTAGCTTTTGAAAATACCACAAAGGCTATAAGACACCAAAAATTATGCTTATTCTCTTTTTTTCTGATATGAAAAGTTTATATAGTTTCCTTTTTTTTTTTTTTTTTATAATGGTATGACTGTAATTTTAAAAGAAGTATTCTATTTAACTAATAAAAACTTAAAAACAAAGCAAAAAGTACCTTGGTATTGTCTTTTTAAAAAGGGAAGCATAAGATTTCTTTATTTCTGAAAGGCAGGGAGGTCTAGACTCATGGGTTTCTAATTTTCTAAATTATTTATATGAAACACAGTAATGAGCTCTTAAGGAATTAATGTTCTCAGTAATGTCTAACTCTTCCTCATTGCTTGAAATTGGGAATGAGCATTTTCATCAACTAACAGCAAATATGCAGGGCTTGAGTGGGTTGGGTTTTTTGCAAACACATGGGTATTGCAAATAATTCTTAGGAAGTTAAGTAGATAAAACAGAATTAAAACCCAACATACAGAATTCAAACATGAGAAAACACTCACAGATTTTAGAGAAGACTGTACTGAAACATTTTGCTTGGCTTGTTTCACAGAACATAATTAGATAAAAAACACAGAATTTGCATTCAATTATTAAAACAAATGGAACACAGGCTTGAGGTCTGAGCTGAGAGCCACAAGCAATTTGCAATTCTAGTGAAGACCCCACTATGTCCTACAGTGAGGAACTTAAATTAAGATTCCTTTCTGAAAAAACAGAACTGTAAGACTCATGAAATTAATCTGGTCCCTATGTGTACTCACACTTGGCATCTGCTTACTGCAGTGACAAAATAAATCTAATTACTTTTTAATTTCTAATGTTTCCACTCTGAGTTTAGAAACCAGCAAACTCGATTAAATTGAAGTTGTGTTTCCAAGTTCTGCTCTCGTTCACATCCTACAACTCTACATACGAAACCTCGTGTTTTCACATCCAAAGCTGTGTGGCTGGACAGAGGATTAAATGAAAGCAAAACGCAAAGGCAATATATTTCACAGCGTGCAGAATCTCTAGCCATGGTGGTGCCCAGGAGACCTGACTTCCAGGTGCATTTAGAAGACTGTTCCTCCAGTTCTACTCATGGACATCACCTGAAAGCAGGTCATGAAAATCTCCACTGACAATAAACATACTTCTCCTCCCAAGTCAGGCACCCAGGCTGAATTACACATTTCTTTTACTATTTTAGATCAAAAGAACAAAACAGAACTGCAATTCTGGAGAATACATTTCTCACAGACACAGTGAGACCTGCTGCTTAAGTATCTAGCTCTTCCATTAACACTCCTGTTTTCAGAGAACGTTCCAAATATTACTTCACATTCAAGGTATGATTCATCCAATTCTTTCTCTACTAAATAGCTTGCCACGGGCCACCAGTTGCCTGTCAGTTCTCATCAAAACTCCTGCTGTACCTTTTCCCTAATTAATTATATAATAGAACTTGGCAATGTGCGGGTAACTGCTATTAATGAACACCTCGCACACACAGAGCCAGGGCAAAGCAATACTAGAATGTGTATTAAACAGCACAAAATCATTTTCTTAAGTGTCTTATTGCACTTTGCCAGTGAGCACTGAGAAAGTTTGCAGTCTCAGTTTTGAGGCCACGCTCTGGAGGGGGAGAGGTGCCCACGCTGAGAACTGGAGCAGATCTCTAACTGCTGCCCTTTCACTAATGCAGCTCCCAGCGTTTGGATCTGGTTGCGGGATGGATTTGGTTATCTGCGTTTCAGAAACACATAGTCAGTGCTCGACTAACAGATGACAACACATTTGGGCCTATTTTAACGATTTTCTATTTCAGATACATTCTCGTTTTCTTTACTTTTGCTTTTAATTATCTTGCCTTTACACAGTTTTGATCTGGGAACAGCACTATCCACGGCATAAACATATGGCTTTCCATAAATTCTCCCATTAAACTAATATTTAATAATTTTAATTAGTTTTCTTTAACACTGATCTTTAAACATCAATGTATTTCAGATAATACTACACCTATTTAAGATGAACAGTTTTAATGTACCATCAAAAAATAATCAAAGATATTGTTCAATGAGACTCGATGTTCATAAGGCAGTGCTACTTTTTTTATTACATTTGCATAGCATGTCTTTGTATTATACACATTCTTTGAACATTTGCAAAATGCAGTATCTGGTAAACATCGACCAATATAAGTAATTGTGAAATAGTCTCTCACTTTATCTCTTGGAGTCCTAAGCCAAGTTTTAAAAGTTGTTTAGTTACTGCTCTGCTCAGTGCTAAAGTCCAGCCAATTTATGTGCTTTACTATGTTTGATAAATAAAGTCTAAATATCTGTAAGAATATAAACATAACACACTAGTGTATCAGTAAAGAAGAATAAATATATGAGCAAGAAATATATAAAATGATTCTATCAAACACATGAGAATTTGGAAATGTTTTGCATGTAATTTTTTAAAACTTAGAACCTTCTATGTTTTATTTTGGTTTTTTTTTTGTTTGTTTGTTTGTTTGTTTTAAAGAAAATTAGGGAACATTAATTTCTGGTTACGAAGTGACAATCAGAATTTTAAAAAAAGATAAATGCCTTCTGATAGAAAGACATTTGTAATATAATCACCAACTCAAAAGTACAGTTATATAACATAAAAAGTTGAGCTCTACTTATATCATGCATAGATGCCTATATGATGTGTAATAAATATACTACATGCACAATATTCTCAAAAATAATTTACATTTTGTCCTCTGTTTAAACAGAAACAGTTAATGAACTCATCAACTAAAACAACATATTGGTACTAGAAAAGTAATTAACTTTAAAAATGTTATTAGGATTGAGGACTATTTCTGGTTGGTTATTTAACTAAACATGCTGATTCATTGGGGTCAGTCCAGAATGAATTTTCATCATTGTTACTGGGTCACTTTCTGATATTATAAGTTCAGAGTTATAATTCAGTTCAAATATATTTAAAAATTTATTACAGGCAAACAGCAAACAGTAAAATCCAAAGCAAGCACAGTTCAGAGACCATTATGAAGCTCTTTTAAGAATCTGAATGTAAGTAAGTAAAACAATTGTAAAAAGAAAAAAAGAAAGGAAAAGAAAGAAACTATGTGATAAAATTAAAACCTACCTACCACAGGGATTCAGGGGAAAAAAAAAAACAGCCCCAAGAAGTCAGAGAGATGACAGTCAAGAAAAAGAAATATGAAGAACTATGGCTAGAAAGGAGAAACGAAATGCACAAATACAACACGGAATAACTGGCTAGGTAGCAGAACAGGAGAAAAGGATATGTGCATTAGAGTAGGTCATAAACTAAATATAACCCAGGGCCTGAAGTTATTCAAAAGAGGATGAATTTGAATCTAGGTTATTTTAATAAAGTGCTGAGTATGAAAAACAAGAGGTCATTATCCTGCTCTAGAGCGTGTTAGAAGAGATGTGACTATCCAGCACTGGACACTACCCTTTCAGGAATTTAAAAGAGAACAACAAAAATATAAGGTGACTCATGAAGAAGAGCTGAAGAAACAGAATTTTAGTCTTGAAAAGGAAGGGCTAAAGGTGGACAACATCACACCAATTTTCCCATGTGCAGAAGACTTTTCTAGGAAAAGATGATCACTGCTCTCCCTACTGAAAAGAACAAGGACAAGAAGAAACTCGCTCAGTTTCAGCAAAGATTAATGAAAATCCCCAATTGCTAGAGAGGTGAAACACTAGAACAGGATAACAGAAGAGACTGGACATGTCCTTGACCAGCTGGACAAACATCTGGATTGTTACAAGTGGGATGCTGCACCAGAAGCTGTAATACATTCCGCTCTTGACATGCTGAATTCTTCTGCATCCCTGCATTTTTATCTTTAAAGTAATATCCAAATTTCTACTTGTCTCACTGACATCAAAATCTGTGTCATAGAAGGAAGAATTACAGCCCTGATTCTATCACTGAGGATCCAGGTGAAGGACTGTGTAACATGAGAGGGACTGTACTCAAGAGTCATGCTCGGTTAATCCAAATCACTACCTGCTCCTACATTCTCTGACAAACAACAATAATATACTTCATGTGAATGAATTAACTGATATGTGTATTTCATAGATACGATCACGTTATTTAAAGAAATACCCAGACAAGTAACGTGTACAAACTGGGTAAAGATTAGCCATACTTGACTCAAACTCGTTACTAATGCAAATCTAGTTAACTGACTTGCATTTTGCCTATAGCAGCAGTGAATTTAGCCTGTGAAATATGAACAGTAAAATTGCACAGTCATGTATAGAGAAGTCACCTCTTGTGTAAAGCGTCTTTTCTTCACACTGGGTAAGACATCTTGCTGGCTCCCTGAACCATCACACCCAAGTGAGGTCTGTTTCCGTTTGTTGGAATCCTGTAGGCAAGTAACTGCGCCATCCAGTGAGTGTTTCTCAGCAGATCTGGATGTTACTGAGCAGTCTAGAGCTTCATCTTCGTTTTCTGTTTCTACTTTCACAATATTTTTTTTAGGAATTTTTACTGGAAAAAGAGAAGGTTTAGAAAGATAAAGCACTCTCTCCAGAAAACCATAACACCCTTAATACAATCTTTTGTGATATGTTTTTTTTAATGAAAATGTGTTTTGAAGAATATAATTATTTTTTATGACTTGTACGATAAGTGTATGCTGACGCCACCCCAAGTCAAGTTTTTAATATGCTAGGAATGATTCAGTCATTCAGTAAATGACAGTTTCTTCCCCGAAGAAGAATCTAGAGTATAAACAAATAAAGTTACAGTAGAAAGATTTTTTCGAGGGGAAGGAAGGATGTAGAGGAGAAAATAAAATGAATAACAAAGGTAATGGTGTGTTTCAGATAGCTTTTAAAAAACTATTAATGTAATTTGACTTGATCCAAGTGTACTCTTTATCAGACTACAAAGGCTATCATTCAACAAATATTTTTGCCTGATCATAAATTACACAAAGTATAATATTTTACCTTCATCATCTTCAGTGATTTCAGCTGAATTCATCTTCTATTTCACTAAAGAACAAAAAAAAATTAATCAGCATCTTCTGGAATGAGGAAATATCTACATCTATTTTTATAATTACTTTCAATCTAGAACCACCGGACATTAACAGCCCACAGATAATTTCCAATCTGTACATTTGTAGAACCTAGCTATTTTCAATAAACTTCATGGCCCTCTATGCATATGACAGCTAGGAATGCATTTGAAACAATGGCTTGTTCTGGCATGGAAAAAATTAAAATTCATTTTAACCTTGTCTATAAATTATCTTGCCCCTACATAAACTGTATTAAACTCACCATCCTGTACCAAGTCACTACTTCTAATTACAGTCAAATCTTTTTATATTGTCATTGTGGGTGATCCAAAGTCATCACAGAAGGAAAACTCATCATAAACTGGAATATACATGCTGGAGTAAGTTTTTATTTAGAAATCTTCACGCTTTTGATATGGACTGCATCAATTCAAGGAGAGCAATCTGTAAATCTACAGTAACTATTTTTTTGCTAACTGTCAGCCTCTAAATAATGTAAAGAATGCTGTTGGAAGGGAAAAACAAAACTTTGTATTATTCTAGCATGATTTTAGCATTATTTCTCACATGAAAGACTCAGTTGTATTTCTGTTTCCTTGAAAACTAACTTTGCAAACATCAATCTGTGGACATATTCCTAAAAGATGTTCTAAATATTTCAGAGATCTACAAAGCAAACAACCTAATGAGATCTCACTGACTGTGTTACAGGGCACGCAGCTGCAAACTGACACTCTCAAATGGTAAGCTGGTGACTGGTAAACTGTCACACACCCCTCGTGTTCGTCTACACAGGGCATTATGCTTACTCGGGCCCAGAATATCATTCCTCTACATTTTGCACAGTTACATGCTTCTTCCAAATAGTTTTCTTTCAACTGTTCCTGCCTGTCCTTTAGCCAAGGTCTGAACTCAAGGCAGGCTTCTCTCTGGCTGGAGCACGTGAATAAATCAACCTGTCAATCAAAAGTGTATGTACAGGCCAGCAGTGGGAATTATAATGAAATTTAAAAGAGAGATAAGGAGAGAAGGAGAAAGGGAATCTGTTTTGGAGGGAGAAAAAAATCTCTATCTTACTTTCTAATACTGTTCAATAGAATTATTTTTTTAAATCTCAAAATATTGTTAAAAAACTCTGCAAACACTTGAATACTGTGTAGTTATGAATTTTTCTTCATCAGTGGTGGCTGTAACAGTAAGACCCATTCTTGGTAAGTATGAATACACTACAGTGGGTACGCACACCCAAACAAAAGATGCATGAAGTTATAAAATCAGCTCATGCTACTCTAGAAGCCAAAATATACCCTGGTGTGCTGATCTTCAACACAGTCCCCATATGCAGCTTTATAAAGGGCATCCTTAAGAGGATAACATGAGATTGCTTTCATCATCATGTCACCAGAAAAAAGTCTCTCTCAGTTGGATGTAGAGCTACTAGTAACCTCTAAGATATCTACCCCTTTTACCTACCACAATCCCCTATTTCAAGACTTGAATTTATTAATTGATCCACGTATAAATAATGCCAGCTTATAGTCACTTCACTTGAACTTTTGCAAACTCTGTCGAGACATAACAGGAGAAATAGGTTGCCCAGAGAGGTGGTAGATGCCCCATCCCTGGCAACATTCAAGGTTGGACGGGGCTCTGAGCAACCTGATCTAGTTGAAGACGTCCCTGCTCGTTGCAGGGGGTTGGACTAGATGACCTTTAAAGGTCCCTCCCAGCCCAAATTATTCTATGATTCTATGATAACAGCGTGAAATGTAAGTGGCCCACACCAACTTCTAAACTACCTGATAAGCACTGGTGAGCGCCAATACTTAAGTGTTATTATTTCAACTTCATTTATGAATTTAGAAACAGCCACTGCAACTCTTTATGAAAACTCCAAAGACAGTGCACTGTGCAAAGAGCCATCAAAAAGCTTAAGAAAAGCAGATGATACTACACTTTCTTATTTTGCCCTGATATCCCAGATACATTGACATTCAGTTTCCAGATCTTTCTTAGGCTTTTCCACACTGCACTAGGCTTAGCTCTGAGGGATGTGCTACATGACCAATGTGTGCCAGCATTCAAGAAATGTGACACAGAATCTTTTTGTGAGGGCTAGAGGTGACAGTAAGCAAATCAGCCAATCCCACTACAGATTATTCTGTAATGGAAATCAAAATGGTTTTCCAGATAATCCTAGACTTGCTTTATTAGATCAAAATGCTAAAAGGATGATCAACATAGAGTGAGGAGGGAAGAATATAAAGGTGGCAGCAGGGGAGAATGACACCAAATATTTAGGAGGGGATATAGGGAATTATATTTTCCTTCTGACTCCTGCCACTACTGCTATTCACATAGGAAGAATGCTTTAGGAGAATTCCTCTGAGAGAATACAAGGAACGTGAAAGGAGAAGATAAATGAGCATCTGAATAGCTACTCTCTAGAACTGGAAAAAGTGAAAACTAAAGCAGTGTTTTAGTTCTAAACTCAGGTCATTATTAATATGAAGTCAAAACACTGTTTCACATATTTGAAGTAAAATGCTAATACTTATTTTGAAATATTTTTTTTCCAAAACTGCCAGAATACACTTAAAAGTGAATAGTCAAAAGAGCATCAGAATCAGTGAGTCCTCGGAATACTGGGTTTCATATTTGAACTCTTTGGTGCCAAACAGAGCAGGAGCTCCAACCCAGTTTTGGGAAGCCCTAGTAATATCCCTCTTATTATCTGGTTTCCTATCATCTTTGTGAGATTTGCAAGAACTTTGGTATTACGGAGCAATGAAGCACATGTAACAGCTTCTGTCAAGAGATAAGAGTCAACTGCCCCTCTGATTTCCCACCTCATAGTCCCACCTGCTCTCTTGTTCAAACATGGGCGCCCACCTTAAGTGAGCTCTTCCAGCTTGATAAAACTGCCAGAAAACAATTCACTTCTTTCTTTGCCAGGTTACTTTTCTTCTAACTCAGAGAGGCAAAGGGTAACACAAGTAATTGGTCCCAGCGCAGGAGTGTGCACAAGGTTGGCAACAGAAAGGAAAGATTAAAAATCTCTCTGATACCAGCAAGCCACTGGCCTGGTTCAACCATTTCATAAAATGCCCTTAGCATCTATTTGCACGACCACCTCGCTTCAAATTTGAGTAGTAATAGACTCACAAGCGACTAGTGAATGGACACAGAACTATCAACAGAGCAATTGTATCATTGCTTCCATAGGAAATTAGAGCCTATGGGAAGCTGAAAGTCTGCGTGTGTGTGTGTGTGTGTGCATATGCCTGTCTATGTAAGGTTAACAATAATTTTGTTGGCTGTTTAAAGTACGCTAAAGATAAAACACGACAGATTCTTTAAAATACTGTTTGCAGTGAACCAGTACTTATGAATAGTAATTATTGCCTCCATAGAAAAGACAGCAGTGTCAAAATCTGTTTTGAGGCAGCATTCTGGCTCAGATTGTGAGAATAAACAAAGCCGGAGAAAAAACAGACCTAAAAGAACTTGGGACAAAATAGTGCAAATAGCAATCAAGTAAGAAATCCATCCAATAAAGCAAACACTTGATGGATGTTCTTTGTCATGTTGAGTATACAAACACGTTTCATTCTTACCTTGTAAGTCTTTTTTTCAAAACAGAAGATAAATAGATGTATCATCCTTAGCCTAAGGCTGACAATGCTCTCTACAGGACAGCAGTCAGCTGGTTCACCCTGCGCTGAAATTGGGAGCCCGGGTCTGCAGCGGTGACTGGCAGAGCAAGCAGCACGGACAGATTTAACTTGCTGGGATACAGATGGATGCTGCAGCACATCCTACTTTCTGGTGAAAAGAGGATCTGGAAGGAGGATTCCAAAATATAGCAAACACCTACAATACCAACTACGTCAATAGCCAGATCCTGATCCTAATGAAGTCAATTGCCACAGCAGCCTAAGCACTGTATCCCTAAATTTTAGCTGAAACTTTGGGTATTTCCACCTGAACTGGCCAAAAAATCATGCTTTACAAACTATGAACATAAACCTTAAACTTCAAATTTTAGGATTTTGCTTGTAAATATTTTAATTTGTAAACCAAGTTATTTTAGAAGCATTTTCTCTGGCTTTTTTTGGTTTCTATCTTATGTAAAAAGTTAAATTCCAAAGAATGGCTGAACAGTTTAGAAATACATAATGGAATGGGCATACAATAGGTAAAGTAACACAGCTTCTCTATGCTTATGCTAAAACATGGGTAAAACACTCAGAAAGAATAATCCTGATTATGGATCCTATACCTCTAAATACTGAAAAAAAAGAAGCAAATAGATAATACTCTCACTTTCTCTTCAAAGGAGATTCTGCTTTTGATTAATGGTAGCTTGCTTCTAGTGCAGTCATTAGCTAAACTTATCTAATGTAGGATAAACAGGAAGATGTGTAGCACTTGGAACAAATTCAAGAGTCAAGGAAGAAGAGGTAAACCGACCCCATCCTCACAACTCAAACAATAAATCATTAGATTTTACTGCCTACATCTCATCTATCGAGAACAGTCTTCTTGAAAATACTACGTACGTTAAAATGTCTATGTAATCAATGTGTCAAAATAAACACCTTGCTGACGAATGAGCACATACTCACCTTCCCATCTAAACTGCCTTGATAGCTACTAGTGTTGGTACTGTACAAACACTTGTGCTGAGCCACTGCTAGGTGTCACGCAACGGAGCCTGTGGGATGCCAGCACTCACCTGGGAAGACACAAACATTCCTTTTTGGCTCAGTCCTCCAGACTCACCCACATATCCTGACACTTCCGAAACAGTTTAAAAAGATCAACCAAAAAAGACAGTTTTCTGTGGGTTATTAAAACTTTGTTTTTCTAAGGGAAGTGAATAAAAACCACCTACATTTGCAATCATGTAAATGACAATACTATTCTTTTTAAACTAATGTACAATGAGAATATTAGCAGAGAATGGATGTGATATACAGCATTGTGTCCTCTTTCAAGTTAAGCTACTTCGAATAAATTCAATACACATTACAGTCTAACTCTAGACACCAATCCAAGTGTGTTTGCTTTGCAATCTTGTAATTTGCAGCAAGATCCAGAAATCCCACTCAGCTACCAGCTAAACTTGTAGGTGATTATAAGTTCTGGATACTAAGGTTCTGGTGGACCACATACAGGAAACTTTTTGAGCCCTGCTGGAACTGCTGCACTAGGAACTCCTCTGCATATGCAACTCTCCTCTGCTGGCTCGTATTCAACACCCATTTTCAGAACATGCTCAGTACTTCAGGACTCTCGTAGAGGACAGTCATAAATAAGTGCAGGGTATTTCACTTACCAAGGGCACAGTGCTTAAATAGGTATTTGGGGGCCAGAAAACCTGTTTTTCTTTCCTTTTTTGATTTTACAGCATAGACAAGAATCTAGGTTCCCAAATTGTAGAACAGTGATCTAATCACCAAGTTATGGTGCGCTGGAGGGCAAGAGGGAAGAGTGGTGGGCCAGGACACGAGGGGGCAGGGAAAGAAGGTGGGAGTCCCAGCACACCTTGGCTGTCACTATTGCCTGAATCCCCTGCCCACAGATCCTGCTGTCCCTTTTTCTCATCAGGTTAGACAAGGAACAAGACAGCTCAAGGAAGGGACTCAACACTCCCTACTTCCATCCGTATCACCTAGACACACGCCTCTATTCCAAAGACTTTACCGGGTTATGATACTTAATTGTATTATTGCAACATTTTGCTAACAACTTCAACATTGAAACAGTACTAACTGCCTAACAGGGAAGCTCAGTGCATAGCGTAAGGCAGCGAGTTCCAAAGCATGGAAGAATACCTTAAAAACGAGGTTTGGGAATGTTTTTCTGTGCATTTAGTACTAACTGCTGCCCTGGTGTTGCTCTTGCAAGTAGAACAAAAAACACGATCCATTTATCAAAAATGTGCCTACCTGAAATACGCACGGAAGCCTTAAGGATTTAAAGAATTTAGGTACGAAAGATTTCATGAATAAGGGAGCAAATTGAAAATTTTACTCTAAATGTATTTCAGTCTCATATCACCTAGTATAATGCAGAATGCTACTTAAAAGTAGCATAAAAGTGTACCTACTTAGTTATTGATATATAAACCAGAATTGTATCTTAAACCCAAGTTAAACCATGTGCATTCTCCTGCTCCTGTTTACCACCTAACAATTACTCGTGTTGGCCTTGGAGGACACTTTCCCTACCTGTCTTATGATCGTGATGATTGTAAAACTGCAATGCAAAGGGAAAAGATCTTGCTGATAACGTAAGATTCAAGGCAGTTCTCTGCCTTTGCAAACATTCCTAAAGAAAGCCTGATTGATGACTTTCACGTTCTGACTTAAAGAGAAAACTAACAAAACAACAACAAAAAAACAACAAAGAAAAAAGTCCACCGGAAAAAAAGATAATGTTGTTCTGCTGCTTATAACTAAAATATATAACTCTTTACTCCTCAAACTCCCATACCTAATGTACTAAGTTCTGAAAATTGAAAAAAATCATAAAAAACATGTAGAAAGGTATAAAAGTGCACAAATGCCATATGTAGAAAGCAATACTGATTTCATTACACCTGTTAATTATAATTACAGATGTAAATGAATAATTATATTAACTAATGCACTCTAATATAATAAGAATGCCTGTCATCAGTTTTATTGAAGTTTGCTATTTTTAATTTAAATGTTTACATAACACTGTACTGTTCAGTTCATTAAAGCATGGTAAATGTAGGTGTTGCTTCTGGAATGCACACCACCCCACTAAATATTTTAGCATTTTCATGTAGGCTGGCAGGAATGTCTCCAATTCTTTATTACCAATTATAAGAATGTTACTAAAAATACAGGGGTTTAGGCATTGTATATTATGAGATGTTTATTCCTTTTAAAACCTCATGGTGGTACATTGCTTCATACATAAAACTCAGAGGCTTTGGTGAAAAGTGTTCTACTTGAGTGTCATTTGCTTCTGAAGAGGTCATTTGTCCTTTGCATTTTGGCCAAAAGATGAGATACATGTGTTTGCTAGTAACATGTGTGTTTAGTAGTATATGTGGAATAAGCTGCTCAATTTCCTTGCTTTCAGCATGCAGTGTGAAAGATACAACTCTCCTCTTAAAGCGCAGGTAACCTAGCAAAGTTAAATAAATGATGGAAATACCCAAAAAGCTCATATTCTAAGGAGTTAACATAGGCTAAATTTCACAAGATCTGTACATTGAACTGCCATTCAGTCAAAAGTAGCACCTCCTCTTACACATGCCTTCCTGTAACAGGGCTTTCTCACAAAATGACAATGGCACTATGCTATGTAGCGAGAGTTTGGTTTATCCAGAGCCAACCAAAACTATGGTATATATATTCACCCTCAGCAAGGGACAATTATTAATCAATCTAGCAGTTAAGATACCCACTGGACAGTCAAGTGTCTGAGGTCCCACTCCCCGTCTCTGGGTCTGTATTCCATAGGAAACACACACTGGATAAAACGCAGAAAGGAACCGACGCTTCCCAAGGGGAGCCCACAGCCTGGAAAGCAGGTGTGGGTAGGTGGGAGCCATCCTGTCCTGTGCAAGTGAGCAGGGGGGTTCCTACAACCACCCACTGACAGCATGAAGTACCGTCCCTCCTGACGTTTGAGAAGAACGATTCTTGCATAAGGCTATGAAATAAGGAGAGCAAATACCCGTTCTCCACCCGCAGCCCTGCAGTCCCAGCAGGAGGCAGGACGGGAGGCGGGCGCCTCTGCGCAGGCTGCCCAGGAGCTCCCTCCTGCTTGGGGTGCCTGGCGCTTTCCAGGCTCTCTCTTGAAAAGCTCTCCCGCTGGGCTGCAGAAGCAAACCTAGAGAAAGGACAAAGAGTTCTGGGTTCTGCTTTGGAAGCCAAGTAATCTGCATCTTTTATTTCCTGGCTGTGGCACTGGGTTCAATAATTTCAATATCGCAATTATCCTCGGGGTACATTTGATTCCTCCAATTTGTAAAAAACAATGCGACTCAAATTCAATTCAACTGAATTACACATAAATACCACTGCAAAATTGAGCTGTAAAATGTATTTCTTAGAGGCAATGTTTGCATTCTGTTGAGTTCCATGGTCTAGTGATTTACAGAAATGTGACATGGCCTTCTCAAAAAATCAACACAATGCAAGTTTTTGTTCTGGACTTTTTGGCGTTTTCATAAATATTTTTATTTTCTATTTAAGCATCCTTCTATTGCTGAAAACCTCATCACCACTCTTACTGGTTTGATGCTCAGAATAAGCAAAACACTAGAAAGGGTCGCCGTCAGCATACTGACTGAAACAACGTAACTTACTAATGTCACAAATTATACCTAAAAGTATTATAACAGACAGAAACTGGGGGGGGGTGGAGGGGGAGGGCAGGGGAGAAAGGAAATCTGAATTACTTGATTTGTCCACCTGACCATACTTTGTATATATTTAGTCAGGTTCCCTCATAACTTGTGACTTCTCTAAGGAAAATTTTGAAGAGGCTTAGGAAGTTTCTTGAAAAGGCAGCAGGTTCAAGAAGTCTGATACCTGAAACCACCTTAATTGAAAAGAAATAGATAATTGATTTCCAACTGACTACTGATCTTAAAGAAACTATGAAATAAGAATGTTGCTTCAGTTAACTGAGCAATGAGCAAAATATGAGTAGATAATAAAAAGAATCCTAAAATCAGATGTTTTCTATTCTATCAATTTTGAGATAGTAGGGGGCTGTTAGTGACCCCAGAGTTTTTGAGTAAAATTTCTTTTTGATATCCAGTACTGACACTTGAAATATCAAATACCTTAGAAACCAGTATTCCAACATTACAATCATGTTCCGGCTATAAATACATGTAAAACAAGCCTAAAATTATGAAAAAAAAAATTTAAAAGAACCAGCAGATGTTGTTAGAAGCATTAGCCTTACAGACAATAAAATCCCTATACTTAACATAGTTTGAAAACCTCCTCTGCTGCCCTGTGGAGGAGGACAGGAAGCCTCAAGTCTCCACTGAAGCCAGCCTCCAACAAGGGCATTTTGCCAATAGGACTTACAGGGCATGTTCTCAATTTGGGTCTTCTTTGTATTATTATTATTTCATTTTACTTATATTTGCAGATGCAGTTTAAATTAAAAAATATATATTTAAATAACTCTTCTCAGTTTTCCCATAAGTTGCCTAAAGCTGAAGTTTTCTCAACTTGTCCCCTGTACTTTATCAAACACAGATTTAATCTTGCACTGGTCAGCAAAATCCTAACCTAGTTTATTTCTGGAGTGAATGCATCAATTTCGTTTTGCTTCAATTAGGCGCTTCCCCCGGTCCATGAGAAACATTTTGTTTTCCTGGGTGCTTTATCCTCTCTCCCCTCATTCTCTGTTTTTATTTAAAAACACTGTTCCAGCTGAACTTTGTACAGACAACGTAAAATCTCCTCCAAACTGCAAACAACCTTCCTTTCTCGTTACCCACTGGACTCACCCAAACTGTGAAAACACTTCGCAAACGCAACAAGCATGGTTGCTCCAGCGCTGAGTTTGATTTAACAGGAGGGAGGAGGAAAACGTATCAACACCTACCGGCAACTATTTGTCTTATTAGATGTAAGCGCTCACGTAAATTCATAATGTGGGGACGGGGTATCAGCCAGAAGCAGGGAAAAGGATTTTTCTTCCTTCCCTGTTTCGATGTCAGCCCCAGGGGTGGGCCATAGCGCTGTTTTTTTTACGGGTGGCAGGGACGCGCTGTGCCCCGCACCTTCAACCCAAAAAGCCGCGGGGCTGCTGTGCCAGGGCCGTGTGGCGGCCGTCACATGGCTGCTGGCCCGCCGCCGGCCCGCTCCGCAGCCCGTCTCCTCCTATTGACAAAGGGCTGCGTGGTCACACCGCCGGGGAAAGCAGGGCAGAGGCACCCGGCCATGCGGGCAGGGGCGGGCCGCTCCCCGACGGCGGCGGCGGCGGCCTTCTCTGCTCCCGGCGGCGGCGGACCCTCCGGAGTTACCACAGAGCCACCCGCTCGACGCCCCGACCGCCGCCCCCAGCGGGCAGGGGCCTGATCCCCACCCCTCCTCGCTTGTACAGAGTGCCGCACGCCGCGGGGAGCCGGTACCGGGAGGAGGGAGGGGAGTAACCCCCGGGGCTACCCCCGCCGCTACACCCCCCCCCCCCAGCGCTGGCGGCGGCCACGTGGGCGCGGCGCGGGCGGCGCGGCCCCGCCCCGGTAGGCGGGAGCTGCGGTGAGAGGGGGACGCCCCCCGCGCGCCCCGCACGCGGCGGCCGGGGCCGCTTCCGCGGTCAGACCCACGAGCCCGAGGCGGCGGCGGCGGCGGTTGGTGCTTCCGGTCCGGACCCTGCCCGGGCGGATCTATGTGGCCGGCGAGCGCGGGGGGGGAGGTGGCGCGGGGGGGGGGAGGGAGAGATAACGTGAGGCTGGAGGCGAGGGCGGCGTGACCGTTCCACTCTCCCCCCGCACACACGCACTAGGTGGAGGCACCCGGGCGCGCGCGCCCCGCGCCGCAGCGCTATAGCAACGTTCCAAGCGACGAACAAAGAGCCCCCCCCCCCGCCTCACCCCACCGCCTCATCGCCACCGGCAGCTCGCTCCCCGCCGCCGCGGGGAAGGGGTGGGAGGGGTGGGGGGGGTGGAGGGCGAGCCGCCGCCGCCGCCGCCGCCGCCGGGGGGAGGGGCCGGCCCCGTACCTCCCGCCGCCCCGCTCCCTCCCTCCCTCCCTCACCGGCGCGGCTCCCCCCACCCGCCCCGTTCCTCCCCTACCCGCCGGGGCGGCGCTCCCCGCCGAGGGCTGCGCGGAGCGGCGTGTCCTCGTGTCCGTGTACCCCACCCCCCGCCCCCGCCGCTTCCCCGGCGAGCGGCGGCAGCGGGGACTTACCTCGGCTCGGCGCGGGGGCCGCAGGAGCCCCGGGACGGCAGGGGGGCGGCTGGAGCGGCCGCCGCTGGTGCCCGCCTTTCCACCCCCCCCACACACCACCACCCCCCCCCCGCGCTCTTTGTGTGCGAGGGTCCGCGCGCTGCGCTCTCGCGTGACGTGACGGGACCGTGTGTCATTTCCGCACAAGGACACTGAGCCCCGAGCCGCCGCGGCCAGCGCCACCCGCCGCCCCGGGGCAGGGGCAGAGGCGGGAGGGGAGGGGGGGGGCGGGGAGGAGCAGGCCGCTCTCCCCCCCTCCCCCCACCCCCCGCCCTCCCCGGCGCTGCCACAGGGAACGCGCGGTTCCCACTGGAGACCCCGCGCGCCCCCGCCGCGCGCGCCCCCGCCGCCCACTCGCCGCCGCGCGGCCGGCCCGCCCCCCCCCGCCCCCTCCTCCTCCTTCTCCTCCCCCACCCGCGACGCGGCCGCGGGCACGAGTGCACGCGTGGGCCAGGGCTCGGGGGGACGCCACCGTGCGGGACGGGGCGCACTGGGCCCCCGCAAGGCAGTCACCGCATGGGAGCGCGGGCCCGGCCACGGTCTCGCGTGGCCGCGGCGCCGGCACTCGCGCGACGTGCGTGCGGGACTTGGGGGGAGGGCGGGGGGAATAGCGGGCGGGCGTGGGAACCGTTGCGGGGAGCGGGCAGGGGCGCAAAGCACGGCGTGGGAGGGGGGGGCCCGCCGCGTGGCCACGGCTGGTGACGGGAGGCGGCGAGCACGTGGCCGCGCGGCCCCGCGCGCCCGGCGGGCGCCGGCTGTTACCCACCCCCCACCCCCCCCCCAACCCCCGAACTGTTCCCCCCCTTTCCTCCGCGGCCTGAGGGAAACGGCCGCAGCCCACACACCCACTCGTGTTTCGCCGCCGCTCGGGCCGCCCCACCGCGGGGCTGAGGGGCAGCCTGGGCAGCCCGGCCGGGGCTTGCCGAGCCGGCGGCGGGCTCCCGGGCGGGCGGAGGGACTGCCCGGCGGTTCCCGAGCCCCCTGTCCGCGGCTGGCCTGGCGCCGGAGCCCGTGAGTAAATCCCCGCGCCCGCAAAGCCCGTGGGTCACCCCGGGCGGCGCGCGGGGGAAGGCTGCCGGCACGGAGCGGCGGTGACACGCAGCCCCTGCGTGGCCACCAGCCCGGCCGGTCGGGCTGCCCGCGGGGAGGCCACCCCTGGAGAGCCGCCTGCCTGCCTTCATCTCGCCCCAGCGCGGATCGCCGTGTTTGTTGCCAAGTGGGGAAGGTTTGGTGCCATTTTAAGCTTAAGCCTAGACCTAAAAAAAACCCCACCGAAGTTAATTCAGTAAGTTGGTTTAATTCACATCCAAGCTCTTTTCCGGCACCGTTTTTTAACAAGAGGCCATTTCCAGGCTCGGTGTTTGGGGGGGGGGGAAGAGGGGGGCGGATGGCAGCGATGATTTATAAAACAGAGATCGCATTCTTTTTTAATTAAGTACCCGTGTAGATTTTATCTTCCTTGAATTTGACAGAAGCACACAAGACATTACATTAGTCTGGCAAGTTGTACGCGTGTGCCCTTTCCACTGACAGCTTGTAGAAAAACAAACTGTTTCCCAAAGATTAAAAAAAAAACCCCACATAAAATGTAGGAGAGGGAAGTCCAGTTTTGTAACCTATGGCCAGTTATGGCAATTATATTTTTTTGGCTGTATGTAACGACTCTGAAATTAGCAATGTATCCGACTTGACAGCTTTTCATGAAATGTTTTACATACACAATAAACTCAGCTGGTGCTGCCATTCCTATCAGATAGATTCGTTTTGCCTTTTAATAAAAGCACACAGCCAAGTGCTCGAATTACATTGTAATTGTTTCACGTTTTCTGGAATGATAGGAGTTAAGTCTAAAGGTGTTTATTAAAGGTGTTATTCTAAAATAAATAGGTGAGGATGGTTCCTGCCATGAAGGGTGATGGATTCCAGCATGAAGGACATTATCAGATGGGAGTAGGAAGGCAAGTACACTCCAGGCAAGTGGCAAGTAAATGTGCAGGTAGAACACATGAGCTCTGAGCGCTGTTGGGCTGCTGGGAATTTAACAGATAAATCTTTTGTTTGTTATCTCTGAAATTGCATTTCACTATAAGAAGCCTACTTTTTTTTTTTTTTTTTCTAGTAAAAGCAAATACAAAACAATAGAAGTCAATTGATAAATAACTGGAGAAAAAAAAAAACCAACCCTCAGATAAATCTTCTGTTCCATAAACAACCCGGCACTTTCCAAAATGCTTCCTATTTCCTTAGAACTGAACAATACAAAGAGTGGCTCTTGGAATAATAAATCCTCACCATTTCAGTTTTTCAGTGCTTTCTTTAGAGGCAGTTCTCTAAAATTTCATTCTTCCACTTATGTCGCTCTTCTGAATTTGGAATTTAGGGCTTTTGGCATGTTTGCAGTGTCATATTCCACGAATAATCCTGACAGATAATAGTTTGTTGATTTTAACTTTGACTGCTCTTATTGTTATTAATAGGCAGCTGTTTAAAGGAGCCCTTAAAAGCAGGAACTCCCAGCGTTATAACTCCTCTGATGAATCACTTGAATGAAGGATACATTTTATTAACAAGGCAAGTGTTCTGCAGTTAGCAATTCATTCACTCTTGAGAGAGAAGAGCCCTTCCTGGTAACTTTTCCCCGTGTGTGTTAGCGCTACGAAGAGGGAAGTTTATAGTATGATTTGCCCTCTCCCTTTGTTGTAAGGCTAATTGAAGGTTTACTTAAAGGGTACCGTGTTTTAACTAACACCTGGCCCAGCTGCTGAGTGGTGCTAGATCTCAGCAGTGGATTTTACTTGGATGCTCTACTTAGCGGGATTAAGGAAAGGCAACCATAAGGCAGGAGTGAGTCGGTGGAATCCCAAACTCAATTTCAGAGCCCTTGAGAAAATACTTGCCAGTTTGAACTCCACCTCATTTCTGCTCTATAGTGCTGGCCCGAGGCATTGTAGCTACTAGGGACCCAAGCCCAGGAGGAGACCTGAAGGGCCTCAGCTAAGCATAAAGAAGGATGAGCATATTGTTGCAATAACAGCGTTCATTGAAAAGGGAGTGAGCCAAGTTGTCTCCAGGCAATGCAGGTAGCAACCTTAGATTGGCTTCCTAGCCAGACAAGTCCCAGTTTTTTCACCATTTGAACTTGTGCTACACAAGTCATTTATTCAAATGTTCAGTTTTTTCCCCCCTTCATGCCTTTGGCTCAAAAGCCACTCAGTGACACTGCAGCAATCTCTGGAAAATTCCAGGTCACTGGGGAGGGGAGTTGTGGTGCTCCAGCAAGAGAACTCTTTAGGAAAAAATCACCATTGCTGTTGAGTACAACAGGCCATTTCTCACTTTGCTGAACTGAGACTAGACTTCAGCAGTTGCCACCAACAAAATACATGTTCAGAGCACTGTTTGCAGTTGTACGGAGTTTTGTAAGGGTGGACTATGGAGCCTCCTCAGACATTCACCCTTAGAAACCATAAGATGCCAGACCCTCCCTCTGGAGAAAGCCCTGGCTGTGTCAGTTCCAAGGATGGAACCCCTCCAAGCGAGGGGTTCTCCTGGACATGGTGGCTGGCAGGAAGGCGGCAGAGCCGGCAGTGCTGTCGCTGCAGCAGGCCCCTAGCTGGGAGTCAGAGCAGCTCGGCATGCTGGAGGTGGGTACAGTGGCATGGAGCAGAAGAACAATCCTAAATTTAGAGGCCTGTTTGCCTCCTGTGCTGCATACATTTGGCATAAGCCAGAATCCAACCCCGAAACCTTCAGCAAAGCTTCTTCCTTGTAGATCCTTGGAATAGCCTACAGCACTCAGTAGGCAGAGGCATGGCATGCGATGTCGAAAGCGCTCTGGGCACCAACTAATTTTGGCAGTTTGATTCTGTAAAAAGTACTGCTATGGTACCAGTACATCGTCTGTCACTTTCTTCCGCCATGTGCCTTGAAACTAGGCCACCTTGCAGCCAGACGCAAGAGCCACCGAGTCCGGAAAGAAAACGGATGAGAAACAGCCTCAGCGGTGAGTACACACCTGTGTGTGGAGCCAGGTTCCTTGCAACTTATATGTGTTTTACGTTAAGACCCTTATAGGAAAACAAGCCCCTTGAACAAAAAGACAAGCCCCTTCAAGACAGGCTTCCTTCTGCCTGCTCTCGGTGTGACTTTTAGTGATTCCCGTGTTGCCGGCCACACTGTGTGTGCATCAGGGATGGGTGGGTGTTTGTTTTCCAGAGCCCAGCAGCTGGAATACAGGCACAATTTCTTCCCCCAAGTGTGGTTTGAAAGCTGCTGCTGGAAGAGTGCTTCTCCCTGGGGATTGCCAGGTGGATGGAGGCTAATTGCTGGGCTTCAAACGGGCTGGATCACTCTCAAGAGGGAAGTCAGGTAGGCTTGGCCCCTTGCCCCTGCGGCGGGTGTCCAGCTGGACTTCTTACACTGTGCGATGTCAGGAGTCAGGCACTGACTCACTGAAATTGGACAGGTACTTAAATTAGGCAGCTTGGAATTCACCTTGAATTATTTAGGTGTGTATTTGATATAAATAAACTTCAAAGAGACTGAATAGTTTTGCCAAAAAAAAAAAAAAAAGGAAAAAGCAAAGCAAAAAGGAACGCCCACAGGTTTTGAAATCCTCCACCTTGGATTAAAATTAAAAACCAAAGTGATTTTTAGGATTTTCAGAGAATCTGAAAGGCACTATTAAAAAAATCAGTCCAAATAACTCATCTATCTGCAGTAAAATGTGGTCTGCAATTCAAAATTCATAAAACCTGAAATATTTAATGGCAAATAAGGGAACATGATAACCAACTTTGCATGCCTTAATGCTTTTCACTGCCAGTCAGACTGAAAAGACATGCATGGACACATTGCACAGTAATATTTAGAACTCTGTTGGCCCACGGGCAACAATACTGAACAAGTAACATGCTGCGGGCAATATCCATACATTGCTATAACCCAGGCACAAAACAACAGTGGCAGAAACCTGAACTTAGTTTATATTTTTAAACTTCCTCTGGCTGCAAGCAGTGTGGGAGGATTCTGCCAGCAACATGCTACACTGGTTGGGAAACACTGGTTTAGGGTGCCAGTTAATGTAATTGCAGGGTTTTTTTCCTCAGAAACAAAATTGTTACATGATACTCTGTTTAATGTTACAACAGCGTTGCACCTTGTTCTCAGGTACTATGATAGCTGCCCTTGGAAACTTCTCAAAATTGCTATTTGGGTAGACTTCGTGAAGATGGACAAAAAATAATTGTAGCCATATTGCTTGCTGAATCAAGGATATCAAAACAGAGAATCCACATGGCATCTCTGGGTTTGAAAAACAAGCCGGTTCATCTCCAAGTGCACATGGGTTGGAAATCTTACACTTAAGAGTTCAGCTCACAGAAAAGAAGTTTCGATGGAATGAACATTCATTGTAAAAAAAACCAACGTTTTCTAACCTGAAGCAGCACCAGAGCGTACTGGCAAGAGAGCAGATATGTAACAGTTGAGCATCAGAGGAAGGAGAATTTGACATAAAAGCTTAAAATAAAAATCAGATCAAAGCTGCAGTGGAAGATGGAGTAGAATGGAAAATGTAAAGGAGCTTCAAGAATAGAGTAAGTAACCCAGTGAGGAGCCTAAAATCTCTTTCTGTGCTGCAGCAGTTTACTTATACATCAGTTGCATCCATAACTG
Organism: Gallinago jamesoni; assembly: GCA_025769975.1. Classification (NCBI taxonomy): domain Eukaryota; kingdom Metazoa; phylum Chordata; class Aves; order Charadriiformes; family Scolopacidae; genus Gallinago; species Gallinago jamesoni. Next base: position 72,415,027 of record JAOQGH010000023.1, on the reverse strand, counting down.
TTTAAAAACTGACAAATCTGAGCACTTTCACTCTTGGAAACATAAGCCTCTTTTAATCTCTTGGCAATGAAATCGCAGTTCTCTTTACTCTATGTTAGTTCAGCCAAGAGCTGTGCCATTGTATGCTATCTCACAGCTTTGCATTTAAAAAGAAGTAATGCTCATTTAATGCACAGTCATTGTATTATCTACACCATAACTAACTCTGAATGATCAAACATTTATCCCATAAAGGTCTGCCTGTCAAAATTCTGTGTTACGTCCAAAAGAGGTAAATGTAGCCTGAAAAGTCCTTTCTCTCAAAGACGTCCACATCTCCTCATTGAGTGCAAACAGCACACTCCTCTTCGTGCCCTTAACACTCCATTCCATATCCTGCCTGCTGGTCCTGGTACATCGTCTTGTACCTCATTAAGATGTGTAAGTTCAAATATTTGCAACAATATTAAAAAAATATATAAATGGGCAAGCAGTGTAGAGAACTAGGTTTCTTTGAGAACTCAGGTGGCTGATTTGCCCTTTTTTTTTTTTTATGCAAACACTTCTCTTTTTTTAGATGGAAGTAGCGGTATTCAGATTGCAGAAATCCTCATGGAAGGAATTCTCTTTGTTTCAGAACCTGAAACAGCCTTTCTAGGTTTTTTGAGTGCCAGCTGTTTCTATCACTCCTATCATCTTATACAATCCCTTTCAAAAATAAGTCACTGTCTTAGAAGCAGCCAGTGATTTTCCCTTTTGTGTCTTTACCCTCACTGCTACTGGGAAGCTACTCCCATCTGTACCTTGCTCTTTTGGTGGCTGAGAACTGTCCCTTCTGAATTTGCATTACCACGGATCTCTGGTTTATGCCTACTAGATGTTTTAACTCATCTTGTGTAACCCATCCATACCCTACTTTGAGACCAATCACGTATCTAAAAAAGCAATGCATTTAATCCAACAGAAGTTTGCCTTTGAAACTGGGAAATTTTAATCTGGACTGATTTTTTAACAAGAATTGGGGACCTGGGTTTACAAGAAGGGCAGAAAAAACCCACCTGATTAGTGGTAACAACCGTTACCACGTGATTGAAAACAATTACTTTTCATAAAAGTTTACATAAGAAATATTTCCAGTTATTAGCAATGCGACCATTTTTAGCAGCAGCAGTCTTTAAGGAACACTAGATGTTTAAATCCTGTTTATTTTCCTGCAAAGATATCTGTACCTCTAAAAGCCATCTATAGATTGTGGGCACACAGCATCTGAGCAGAGGTAGGGATAGGCATAGTTTTTGTGCAGTGATACCAAATGTTAAGCTATTAACTTCCATAGGTTGACAAACGCAACAAAGCTGTTTGAGTAAAAATAAGTCTTACTAATACAGACATTTTTTCTGTAATGTTCTCTTGCTAAACCCATTTTTTAACATTGGTACTGAAAATAATGATGCAAGCAACTAAGTGTAATTGTAGAAAATTATTGCCAGTGATTTGCATATGAAATACACACCTTTTACTGCCTCTAGTTAGCATTGTTCAACCAGCTTATAAATAGTACAGCTGAAACGCTGCGAACAGAAAACAGTTTGCGATGGGCACATGCTATGAATGAAGAAATGTTCAGACACAATGTGCGAGTTGGAGAGCTTTCATCGAAACTAGCCAAAAGGGAAAAATGCTTCATTTCCTAATCACGCGCTGTTTCGGAGAAGGCGGTCACACACAGAAAGCACCACACTCATCTGCAGAGAGCAAAGCTTTTTAAAACGAGTGCTTATGTTTTTTCTGGAGGGGAAAAAAAGAGTAATCTATTGCTACTTGGGTTAGATTTTTCTCATTACTTCTACATAGCATTTCTTTTTAATAATTTGATATTTAATTGCTAAAATTTGAACCTTGCCGTTGATGCAAGTCATTTTCTGTAAACATTGAAGGCTCAAAAAAAGTCTAGTTTTAAGATACTGTTTTTGGTGCAAGTAAAATACTCACTTTTGTGTACAATTTTAAAACTAAGACTCTTGACTGTTGTTCTAATAACAAAGAAGAGCATTTTTAGTCTTTGATATTTGGAGGAAGGGGTGAAGGGAGGAAGATGAAGTGGAATAGGGTAAAGAAGGAAATTTTAAAGCAAAATTTGTATAGAGTTGCTGCAAAATTGAAATTCTCCCATGCGATCATATGAAAATGCCTCAAATTTAATTTTAAAAATAAATTTCTCAAGAAACAGATATACCTGAGAACTACTGCTTTAGTTATCAGTGGGACACCTGCCCGTCACTATCAGCCAAGAGCAACGTTCTCATACGACACGACCCCTCTTTTCCACTGAAAATAGACTTGCCATTTCACCACGTGAAGTCACTCTGAACCCGCTCTCCCCTTTAGCACGTGAGTTGTCTTGTGGCTGTTTCTCTTTTGGAGAAAAAGATTTCCCTTCCTTCAGGAGACGGACCCTGACGAACGCGTTTTTGCAAACGGGAAAGAATTACAAAAGTCGACTCCCAGCGTTGCAGGGAAGAAGTCTCCCACACACGGGGGAGCCAGAGCACTCCTCTGCCCGGCGGCGG
>JAOQGH010000023.1:72187454-72404954 GCA_025769975.1 Gallinago jamesoni | reverse complement strand
TTTATAAACATTGTATTTATAAAGTATTTATAAGCAATTTAAAAAAGTAAGAGAGACTGTTGAAATGTCTGTGCGCTTCGTACCTAGGCCACTGCCTGAGAGCTTTTGTGCAGAACTGGCAGACCAGCAGCTCACTCGCTCTCGTTTTCTGCAGTAAAAAGCTGGATTTTATGAACACTTATTCCATCCCCTGTATTTGGAATCAGGCACAGGATGACACACATGGAACTCTTGTCTTTTGTAATACAGGCTTCTATTTATATACTGTATGATTACATTTGCTACAGTGGACAAAAGCAAGTTTTGCCAGTAAAATGGGATGTGTTAAACTGTATTATACTGAGCGATATCCATGCACACTCAATCTTCTTGGTAGGGCTACGGAATCTGACAATGGTTCAGAGAAACCTCATATGAGAAAGAAAATATTTTCATAGAATAAGAGATATTTCATGGCAAGCTGCTGGCAAGATCTGGCACCTAAAAACTTGGGTAAATGACAGGTTAACTTGCTATGAAATAATACAAACAAATATGTCAAACAAAACATGTTTTTTCCCAGTACCTCAATCTTACTGAAGCTCTAAATAGTAATCACATTTATTAAGGGCTTTAAAAAAAAATATTATTTTATCCTGGACAGCATCATGAGACTAATGAAACACTGTTATTTTTTTTGACCTTAAAACACAGGTGTCCCTGAACCAACTCCAGCCTGATGCCTCATGCCAGAACCTGGGAACCAACGCCAGGTGGATCTTTGGGATTTGATTATCCCAAAACCATGACAGCATTTAATCATCTTCAACATGTCCCACCTGGCTTTCATAGGTGGGTCACATCACTGAACTGGCTTTTTAAAAAAGGGCTTTCCTTGAACACAGGTTATCTACAGTACCTAATTATACAGTGGTTTATAAATTATGTTTTCCTCCAATACACAGCTCAACGCCCCAATTCATTCACAAATACATCAGTATAACCTTATCTATCTACTTTAAATCATGTAAAATTATCTAAGCCATGACCAAATTGGAAAAGCCACCCATTTTTACAGATACTTGCATTCATACAGAATGAATGACATTTCTTATCTGAATACAAACCAAAGTGGATTCATTATCTGTATTTAAAGATGAAATTAGCTGAAAGCGTATTACAGCATTTGAGTGTGCCAGTCCCAGTTCATAAAAATTTTATTCTCCACTTCAGCTAGAATCTTCCCGCACTGTGCGCTGGAAAGGAACTTGCCCCGAGGCATAAACGCATTGCATAGTTAATTCAACACGTCTTCTAACGAGTGGGAATCGGCCACAGAACCACAGCTCTGCGGCAAAGGCGGGGACAGGTGAGCTGCGGTGCACGAGCAGCCTCAAAAGGCACGACTTGGCAAGATGGCAGAACCCCCATCATCTTGAAGCGAATTCTGCTGGCTGATTTGCTAAAGCTCATTAAAAAGGTTTAGCATACCCGGTAATATTCATGCAAGTATATACTGAGATGTAAACAGGAAAGAAAATAGCTCCTAAGTAGTCTTCAAACTGGTCAAAGATGAGAGGAGCTTAGCTTAAGCGTCTACGATTGCATATATGTACTATGACTTACTTGTACCACCAAAATGTGGAAAGGGGGAGAATTCTAATGCGGGGACACAATCCATTTACACGCTTGTCTTGTGTAAGCCCTTAGATACACGTAGTGCCTCGAAGCCAAAACAATCGCAAAGCTCATGTCAAACCATGTGCAGAGCAGTCACTACACAAGAATCAGACTAATCCGCTGCCGAGCGTTTCCACGCAAAAGTTTGAGGGACCTCAAAATGAAAATACAGCTAACCCCTTCCTCAGCTTTTCAGTTAGAGATCGTCCCACGTAATGAATGGCTTATAGTCCTGAAAAAGTTACCTGCTTTATATTCCATTTGCAGAATCAGCTGTTCAATTCAAAGAAGCATACGTTGAGGCAAAGCAGTTTGGATTAGCCAGGCTGCGTGCTACGTCAGCTGGGATTGTAAAAGGGGAGGGGAGGGAGGAAGAGTACAAATTGTGCTTCTTGTAGTGGGATAATTATTAAAGAAATACAGGATACAGCTCCATAGGAAACCAGGCTTCAATAGTGCTGCTGTATGCAAACCCCCCTAATTTAAGCCTTTAGCTGTACTGCCAGTTGTATCACACAGTTACACTCTCACACTCGCTCTCAATTTTTGACCTTCAATGATTTTTTGTCACGAACTTCACAAAAGAAGTACATTAAAAAAAATAATCCATGTATCCAGTTTAGATGCACTATTTTTTAATTTTATTTGTATAGGAGCTGCTAATTTTTGAGGCAAATAGAGAAAACCAAAATGAACTGCTTTTATTTGTTACTTTATAAACTTTAACTATGCTTCCTCACTAATTTCTTCTAAATAAAGGAATCTGCTCCTTTAGTCTCTACTTATATGGCATCACTTAGTGCAAACCTATTTCCACTTGCAGGAATGATTTGATCTACCATTAAAACACAACCGTCTTCAGAGTGGCTTTCAACAATTAAAACCGAATACTAGTCAAAATACAGATTGCTTCAACACGCTTTTCTCCAGCTGAGCTGCCAGATATGCTGGAATACCGCATTCTACCTTTTAAGCTTTTGTTCAGGTCATGGGCACTAAAGCCCTGTGTCATTCTAAAGGTGCCAAAAATCTGAAAAATCACTGACTGGGTTTTGGTTATTTAAATTAATCCTAAAGAACAGTCTTGCAATAGTGCAGCCAAGTTAAGACTCAGGTGGGAAGTGATGCCCCCCCAACACAGGTTTCCTTCTGCACCTTCTGTCTTCCTCAATCTATTCAGATATTGACCAGGCTTGACAGCTTTGCCTGGTACACACAAAGCTCAGAACCACGAAGTTTTATGTCTGAAGGTTGCTCTATGAATCTAAGAAAAAGCAACAAGAACATCGTTATCTTCACAGTCTGGGAAAAAAAAAAGATGCCTGGCTGGGCTCTGAGAACAGAGCATGTCAAAAGCCTTGCTCCATTCAGCTGTTCTGTCTGCACGAAGCCCAGCCTCATCCATTTGACCTTATTCGCACTTATTCTCATTCCCTAGTCTTGGGCTGGAAGGAGGAATGGCTCTGATCAAGAGTTACAGAAAGAGTGAAATAAAAAATATATGGAAAGGAAGGAGGCACTGAGGCTTCTCATTCTGAATGCTCTGAATACCCACAGGAGGACAAACTGCTGAGTGAGAGACCGGGCTCTATTTCTCCAGCTTCCTCCTTCCCTTCTGATGACTTCCATCTCTTCAGACAACTTACAGCAGCAAACCAAGAGGAGGAGAAAGGGATGCTTTCTGAGCCCTTCCAACTTTAAGGCTGCTTTCCACTATCTATCTCTGCACCCACAAGCTCCAGGCACGTCCCTGCAAATAAATGGTAAGAAGCCATTGATTGTTCCTTGAAGGCTGCCTCTCGGAAAAGAGATTGCCCACTGGAAAGGAGAGTTTTATATCAGCAGCTTGCTTAGCTTCAAGCTTCCATTTCCTGTCCTTCAGGAGACAGCCATAAGCACCTAATAGTTGGAGCTGGGACACGTTCCACTCAACCCTCTGAACTTTGATGGGCCAAGAACAGAACCGAAAACCAGAACAGCAACCACCTTCTATGAAAAGGGGGGTTTGAGTTCAAGACTTTGGTCTCTGGATTGCTTCCATCTCTCACGTTAAAAGCTATACTCTTGTGGGAACACCATGTTCAATAAACACTGATGGTTTAGACTGATGAAACATTACCTTGGAAGTCAACAACATGTTTCACAGCTGGTACATCAACTTTGTAAATTTTTATTCTTTGTTTTTTTTAAGTACCTTGGAATGCATCAGCATCTGCTCTCACAGTTTTTGTGGCTGGATACAAGGCTCTTCCTTCTCAAAACGGGCCAGACAATCATGTAAATGCATCACTTCATAATGTCATAAAATATATTTATCTTTTAAAAATCTTTATTGGCTATATATGTAGAATGATACATCACTTGAAATCTTAGCAGTAAATGTATTTATTCAATATTTTTGTCAAAACTTTTTCTGTACAAAAGGTAAAGAAATGTGTCTTGAGAAGGCATAAACACCCTGCAGAAACTTCCATTATTAGTACTACTCATCTGACAAACAGAAAAAATTCTTCCTTAAAGTCAAACCTACCCTGTCTAGGAAGAGACCAAGTCTGTACAGAGTCACCCTCAGCAGCAGAGGAAAGGGAATGTTCCTACTCCTACTCCAGCTGCTACGCAGCTCTCATAATTCTTTTGGCAAAGATTACTACAAGTAATCCTGAGACACTGACTGATTGTACAGACCCTTTAATATTTTAGAAGAGACACCAACTCCTCCTCCTTAATGCCTTTCCATGTCTTTCACAATGAACTTAACAAGGCCCACTAGCTTTTAAATCTAAACAATGGTAGCTGTGATGTCTTTTTACCAAAAAGTATAACTTTCTTAAATCACATTAATGCAAATAGTGATTGTTTGTTGTCATCTTAGCATTCACAAGCAATTAACTTGTTATTTATGTTAAAAGATGTAATAGTAGTTTGCTTTAATGAAACAAAAGTTGTGCTGGATTCTTACCTCAAAGAAGCCATGGAAAATTCCCACTGATTAAAAACAACAGGTTATTGGTACTGGACGTACACTTTTGATAATTCAGATATGGTTAATTCCAACAGAGGAGAAAATCGCTCCTTCTGAATGGTATTGGCTGCTTTTGTAATATTACTAACTTAGCTAAAAAAGCCCTATATTCATTAAATCACCAACTATTCTGGTTGGTTGGTTGGGTTTTTTTTTTTAATGTATGTAACAGAAGGAACTAATGGCAGTGGCTACTCCAAAACAAACAAAACAAATTTTCATGTAAAACCCCCACAGGTCACCAGCACCTACAAACAACAATCCTCTGTTTTTAACTCTTTGCTGCATTTCAGGAGCAAGAGAGTGAGCAGTGTATGGCCTGAGGTACTACAACACATCTCAAGATGAATCTCTGGCATTTGAGCAAACGGAACCGTGGGGACTGCTGTCATTTACACCACGGGACTGGAAAAGAGCTCTGCAGAGAGTGCTGCAGCAGGAGGAATGCAGTAAGGGAGGCAGTCAGTGGTGAGCTGGGGAAGGGGAGCCACGCAGCTCCTGCTAACGCACCGCCTGGCACTGTGTCACTGGTGTTTAACAGCTGCGTGTGACAGGAGGGTACCACTGAGAAACCTTGTTTCTGGATATGGCATGTCCCGTTTTACTTCTCTCTTTCCCACCATCTGGGAAGTCGAGACATTAGTGCCGTGCAGCGTGTGAATGGCTGGGCCTACCGCTTCTGGACTCCTGCTGGTGCCAGTACTGCCCAGACCCGCTCCCTGCGTTACGGTCACGCAGGGTGTTTCACACACAAGCCAACAGGGTATGTCACAGGGTACTACGCTGATGTTCCACATTTCCCGTGCCAGTTTGGGTGAAAGGCCTCTCTAAAGACAGCAGAGCAAATGGACAGGGCAAGAGTTAAAAAAAAAAAAAAAAAAAAAAGTTTTGCTACGTCCTCTTCGGCTTGGCTAAACCTCTCTTTTCTGAACATCGCATTTAGAAAAACAATAAATCCTTGCAGTAGCATACTCATTAGACGCAAAATACAGGACTTATTTCTTTGTTTAGCCCTATTTTATAATTTTTCTAGAGCTCTGGCCAGAGAACAAGAATTATTCCTAGCTTCTGTTACTAGTTATGCCTTTGTTACACTCATTTAATAAGTCTGTATAATGCCAAGCAGCATTAAGGCCTTGACCTCAGTGGAGAGTTTTCAATCAGTATTATAAAATAGTAACAAATAAACTGAGAATCTCAATTTGTTGGTTTAGAATTGCATAGCTTATCTTGCAAGAAAAGTAGATGTAAAATGGATAACAGCTTTTAAAAAGTCTGATATTTTTGCCAAAATCCCACATACAAATGAAGGTGACAGGAAAGTTGCTGTCTCTTTCAATGACACACATGAATTTTCTCCCTGCCATATACTGGTACTTTCTCTTTTGTTATCTGAGAAATGCCACTAAAACAGAGATGAAACCTCTTTTTTCATCTCTGGAAAAGACTTTCAAACACCACAATGATGGATCAATAATTTGTCTCGATGTGGTGTGATGGTGTAGAAAAAAAAGAAAAGAGCGAAACATTCAGATACTAATGTGAGAAAATACATTCAGAAACACAGACCTTAAAATAAGCCTTTTGTGGTATCAAAGTCCTTCAGATAAAAAGATTGAGAAAAGGTGGGAGAAAAAAAATACTAAAAAATTTTGCAGAACACAGTAACCTTATTGACATGACACTTTCAGACCTAGTTAAATTAACAGAAAGTTTTTCACTTCTATGTCTATTCTAAATTTACTAGTACCATCTTGATATTCTTTTTGTCAGTGAAAAACATCAGGAATAGCATTTTAATATAACACGCATCAAAAGAACAATTCAAAATTCTTGAGCAGTCTCAAAATTGAAATAAAATAAGACCCCTGCCTTTTAAGGAGGCATGTTAAATGGGTGGATCTCAATTTCTCAAATTTACCATCATGCATTATTTTAATTAAAAGCCACAGGCAAAATATTCTTAAGCAGGCTAAACAACTAACAATTTTTGTATACAAATATTTTTGAATTCTACTGCAGTAACAACATTTTTATCTCAATTAGGTGGCACACTGAAGTTCATAACAAAAATTAAGAGAACAAAAATAATACAATATTTCAGAAGTTCTACAGCTAGTTTTGGTGACCTTGGCTTTTACAAAATTAAAGAGATGTTTCAGAGACTCAATGAGGAGCAAGTCCCCAAATTTGATTAGGTATGTTAAAATAATTCTAGTAACTGAACAGAAAGATGAGAGGAAACCTTGACACTGGGAAGAAAAGATTGAGCAAATGCGCAAAACCCTGATTCCAGTGGTGTAGAAATAAAGTGTACACAACAAAGGGCAACAACCGAAATACTAATTTGTACTGCCCAACATACCTTCTAATTGGCTGTGTGCATGTACCGGCGAAGCTACTGTGGCGGGATGAGCTACAGGTTACTGGGTTCATTTAGCATGGATGTAACTAACGACCACTTTTATTTTAAATGAAGAAACATAAAAACAGAGGGACATGACATCACAGTTTTGAGATCAACTTCTACAAAACCCCAAAGCTGATTATAGTTTGAGCTCACAAAAACCATGGGGAATTTTTCACTATCATTGTGCTTAGGTAAGAGATGACTACTTGGAGCTAGTAAAATTACATACTTCCTGGCTGAAGTTAATTGTGCAAAATACAACACTTGAAGAAGGGCTTTTCCCCTTCCTTTCCTTTTATTCAAGTGTCCAAGTTGGCTAGGCACATCTAAGTTTTTCAATTTAATCAGAAGGATCCAAAATTTTATATATTTTAAGTCAAAATACACTGATAAACAGACGACACCAAGCTGGGTGGCAGTGTTGACCTGCTGGAGGGTAGAGAGGCTTTGCAGAGGGATCTGGACAGGATGGATAGATGGATTGAGACCAACAGGATGAGTTTCAATAAGGCCAAGTGCTGGGTCCTGAACTTATGTCACAACAACCCCAGGCAGGCTTGGGGAAGAACGGCTGGAGAGCTGCCTGACAGAAAAGGACCTGGGGGTGTTGGACGACTGTCGGGTCAACATGAGCCAGCAGTGTGCCCAGGTGGTCAAAAAGGCCAACAGCATCCTGGCCTGTATCAGGAACAGTGTGGTGAGTAGGACCCGGGAGGTGATCATCCCCCTATACTCGGCACTGGTGAGGCCTCGCCTCGAGTACTGTGTCCAGTTTTGGGTCCCTTACCACAAAAAAGATATTGAGGTGCTGGAGCGGGTCCAGAGAAGGGCAACAAAGCTGGTAAGGAGGGGTCTGGAGAGTAAGTCTTCTGAGGAGGGGCTGAGGGAGCTCGGGTTGTTCAGTCTGAGGAAGAGGAGGCTGAGGGAAGACCTTATCATGCTCTATAACTACCTGAAGGGGGGGTGTAGAGAGGCGGGGGTCAGTCTCTTCTCCCAAGTCACAGGAGATAGGACAAGGGGCAATGGCCTCAAGTTGCTCCAGAGGAGTTTAGATTGGATATTAGGAAACATTTCTTCACTGAGAGGGTTATCGGGCATTGGAATAGGCTGCCTAGGGAAGTGGCACCATCCCTGGAGGTGTTCAAAAGATGTCAGAGTTAGGTTTATGGTTGGATTCGATGATCTTTAAGGTCCTTTCCAACCTAGACAATTCCATGATTCTATGATTTACGGCGTCCCAGCTACTTTCAGTAGATAAACTAGTAGTTTGGGTCTGCCTTTACTATGGAACAGTCCCAGTATCAAATGCAGTGGTGACTTAGCTAAAAGCTGTAATGGGGCCTGGAAGAAACACAAATTACTATTAAACATGTGTGTGCCTATTTTTTTAATAGATGGCACGTCATTAAGGTGAGATTAAAAATATAACAGCGTACTTTATCAATATAGAGAGACCATGGATGGGAGCTAACCTGAAAATGACTGGAAAAAGAAGACAGCAAAAGCAATAAGAAATCTGGTTTCAAAACCAAGTTTGGGGAAGTAAATGGGATAAATAATGGCAAAAATTACTATTAAATAGCTACATTTGATACTTACAGTACAGCTGACTATTACTGACTTTTTAACATCAAGAAATTGCACAAGCCATGTACGCACAAATTATAACTTAATTGTAATAAGGAAGTTTCTCTCAACTGTCCAGAATATCCTTATAAACATTACAAGAAAACGTTAAAAGTAATAAGCAGATTTAAATGTAATTTACCAACCTTCTTGTAGTCCATTGTATTTCCTTTTCCTTGTGCCTTAAAGAGAAAGAGAGATTTTATGTAAGACATTATGTACTGCAAATTAGACTTGCAAGAATAGCGAGTGCAACTAAAAGAGTTACTACTTTAAACAAAACCAACTATCTTTAGGAATCTGATATGGAAAAATCTAAAACACAACTAAATGTGTTACCAGCTTATACATCATGGTTCTGGTTCAGGTAAGAGCTGCAGATACTTCATGTAATTTTTAGTTAGATATGTAGTTAAACATTTGTTGAATCCAAAATGATTTTGTCTCAAGAAATCTCGCTGTTTCATTAATTAATCTCTCCCACGAGATTCTGAAATAAACTGTAATTCATATTAGCAATAACAGGATTTAATTTCTTAAAAAGAGAACTGTCCCTGTATCTATAGTGATTTCCACTCAGTTAATAGTCTAGAGCTCTCAAAAGCAGATGTCAGGACCATGTCAGCGCTATTAGACCTGGGATAGATATGCTAATTGTGCTTTTGGGTTAGAATTGTATTTAAGTACACAGTGTCAGCCTTTACTTAAGCAGCAGATATGTACAACCTATGACTTCTAGCACAGTCAGAAAGAAGTATGAATACATTTTAAATTTCTTTTTGCCCAGATGCTATAAGTACATAGACCAAATTCCTCAATTTTGTCACAGGGTGATACAGAAGAGAAGATGCCTATGACTTTTTCACCCAGCAGCAATGCTCTGCCAGACCCAGAGCCTTCCTGCTTAACCAACCTGAAGCCCTTTCCTCAGACCAAATCTAACTGTATCATTATCACCTCCTCCAAATCTAGCTCTTCCCTTCTCAAAAAACCCTCTGCTGTTTCTTTTCCTCTAGCCTCCATAAGGGAAGACCACAAACCTCAATTTTTCTGTAACATGTCTCCTCTTAGGATGGAGATGAGGACCACTACCTCTCTGCATCCTCCGAGGGGACTTTAGAGAGCAGCCAAGAGGACCAGCCCAACTGGTCCAAGAAGAGCTGAGGCCTGCACTACAGAGGAATGAACACTACATACTACGTGGCAAGCAAAACTTTGAAGAGATGATGCCAAGATGGCATAGATTTGGAAATTCTTGTATGGGAGAAAAATAAAATAGAGAAAAGAAACAATGAGAGACTAAGCAAAGAAAACAGTAGATAAAAAAACTGATTTCACTGAAGGAGAAAGGAGACTGATCCACAAAACCTCTTTACTACCCTCTTTAAACTTAAGAGTCAGCTTCTCTGGAATGCGTATTAAGAAAACAACCTGATAGCATTTGGGAGTAGCATAATCACTGCCAATAACTGCTTCCGTATTTGTGTATTCCCATCTCTTTGGTTTGCCAACTTTTATACATACTGGTTGGATCTTACGGCTTCTTCAAGATAAATCTAGTAGTTATATTGTATATCAGAACATACCAGAAATATGTTCTTTAACAAATGGTTGCCTATACGCAGATTCACACTGCAGCGGAGAATTTGCCAACACATTTGAGGAAGATGCTTTTTAGCCTTAGTGATAGCAGAAGAGGTGTGCTCAGCATGCCTCCTCCTGCATATAATACACATTACAAACAGCAAGCATATTTTTTCATGCTCTGTTCCTCTCAAGCATTCAAGTCAATGGCAGTTGTGCTTCTCCAAGCAGCAATTTTATCTCATCTGTTTCCTAAACTTTCTTTACTACAACTGCACGTTTGCTTTTTTCCTTTCTTTTTATCCTCACAGTACTTTGGCTCTTTGACTGTTACTGACCCCGATTTCAGACACACAGATATTTTTTTTTCCCTTTTCCTTTTACATGAGGCTTCTGCATCTGGATTAGTTTCCTTAAAGTTTTTGAGCCGGATTTACAAAAAGTATACACTCTTGTCAAACTTGGATAACTTTCTAGGTTTCACTGCTTGGGGCTGAGGAGCTCAGCCTCTGAATGTGGGGTTTCTGGGCCCTCAAAGAAAAGCAGCTGTTTGCCTCCATATTAGAGACATTAACAGCCAGCTCAGCCCAGCCTTCCTCCTGAACACCAAAGCTCGTCACGTGCCAGTAATGAGGGACAATTATACCATGAAATTCTTTATTTATAAATGAGGTTGTGTGATATCAACACACCTTGCCAGCAAGAAGGATCCCTGAATCCCCCATGAAATTATTCAAAATGCAACTGATAAGCAGACTACAAGTGGACGGTTTAAGACAATGTTTTTGGAGCAGGTTTTCAGGATGTTTTCCAAGACTTACTTTTCTTTCTCAGATGAGAAAGTCCCTTTTACATGTCTTCAAACCTATACTTGAGGAACGCTTGATAAAGCATTTCATAAGTGCTTTTCTTCCAGCCCTGCTTCTTCTGAGAAGGCTCAGAAAGATATGGTGAAAGCTGCATGAATTTCTCTGGCCTAGATGACATGGTTCTAGTTTCTGACATGCTTTTTTAAAATTACAGATGCTATGAGCTAAGACAGATTCTAGACCTGTTATTGAGGGATTACGCTTACTTTTTTCACTCAAACTTTGATCTTTCGTACCCCACTGCTTAGATGTTGGATGCCTGAAGGCAGAGAATTTTTTCTCTTATCCAGTGAGAGGCATCTGTAAGTGGTTAAGTGTGACCAACTCTTCTCTCTTTTGACCCTTAGGAGATCCTCCATCCTATAATCCTGGATTACCTGCTGAATTTTAAGAATACAGGGCTTTCCAAAAGCTCAGCGGGCCTTCATTCAGTAACCATTGGAACACTTTGTCTGAAGAAGAGCATTTAAGCATGTTTTTTTTGTGTCTGTCTACCACAGTGTTTCCTAGGAACCATTTAAGATACGAATGGTTTGGTTCTTTTTACTTTTTTTTAAAACATTTCAGGACTCTACTCAGGCCTATACTGCTTTTAAAACAGATACTTGACCAAACAGTTAATTGGGCATTTTAATTTTAAATGCACAAATGTGGCAGGTGTTGGTGTTGAGGTCAGTGAGGACAGGAGAAACCCGAGTCTTTATGGATTACTCATTCATGTATGTGTGTGTATATACATATATCTCCATGTATACACACACATACACGTACCTACACATTTTTTTTCCTCCTGCAACAAGGCTTCCCCCAATATGCATCCCAAGTCCCTTTTAAGGCAGTCTCTAAATTTCATCAAATCAGAACTTAATCTTCTCAAAACACATCTATTTACTGTTGATGCAACCTCCTGCACCTGGATATCTGATGTGTTTTGCTCTTTCCAAATGAAGAGACAAGGGGGCTTTTAAAAGGTCTTCGGCTCAGCAGCAGAAGGTGCACATGGCCGCCTCCATTAAAAGGCTATCTTGGGAACAGCAACAGTATCTGGACCTCTGACAAGAACTCTGGTGAGACAATCACTTAAGTTTTGGGTACTTCACAGCAGTACAGGCATCCTTCATGACCTCTCTGAAGACTTTCATGCTTTCACGGAAGATATGCATGGCAGGCACTGAGTCCCAGTCACATGCTTTCCAAGCAGCGATCACCATGGAGGCTACCAGGTGCAATGGGGCTCTCTACCTCCTCTTTCTTGAACTCCCAGACCTTCCTGCAGGAGGATGAAGCTGCCAAGTGGAGGTGCTGCCTTTAATCCATCACATGAATGCTTACATGTGCAAACAAGTGAAAGGAGAAAGTCAAATTACTCAGCAGTAACTACAGGTCCATAATGTGATTTCCATATGCTTAGCCATAACTCATCTACTAAGAAAAATTCTACCTGCCAGGGGGCGAGTGCACCATGCGTGTTTTGCCTATTTAAACCCTACAGATGACATTGCACAAGAGGGTGGCTTATGAGCATCCTCTTACTAGTCCTGCCAACATGAGAAAACCTCTGGTTTGAGTGCTTGGCCTATCTTGAATATCACATAGTGAACGTGACTATGGATGACATCTCAAAGAGCTTGTAGTTAATGAAAGGCAATTTTCCATTCTAAATCAACACAAGCCAAGAAAGGCTCCTGGACTATGGTTCCACTTTGTATTTAGCTAAAGGAGTAAGTAGTAGTTAGTAGATACTTTTGCATAGTGAATACTGCCCACACCCTCTTTGTTTTTTTTCCCTTCTTTTTTCCCTTTCCTTCAGTGAGAACTGCTTCATTGCTTCCACAATGCCCATTTTTGGTAGGGGAATCAGTAAGCAGACAGACGGCACTCCTGGAGTCCCGCAATCTTCTCTAAATTCTGCAGATGGGAAATTGTTTCAAAGCTTTTATAAACTGTGCTGTAGTAATACCATTATTCTCCAACTGCAATCATCCAAGTTCATTTACATTCAACTCACATATGAGCCTTGTGGTGAGATTACAGAATTCCAAAATTCCTTGTCACACATTATAAACTACCAGCCCCTAATTTCAAAATGACAAAAGGTTTGCTTCTCTTTAAGATCCCTCAACTCCATACCACTGTAAAGTAGCAGATTCTGCATATATACTTCCCAAAATTTCACTGCTGAAGAGACTATGCCTCTTGCTTGAGGTATGCGAAGGCCGGCTGCAACCTGGCCATCACAAACACACAACTAGGCAGAGGTTCAGACTCCACGTCCTTGGCCCAAGAGTCCTGCTTTCAAACCGGCAAGGAATGGAGCCATCAGCAAGCACATCTTCAAGGAATACACTTGCACAAAGCCAGCTTCTTAATGAAGGCAGCAGCCTTTCTACTGAAGAACCTGTGTAACGACTGCAGGAATTTCCAAATGGTACTCATCACAGCTGTTTAGACAGGCAAAACATGTCCAACTGATGCAGGATCTCAACAGAATGCTTAATCTTGGCCAGTTTTGGTGTTTGTTCCCCTCTGTTTTATACTGTTATCTCTTTGTGTTTCAATAGCACCCAGGAAGCTATTCACAGATCTGAACCCTGCTGTGCTACGTGGTAAGTAGAACAGATCTACACCACACAGCTGTATTATTCATACTGCCCCCTCATCTAAGAGTTGAAGACAGTGGAATTAAGAGAACTCTGAATAAGGACATCGACCAGCTAGGTCTCACAAATATTGTATATATGGTCATATATATACAATATATATGTATATATATGGTCAGGAAGTCAAGCTCCCCAGATCTTTTTCCCCCCATCCAAACTCACTGCTCCCAGAGCCAAGTTGGCAGGAGGAAATCTGTGGTGACCTTTCAGCCACTGTAACGCCAAGTTCTCTGCTTTAAGTTGCCAGTGAAAGTAGCTTTAACCAAAGACGTGGGACTGCACAAGTCCCCACAGAGGAACAGACGTGCCCCACGCAAACGGATCCGCTTGTTACACTGACACAAGTTTGACAGAGCTCGACTGTCAGGTCCCTAGATTTGCCCCTCTTGAAAGCACAAAAGAGAGAGGTGTTAAGTATTGGACAGCAGAGGTAACCTCTATATTCTCTTTGTCTGTTGTTAATATCTGTTTGCAGATTGAAAGTATAGACAGGAAGACAGATATAAATGGCAGAACTATGAAATTCTAAACAATGCTTTAATTTACCTCTCTAATCTGTTTAATCCATGCCTCTCTCCCAAGGAATTCCTGATGCAGGACTGCAGGAGCAGAATTCAAACTGAAGGCCATGGTGTCACTAGAACTTTCTTTAACAAATGGCTGAAGGTCCGAATGTAGCTGAAAGAGAAGAACATCTTTCTTCAGTTCCCAGAAATGGTTTATACATTCACTCACTGAATCAAGGTCTATAACCTGACCCTATTCCTACTTTGCCACATTCTGCTTTGACACTTGTATTTTGGTTGCACTTTTTCAAGTTTGGGGGAGGGAGAGGAAGAGACAGAAAGCTGTGGTAAAGAGAAGCATGCAGAGAATCTGGCAAAGAAATGCATAAAGGACAGCTTGAAGAGCTGGGCAAGGGATGGGACACAGTCAGGTAGGCATTTTTTGAGTGGCAGGAAGCAGAAAAAATATAAAGGGAAGAATGATCCAGTCTTTGGTGGGAAGAATATCAGTTTTCAATCAGTGAAGGGTAATACATTCTACTTTTCAGTACCCGAGAAAGCTGAAGCAGTATGACCCTCTTTCTGACAAAGGAAACCTTACATAGTTAGGAGCTTTCTAGGAAAATGATGCAATAATTTCCACACAACTACATGTCAATGATTAATATATTAATATTAAAGCATACACAAAATATTAAGGCTATAGTCTGCACTAGAAGCAATTTACCGGTGGAGGCATACATAGTAATAGCAGACAGCGGCATTTCTAAGGCAGTAAAGCTGTGCTTTATAAAAACCACTTCCCTCTCCTGGAGGAACTAGAAACTGTCTAAACCAACACAGCTGAAGCGGATGAGAGGTCTGTCTGCCAGCCTCAAGCTACGTCTACCCTATTGCAAGCAGTGCAATACAGTAGGAGCAGACCTTTAGGGCAGAACCAGAGTGCCGTGGACCTGAGTTCCACACTGTGTTTTCCTTTGGACTAACTTTAGCTGTGGACTTAAAGTCTTCTAATGCAGATTAGAGTCCTTCTCTGGGAAATCCTACTCCTGCAGAGGTGCAGGCTCCTCCAGTCTCCGTCTGGTGACCTCCCTCCCTAGCCCCAACCATCTCCCTGGGAAGTTACCTCCACCATAGACTATTCAGAAGGGAACGTATGAAGGTCCTAAAGCCACCACAGCTCATGTCTCAGCCTCATCTGCTGCTGCAGGCAGTTGAGCCTCCCAGCACAAACCTCTGCATGGTGGTGGCTGAGACCCAACCCATGCTTTCTCCTGCAACTCCTGCTACTGGGACAGTGGCTTCAAGAAGAAGGTAAGAGCACAGAAGGTAACATTTTAAGCTACTAAAGAGATGTGTTAGAGGGACGTTAACAGAGCCCTGAATGAAATAAGTTACATTGCCAGAATTGTGATTTTGCCAGTTCATAAGCACTGTTCATGGCAGTAGTTTCTGCAAACATCTTCACACGGGGCAGCAGTCAAACCTCCCAACACCACTGACCTGCTGACAAAAGCCTACAGCATACTGGCAGTACACAATAGAGCTCAAGAGCAACATATCTTTACCAGTCATTCCATTTTTAAGATCCCAGAACGAAAGGAAAAAGTGTACCTTGTGACTCATAGACATGTGCTTTCCATACTGAAATGCCATGTCCTGAATCTCAGCACTGTGCTTTGCTAGCTCCATCGCAGCCTGGCAGCTCTTTGCCAGCAAGGCACTATGTGACAGGAAAACCTGCTCCTTCCATGTAGATATGCCGATATCATCTGTAAGAGAGTTCTCCTGAAAATGAAACAAAGACTAACATGAAAACACCAAAATTGCAGCTGTGCCAGCTCGCAGACATGCGGTGGTGATAACACAGTGACACGAGTGAGTAACAAAACTCTGGGTGCCACAGTGCCAAATAAAGAAGGGCATTCTTTTGGGGATAAGTAGAGAAAAGTATCAGAATAAATAGTATCAGGCAAATAGTACTAGTAAGTAGGCAGCTTCAAACAACAGTTTCATTTTCTGATCAAAAAGAACAATGCAAAATACGTGGAGCTGTCAACAGATTCAACATAGATCCTTTTCTTAATGACTGAACATTAACAGCTGACTGTGTTCTTCATGAGGGACTGGGGAGACAGTAAAAGAAAAAAAGATAATCCCCCCTCAAGAAGAGAGTACATCAGCACTTCAGCCCCTTGCCAGTTAGCAAGATCCCAACAATTCCAAACAAACTTGAGAAGTCCCTGCAATTTCTCCTTTGCAATTAAAAAAAAAATAATTACAAAAGGTACTAAAAATCCTTATAGAACTGCACTGGAGAAATGAAGGGCTGTGACGGAGCCTCATATGAAAGACAGGGAATGACTGAAAGTATTTAAAAATAAATAAATAATGCTGTAATTTAGAAATGTCAATATTAACTTTCCCAGGGGACTGACAGAGATCCCAGTGTTGCCTCTAGTGAACTTTATCACCTTGACTATAAGGTCAGAAATGCTCAATGTTCTCAAAATCATTTGTATCCAAAATATTAGTTTGGATTACTTTCCACAAAGTGTTTTAATTAACACAAAGTTGTTTTAATTAACACAAATCTAATCCTTTCCCTCCAACTCCAAAGTTGGAGGGAAAGCTCCTTTGGCTCACAAGATGTCAATATGCCACTATTTTACTAAGTGGCTTTCAAAGATAGACATGACTTTGTAACCTTTCTCGCATACACATATTACTGTCACACCTTTAGGTAATCTCTAAAGAGGAAAAAAAAAACCAGAAAAGACCACAGTTGTTTTTGCTTAGAAAAAACTAAAATCAGTAATGAGAAGTTATAGAAAAAAAAAATCAAGCATATAAACGTTAAAAAGTCTGTAATTTCTTAGTTTAGCCAAATCTGTAGTATACATTACACCAAAAGGTATTCTTTATTTATTCAAAATATAAAAAAACTCTTATATAACAAACCTTTTCTCCCAAAGTGACGTCAAATTACTTCAAAATGAGCAAGAAGAAATTCTGTGTGACCCTATAGTTTTCTAGCAAGGTATTATCTGTCATGAAATCGGCAACAAATGAAATAGAATCCATCCGTTCAGCTCTAATTTTCCTCCCTTATGGATATCACCCAGAAGTGCTGCGTTACAAGGGAGAGGATAATTTGAGACTAATGGAAAAAGTAGGAGAATTCTGCAATGCCAAGTAACACAGAGCTGTATCAAAATGCTTTTGCTTTCAGACATACTATTAACTTATACAAGGGAAGTGAAGAACAGAGAAACCACATGTTTGCTATTATGCATATGATAACTTACAAAGTCAAGCCTAAACTTTCCTCGTGTTTCACTTTACTGTAGTATTTTTGTTTTAATATCTTAACTCAGCCCAGAGCATGTGCAAATTCCCATGACTGGCAAAATGTCAAAATGAGCATTTAATTCAAGTAGTTTCCTATATATCAAGTCTTTTTTTTTTTCCACTCAGATATAGATCAATTTATTTTAAATTTAAAATCAGGAGCTCTTGGAAGACGCAACACAGTCTTTTCCTTAACAACCAATCTGCTCAGCGAAAAAGCAGTATTTACTAAAATTTGCTGGATGATATTGAAAATTGGCAGTGATTTTTATAATTATTTGTTTTAAAGCCAACCAAGACAAAAATATTCTAGAAAGGTACCCTGAAACAAATTATGAAGTTAAAAAAAACCTTTCAGAAGACCCATAAGTTGAAAACGTTTGCTTGCTGGAGCCTTTGAGCAGTAACAGAAATGCAGACATTATCAAATATGAACTGCAGGAACTGAAGAAGCTTAAATGGTCACTAAACTCGATGTATACAAGGAAATTAATTCTATGATTTGTTATAAAAATATATTATTCTTATACAAGCTTGGATTTCATCACAGGATCAAAAATGATGGTACAGTAAGTTACTCTCCACTACACGAACAGCATGCAGGAGCTTCAAGCATCTAAAATTGACATTTAACTTCAAAAAATTGACAAAAAATTGAGACATATTTGAGGTTATGGTATTGAACCCTTACGAATATAGGTATTGTGAATCTCTGGGTTATAGAAAGAAGCCAGTTGTAAAAAGGCACCGCACCCATATGGATGTGCTTTAGCATATGAGCTTGAAAGCCAAGATATAGCTGATTTTAATCAACACAACCTCTTATGACCACAGACCCCTAAAGCTTCTGCTGCTTAAGACGGCAGAGGCAGACAAAACTTTTCTTCAGCAAACTTTTCCAACAATCCAAAAGCCGTTTTTTCCCAAGCTTAACTTTCATGTTATATACAAACTGTCCACCAACCACACTGGATTCTTAAAACAAGCGTATGTATGAGAAGATCTAAACACTATTTTAAAACAAAGCGAATAATAGAACTAGTCGTAGATTGCGAAGTCTGAAATCTGACATCAAGATAGCATTTACTATTTTTAGAGAAATTGTCACTTTTTTGCAAGCTTTGTTTTGCTTTGTAAACAGTGGCTATTTAAAAGCATAAACATAAAAGTGGACATTAGCTGGCCAAGAAGACTCCTAGAAGCTTTTGATATAAAAGCGTTTTTAAACTCAAATTAATTCTAGCTGTAATTGACAGTGCTCAGGCATTTGATTAACTAATGCCTATGGAGTGACCTCATTCACAAGTTCTGTCACCAAGAAACAACCAACCCTGATACTGTCTGGGCAGCAGAAGATGAATGAAGAGAGCGGAACTCCATATCACCCCTGGAAGAAAGCAGCCAACTCCAGATACAGTTTGGATAATGTCAGCATGGGAGTACAGGCAAAATATCCAAATCCAGCTCTGTCCATCATCATTTCCTATGGGAAATTAAGAACAGCTGAGGGTGCTCCCATTTTACTAATGGCAAGGTCAGTTACTGTTTTGTTAGAAAGAAATTGGCTAGTTGAGATTTTTCTTGTTAAGCTACTTCCATAATTTAAATTGGGTTTGAAACAATCATATTGGGCAACAGGAAGAAAAAAATTTTAGAAAATGAAATTGCAGGACAAAACATGCAATCATAACCATCAGGAAGGGCAGCTCTCAGTGATGGTAACAAGGATCCCCACTACAGAAGTGGCACTTATAATAACAACTCAGTTTGATTTGTCACACCAAGAAGATGTCTACAGGCAGTTAAGCTGAAAACATATTAAGGAAAAATGAATGAAAACTGTATCATAAAGTGCACAAAATCATTTGCAAAACCAGGAAGGAGCAGAAGTCAGAAACTTTTCACTGTAAAACTTTAGCTATAGTTTGTAAGGGAGCCTTTATTTTATTTCCACACAGCAGCAGCTCTTTCTTAGCTAGCTGTTGCACAAAATGATCAAAAAGTCTGAACCACTTATATCAAACTTTAGTTCAGTTCTCAATGGGCAAATAATCCACAGAAACACACAGAAATATTTTTAAATAGCATTTTGAAGTTTTAAAGTAGGTACTTCAAGAACTTGCATTTTACATAAATAAAATCCAATGCAACTACAAATCTCTCTACCAGTAGCAAAATACCTTGCACATGGTTCACATAAGCCTTCAACAGATGTATTTCTGCCTGCTGAACATGACAGGGCGTGTTTTATTGGTCTATTAATACATGTCTTCACTGCTTTTGAAGGAACAGGGGGTCTGCAAATGGGTCAATAAAACATGCCACTGACTACCTAATACTTTTATTGTATTATTATTATACTGTAAAAGAAGGAACACAAGATTATTAAAAAGTTTGAAAAATTATAATAAATTTAAATCTCTCTCCACATCTGTTACTTTTAAATCTCTCTGGAAAAGCTTAGTATTTAAAAGAACAAAAGCAGTAAACAAATAGCATTGGCCTTCTTTCTAGCTATGTGGGTTTTTTCCCCGCTGACACATTTAGCCACTCTTTTCACAGATGCTCTTTACTCAAATTCCATATTTTATTCTTCCCTTTTGTCTTGAAACAGAAACACTGATTTAAAAAAAAAGAAAAGTGAAAGCTCTGACTCTGCTGCCCTGCTAAAAGGTTGCTTACATGACCCAAAATACATTTGATTTACCTCCTATGGTAAAATTTATAAGCAAATACTTTACTTATAACATAGACTCATAGAAGCCTAGTTGAAGGACACATGCAGTATCCAAAGCATTATTCCTCAAAGCAGGACTGGTGACTAAACACTCAACACTGGTACAACTCACCACATGCAGCCTGTATTTTGCTGGAAAAAACCCTAGTTACTTCCATTTAGAAACCTGATATTGTTCTAAAATAAATACTTGTTAATTCACTATTTGGTACAATGAGTACTTGCCAATAATGTATTTATTTTTTCAACTTGTTTTACATATTAGTTATACACAATTTTCACACAATTGCATTGAAAATTTCAAAAATACCCAACAGTTCTTCCAGCCATCAGTGGAACATGTTGGAAATGGTCTCATCTTCCATAACAGTCCCATTCTGACACTAAAATGAGTTTTGGTAACGCACATTTAGCATCAGCTAGATATTCTGGAGGTGAGGAAAAAACAGCCCAGGGCCGCTTCCTCTGAAATTTCACAATACTTTAAGATTACTAGAACAGTCTGGCAGGTAAAGCACAAGAACCAACATGCTCAAGTCCCACTCTTGATTCTGTTATTTATCCTTGAGCTTCCCTGTATCTCCCATCCCAGTGAACTGACAGGGATATTAAAGCATTCTTCACTAATATTTGCTAAATGATCTGGGATATTAAGATAGAAGGTTTCTAATAGTGCAACAGTATTCTGTGAGTTAGCAAAGGTTTTAGAAGCCTTCAGTCTCCTAAAAGTACCACTACCATGGCTGAGGCCCAGATTAGACAGCTTTCATCTTTGTACTCACTGAAAGCACCATTTTTGACTCCCAAATGAGACCTAGATTTTGGGAAGAAAGTCAGGAACTGGGAAGCATGTCCTTCACTTAGAGAGTGTTGAGTTGCGAGGGGCTTTAGCACACAAAGCTGCAAAGGTTTATCACATCACCCCTTTCTGCTCCAGCTTACAGTCCAAAATATTAGCTTAAGCCACTAATGCAATGTCTTAAACCACAGCAGCTATTTGCTGCTTTGAACGTGAGTGGCAGCCCTAACCTTCAGGCTGTCTTTGCAACCAAAGCCTACACTTTGTAGTTTGGATTGTCACTTCAAATAAAGATGAAAACTTAAATATTATCTTTATTTTCCCCATTTCACACAGATCTAATGACTCACTATGCAGACAAGATGAAGAATGACCAAACAGAACACACTAAAATGGGATGGCTGGAGGATTGCATGAAGTTTTACAGAGAAAAAAAAAATGTGGTAACGAGAGCCGTCAAATAATTATATCCATTATATGTCTTCAGAAGTAAATAAGGTCAGTCTTGTTAGGTCAAATGTTTCTTTCAATTTTCCTACTGGGTCATACAAATGAAGCAAACTAAAATTTTTTTTTGGGTAAACATGAACTTAGGGTCTCAGAGGAGAAAGGTGAGATCTTCAGAGTTATTTTTGTCTAAAGTAAGAGATAAAACCATCAAGGTAGACATCTAGCAAAGCTCAAAGCAACTTGCTGCTAAATTAGTCTATTTCCTGGTACTGAGGGCCTTTATAACAACTGCATTAAAGACATTTAACATACAAAGTACAGTTTTTCTGCCTCAAAAAGGGAAGAAAAAAAAGAAAAGGTGAGAAGATATCCTTCTGCTTTTCCAAACTTAAGACATTCCCAGCAATGAAAATGCTATTTCTAACATCCCAATGCCCTACTCTTAGAAAGAAATAAAGTGTGACATTTGAGATTTAGTTGCAGAGTAGATTAAAGCATTTGTCTTACCTCTGGGAAACCTAGTTCACATTTTTGTTTCAGTAGAATTGCAATTAGGGATGGGGGCAAGAGGCAGAAAGGATACAAATAAGACAGACCAACAACTGACCTAGTCCATTTGGCATTCTTTGCTAAAGAGGTGTTAGGGACACAAATGGGACACTGCCTCAGAAGAATAGCGCGAGGAAAGCAGCAGGGATGTGTCTCATGCCACAGCATGGAGCCAAATTTGTCAGAGGACGAGATAAAAAAATAGTAATTAAAGTAGATCCCACACTTGTTTGTTCTAGGTCTCATCAGAAGCCACGCACTACCCATTAAAAGGATTAGACTTCAGACACTGTCATGTGATTTTCGGTATCTATTATGCCACAGTACTAATTGTGTTTTGAGTTAACTGGGTTCCTCTTAGGAACTTTCAACTTTCAACTCTCCTTTGACAAAAAGAGGCACTAAAGCAAAATAAGTCTTTGTTATTTGTAATTGGGCCAGGGCAGTGTAAACACCGTGCAGCTGCGCTTAGTTTATCTCACACTTCCCTTGCAATCTACACATGTGGAGTGCTTCAGTAAGGCAACAGAAAATAACAGAAAAAAAAAGACCAAGAAAAAGAAGATTAAGACCTGCAGTGGCAGGAACCCAAAAGAGTCCACAACAATTCTCCTTTATACAGCAGCCATAGTTAATTTATTATGCCATTTCATTGCTGAGATGAACTTGTAGAGCTTTGCTTCTAAACACAAAAGAGTAGTTGTTTAAAATGTGATACTTCTGGGATCTACCTGTATTGAGAAACCTGCTTTAGTATATAAAAAAAAAAAATTATGATTTTTTTTCAAAAGTTTCAAAGATGTCATCTATTTTTAGCATCTAACCCTAAGCACAGTACTCGGGAGCAGCCCCAAAGGCTGCAGTCTGTATATCCACGCATTAAACTCATCAGGTGGAGAAGGATAGCCAAGTGCCTAACATAGCATTGCTGCCACACTGCCACCCGGGGTCGTCACCCACTCTCCAGACAGGTGCCAGAGCCTGCCCTTATCGCTTTCCTGCTGGAGGAACTCGCTTCCTCCGAGGGGAGAGCTCAGCTCATCAGCGTGATCACTCCCTCCCTCGCTGGTTTCAATCTAAATGAGAGGGATGAAAGCTTCAGTGAGGTTAGTTTTAGGAACGTCTTTGCCGCTGCAGAGCTGGAGAGACAGATACCGACCAGTGGAGCCACTGGGTGCAGCAGGACCAGCCATGGTTAGCTGATGGCTCATCCACAGCTTGATAGTCACCGCTTGCCCACTGCACTTTGGCTGATGCAGGGCCACCAGTGCAGGTATCTCCTGTAGCCCATGCGATGAGGGCTTCCACTAAGGTATTAATGTTGCTACATATTACAACATGGCAATAGTAAACCAGAGCTGCAGTCTAAATACATAACAAATATAAATGAATTCATGTGCTTCTGCAATCTTCAAGCTATTTCACCTACTGAATATTCAGGTCTCAGAGGCAAACTAGGCACACAAGATTACATCACTGTAAGTAAATCTTTCTACCTCAGTGGATTTCAAGGTAGATATTCACATATACACACCACTCATCATTGCCATACAGTGAAAACTTGCTATCATAAATCCTGTAGAGGTCATGGCGACTTTAAATTATCAATTTTTTGCATGTGCTAAGATACTGTCATAGTAAACAAACAAAAGAATTCTTTTTTGCTCCAACACTCTGCCCAAGCAAGTCTACTTCAAGAAGTGTCTCTACAAGTTTCCTTAAATACTCCAGTAAAGATAAAAATACCTAGATCTAAATTTGACCAATTTTCATCACAATTCTTGCCCAACAATAGCACAGTACATCCGTAATTTCCCCTGAAGAAATACAAGACTATTTTGTGTGGAACGCTGTCAGCCGCTGCCTTTGCCCACGCCAACTCCTGCAACGTGTGCATGGTGACTTCTGGTGGAGAAGAACATGGTGCTACCCTCCCACCACTGCAGGACAAAACTCATGTTTATACTGTCAAATGGTGAACACTCAGAAGGAGAAAGGACCTGATCTAAGTTTGGGATGAAGCATTCCGCAAACATCTTTAAGCTTGGAAATGAGAGATTTAACATGAAAATATTAAGGATGGTAATGATTGTAATAAATGCCTCTAACAGAGCCCTGGCTAGAAACCTCTGGAAGTGTTTGGAAAGCCCATAGCAAGAAAAGTCTAGAGCTCCTGGTAATGACACATGATATCGTTTTATTAAGCACTCACAGAAATAAAATAGTCCCTCTTTGAGCATTTCTAGAAACTTCCATCAGAGTTCACAGGTGTCATAATGATGTTACTGCTGACACTTACTAGGACTGCTGCTAATTCTCTTACTCCCTCTCCCTCCTCCTTCTAAACAGATGAGAAAGTCATCATATTTATTGTAGTCACACACTAATACCACCAAACTTCTTGGGTATGTAAAACTACTGAAATTCTTACCTCAGATGATTTTGAGTTTTCATAATATATGCCTTGAACTAAGTCACCAATAGCACTTGAAATGAGTTCTACAACCTGTAAAAGAAAAGGAGAAAAAGCCTTACATCTTTATTACCAAATTTACTAACAAAGCTACTGCCAGATTTCCAGAAAGATAAATGGTCATAAATCTCCCTGCAGAAAGCTAGTCGTGAAAGACTTCAGGATTTACTGGGATATATCCTGCAAAAGCACAAGCCTGCCTCTCCACTAAGACCTCTACTACAGTAACTCTTCTATCAAAGTTTTAAGTTAATATAAATGAAAAACAAGACTTTTTTTTTTTTCCCTAAAGTGTGAACTATGGAGTGTATTCTCACAAGGACGTTCACAGAACTAATAAATCCCAGTTCATGAATATGAGACAGTACCTCATCTGGGCTTTGTTTTGTTTTGGTTTTTTTCCTGCCAAGTAAATACCTCACAATACCTCTCATTGGGAGCTGTTAAAATTCTAATCTCTGTGGCTAATACAGAAAAGTCAGAATCCATAGAAAGGTAACCTTTCAAATGTGATCATTTGGTATTCGGGTGCCCTGGGAATGCACTGTGGATGTATTTAGTGCATGGCCTGAGGCTCCGCTGTACCACATACACTGAAAGTCTGCAACACGGGAATGTTTAAATCAGATTTATCAATCTGTATTATCTTCAGGGTTCATACTTTTTATTTTATTCAAGCAAAGCCTAAAAATCTGAACTTGATCCAGAATGTAAAACAAGCAGTCCATGGTCTCCCTGGAACTACTGTACAATTTAAAGTCGTGCACACGAACTGTCTTAATTGGAACAAAATACTCAGATTTATTGTAAAATTAAATACAGGCATTTCAAATAAGCACACCTTAAGGCTACCCCTTTAGTTGCTCACAAAGTTTTAATTTCTTAAATGTTTAATTTCCTATGCATATGAGTCTATATCTGATCCGCTTTTATGCTTCCTACAATTCAATGCAGTTCTTATTGAATTAAAAGATTTAGTTTCAATTTTTATCATTCTTGTAACTGAAGACAAGAAGTCAAATGATAAAACCCCTGACAGAAAAATACTTTAACATTTAGGCATACTTTATTTGATAATAAAAACACATTTGTATGCTAGTTTTGAGTACTAGCAGAAAGGTTGTATTTTTTTTTAAACACTGTTTCATATACATATTCATATACACAGAGCAAGTGCTAACTTTAGAAATGGTGCTGATTAAAAGTCATGTTTTTTCTTGCAATGCATATGGGTTAATTTGCAAGACCTATAAAAACAGCCAAAAAGAAAAAAAAAAAAAGAAAAAGAAAAATCACGTTGCCCTTTAGGAAACTAGATACCGAAGAAATATTGTAGCAATAAGAGCTGCAGAGGAACTGAAAGGACAATGATCCTACAGTGTTACCAGATGTGTTGAGTTATTTAAGTGGGGAACAGAGAAAATGAGGGGCTTTTTTTTTTTTTTCCACTCCCCCCTCCTTTTTTTTTTTTTTTATTTAAGGTATCAGATAAGCCCTACTCCCAAATCCAGGAGGATTGAGTATCGCCAATAGGTCTATGAAAGTCTGTAACTAAATGCCCAGGATCAGATTGTATTACAGTTTATACAAGCAACATCCCAAGATTCTTCTGATGGCTAGGACACATAATACAGATCAATCACTCACTAAAAAATGTTATGGTTTGTGAAATGGCCTGAGCTCAGAGACCTACACTGGTAATACGAAGAGGAATTTACAAAGACACTGAGTCCTACTCTAAATGTCAAAGTGATAGTATGAACTTTTAACAATGCATCTGGCTCTGGATAACTAGACCTTTTCCTCTCTCGCCTGAAACTCTAGACTGAGCAGGACCCTGTTTTGGGGTTTCTTTTTTCCATCTCTCCTCTCTCTTTTTAGTGCAACTCTACTCTCAAAGGCAATTTTAACTGACTTAAAACAATCTTCGTGAAACATTTGTGAACAATTGTACCTCTTCCTCCTATAGTTTATAAAACATCTTAGGAGAATTACATATCCACTATTTAGAGGAATCCACATACTAAATACCATTAGGCCTTTAGTGACATATTGAACACTCTATGTTAGCAAGAATTTAGTATTAATATTACCTCCCTTCTTTCCAAATGTCTCCTCTTAAAAAAAATAAAATATATTTTTCTAAGGTAAATGCAAGGCCATACAGATCGCTAGCAGGAATGAAATTTCAGTTTCAAGAGCACAGCGGGATGCTTGCATGAGCCTCTGTTACTTCATCAACCCTTAATCCGATCTATGAAAAGCATCTGCTGCATAACATCAGTGGCCTGGGGTCTTGAGTGCTGGGGAAAGCAATGAGAAATGAGGAAACCAGGTAATTTTCCTCTGTATCAAAAACTGACATAGAGGATTATTACAGATTCAGTAGTATTCATGCAGTCGATACACTGACTAGTTCTTATGCAGCACTTTTCATCAGAAAATTTGAAAGCAATCAACATCCCCTGTGAAATTTATTCCTTCCTGTTTTATATAAGGGGAAAACAGTGACAGGGAACTGATTTTCCCTAAAATCATACAGTATGCCAATGGAAGAGCAAAACCAGTATCCAAGTCATCCCTCTTCTCACTGGTTCCCTTCTGCCTGACCAGGGCCTTGTTCCACTCGATGTTTCTGATAAGCAAGTTTGAAGAACTGGAAAGGTAGATGAAAAATCAAGTGCTCTCAACTGCTTTTCTTTCTTCTTGTTTGAAGGTTGAGCTCCATTTTAAACAAGTTCAAAGATGGGAAAAGAGAAGAAAGGATTGCCAGAATCAGTGCTTGAAAACAGTGGTATCTCAAAAGAGACCAAAGGCAGCCTATTCATAACCTCTCTTCCCACTGTTCTTCCACTCCTCTACACATTTTTGAGAAGCCTGGACCCTCTCAGGTACTCAAGATGAGCAGGAGTAACATCATATTGAGAGAAAACAAACTTCCAGTCTATTTTTCATTTTCCACTCTGCATCAGCATCTTCCAAAGCACTGTGCTTTCTGCTCCCCTGGAGCATCTGCAGGGCTAGGAGCAGCCCAGGGGGTGACCTGTTCTTTGCAGGTGATAAGTGAAATCACATGCAAATAATTTCACGCCCTTTAAACACATGTTCTTTAACAGTTCTGCCAGGGTTTGGCTTTTTTTGTGGTTTTTTTTTTTTCCTAAGGAGGTATTATTTCAACACCTTTTGCAAAGATGTGATCTCTTCTGCTTTTAAAAGGTCAACACAAAAGCCATCAATTTACGATGAACATAGGGAAGAGATGGATTGTTAAAGCTAAAATCTCTCCTACTGTTTAGGCAGACTAAGTGTTTAACATGATGTAAATTCTGGACACAAGCACATGATGACTGATTCCATAGCAAGACAGAGCTCATGCTCTGACCTCTCCGATTTATGCAAACATGAAATAGTCCAGAAGCCTGAACTGAGTTTCAATGTCAGAAGAGCTCTGTCGGTTTGAAGATCAGAAGCTTGGTGAAACTTTATTCGCCTTTTTCTGCTAGAGTCACTTAGTTGCCAAAAACTCACAGCTTTAGCCCTCCAAGGTTCTTTAAATTTACTTTGAATCTACTTTCCCAAACTCAGATTTTCTAAATATCTATTGAAGAAATAAAAGCAGTGGTAATTTTCTTAGCAGTTCAGAAAATTACTTGGGACATTCAACTAACCATACATTGAATTTTCTCCCTCCTTTTTCTAAACCCAGACTTAATCTTTCAGGTGGCTTACTCAGGTCCCACCTATAAGATATTTCAGGGTTCAGAATTCTCAAAGCACTCTGTGTACATGACAACACAGAAGAGGGCCATGCGTTCACTGTCACAGCTACAGTGGCCCAGCTTTTGCCTAGAGTTGACCAGCCGAGGAAACCTAGCTCTGTCTATAAAAAACAGCCACGTATTTTAATTCAAGTGAAACTTTAAAGCTAGAAGGTCTATGGGAAAATGGCAGAATACGAGACATTTTGGTAGAACACTTTCTTTGAAGTCAGAAGATACAATTCAGACTCCGTCAATGGATTCTGAGCCCCCAGTCATCCTTCACAAGATTTCTCAACACCCTGGATGAAAAGAAGACATTGCTGCCATCAGTTTAGCAACTCAAGCACTTTGTTCCCTTTGCTTGTCTTTGAAATATTTTGTTTAAAGTTCACTGCAACATAACACTGCATATTTTTTCCTGTTTCTCATGCTAGTTTTAAAAAAGGAATGAATTTCAGCTCCATTCAACGTGTGGTGGTTTTATTTGAAATTCAGCAGTTGAAATGGAATTGATTACACAGACCACTATTTCAGAGTAGTAATACAGTGTCTCTACACACTCTACCAGATATTTTCAAGGGGAACATCAGGGAAAGGATGAAGCTCTTGTGGGAAGACAGGAAACAGCACTAGGAAGAACACAGCAATGGATATATCTTTGCTCCTTGCCCTTTCCAATTTCTATTTGACAAACATCCTTAGCTTTGCCAAATTCCTTTCAAGAAGGGCCACAAGTAATTTCTTCCTTTGTTAGTCTTTCTGTCTCTTTGGGCTGCTGGTCTTGAAACAATATCCTTTCCTCACACAGCTGCTATGACAGACCCTACTCCTTGCTGCTGATGTGCAGACTTGAAAACATAGCAAGATTTCTCCATACCAGTAAAGACGACAAATTAGACATTCAGAAAACATTAAATATACAGATAAAAGTTTCTTCAACTTGCATTTGACTCCCTCTCCCCTCCCCTCATTAATTTTTGAAAACATTTCCACACCTAAAAATTCCATGGAAAGTTATTAAAATGAAATATTCTTCTGCATTTGACATTGCAATACTAGGAAGCTAAAGACAAAACTCAGTAAAATTATGAAATTGGATTGTTCAATAATACCTAAAAAAAAGGAGCAAAAATTCTAAGGAGTTCCAAGAAAACTGGAATTCAATTTTCCTTCCTGCTAATCTCCTTAAACATCATTAGTCATACAGGTAACTGTGTGCCAGCCTACAGATTTTTTTTAATGTAATGTTTATTGAATTCTATTGGATTTACTATTTGAAAATACCTTGAACTTTACTATTTTTTTAAGCTGTCTCCTCTCTCTCAGTTGAAACACACAGGAAAGATTCCTCACAGTGATTTGCTTTCTAGCAAGTTTTAAATGCTCTTGGAAAACATATTTATGGTTTTCTTCAGTCTGTTAATGATGAAGTAGTAGCAAAATATAATGTGCAATGTAAACACATCACCCAAACCCCACTACCTGATAAAAAGGTACCTCATAGACATAAAAAAATCCTTCAAACTAATCAGCTGCAGTCAATTTAAATATTGTTGGTATTGTCAAATATCTAGCTTAAGGTCAGTCTACCTTAAGGATTTTCAACAGTGTTAAGTTACCCTTTTTATGCCCATGCAACACTATCCACAGAACTAGTCTTTATACTAGTTTTTACTAGTATAAAGACTTTTAGTGCATAATTCAGTCGTTTTCCTTAATAACTTAACCAACAGAAGGTATTTTTCCCCTTCTCTACCTCCACATGGTACCTTACACAGAGTACTAACGTCTCTGTAGATCCAATGCAGCAGATCCGCGCACTGAAACACTCTACCAGCTGTTGATGAGTGACTCAGGTCAGAGAAGTATGTGATTTCTCCAGATTGACGCTTCTGGGCAAGGTAATCTCATTACATATCGTTCTTCTGTATAAAACAGTGAACAAAGAAAGTATCGCGACTACAGAGCTCTGCAGCTATAAAACCCTCCTCATCAATAAACGACACAGAAGAGCACATAAAAGACTACTCCTAGTCATGCTGGTGCAAACAATCATTAAACTGGGATATGTTCACAAATGAATTGCGGATTAAACGGAATTTTAAAAATCTGACCAGCTCTGAGTAGACAGAAATTATACCTGCAAATGGTATTAACTATTTTGCATAGACTGTATCTGAATAAATGTGAATCGGAGGTAATATCATTTAGCATCTGACAGATGGAATCAACTAAACGAAGCTGCAAATGTTTGTTAAACTATCAAATCAACAACCCACTGTACCAGGAGCAGCAGCAATCAGATTTTCTAGACTCCACAAAAATGCTGCTGAATTTTAAAACACTAATATTAACCACTACTTCCAGTCCATCCAAAGATTCCATTTTCTTGGTAGCCAACAAGATGTGAAATACTTCAGTGTTTTGTTTAAAAATACAATTAACTCATTTACATCACTGCCATAATTTTTTGCACTATACTGTATTATTGCACTGAAGCCACACTAGATAAAAAGGAACTTTTAGCAAAAGTTTAACCCTGGGAAGATTAATTTTAAAGACGAGCTTTATTGCAGTGCAAAAAGAGGGGAGCCTAATCTACTGCTCTATTTACAAGACACATATTTTAATTTCTCTTAGTAGTACAACTTGTGTAAACACCTGCTGGGAAGGAATGAAGAAGAGGGAGCCAAATTCTTTTCGGTCCCACTGACAGGACAAGGCAATGGGCCCAAATTATAGCATGAAATTCCATCTGGACACATGAAAACACTTTATTGTGAGGGCATCAAACAATGGAACAGGTTCCCCAAAGGGGTTGTGAAGGCTCCATCTGCGGAGATATTCAAAAGCCATCTGGACATGGTCCTGGGCAACCTGCTATAGCTGACCCTGCTTGAGCAGAGGGTTTGGACTAGATCATTTGAAGAGGTCCCTTCTAATCTCAACCATTCTGTGACACTAGCAGCTGGTGGAGGAGGACCACATGATTTCGAATACGCACATCTGCAGAACCAGTAACAATAACTTTTCTCCTCTTAGAACTAATAAAGCCAAGGCTACAAAGCTGGTGCTAAATACTCTCTTAGGGAAGGGTTAAGTTTACTGATTGTTCTTGGAACAAATACTACAAATAGTTACATTCTTGGGAGACTAAAAAACGTAGTCCAGACAAATTTTAGATTCTTACCACTATTGCTAACAGCTTTGAATTGCAACTGAATCCTCACAAAAATCTATTTTCACACTTCAAAAATATATTCTCTGTTGAAGTTGTACTCCAGGAGCACAGCTGACTAAATATTAATAAGCACTGTACTTTCAGTCCTTCTGTAATTTGTTCATTAACCACCTTATAATGAAAATCCATGTCTAGAACCAAACATGTCCTAAGATCCCACCCACTCAAAGATGGATGTTAATATATATTAAGTCCTCACTCACTCAAAAAAAAAGGCTGTTTGAGACAATATTGTTAAGATGGTATTTCACCAGAAACAGATTTGATTGCTTTTCATCCTACTATGCACTCTCAATATGAATCTTATTTTGTTTAAGAAATAGACTTTAAATAAAGCCAAGAAAACAGAACTTGCGAACTTCCACTGCTTCAGCTATAAAAACAATGAAGTTGACCTCATAAATATCACTCATGGAGGACATCACCTTCTGCAACTTTATGAACATTAATTTTCATTTCATAATTTGTGTATGAACTCAAGATATTTAGCAAAGAATTTCCCCATGATGATTATATTCATGGCTGCGAAAGAAAGAGCTGTAATGAACATCTTTGCTTCAAGAAACCCAGACAGTGGCAATACCTACTCTAAGTAGGTGGTGAATGAAGCCACAGAACTTCTGGCTCTTGAGAGTCCTTTCTCACAGTGTGTGTTTCATGCAGAATAAAACATCACATACCCACAAGTTTTCATTACTTCAATTTCTTAGCATAAATTTTTTGTTTTCTTTTGAATATCCATTTCCTACATATTCTGGCAGAGATCTTGGATAGTTTCTTGTAACAGTTAAGGAAATATCAAATATAGCCAGTTTTTAATGCTTGCCTCAAATCTTTGAAAGACAATTACTTCTTTGAAAAGTGTCGGGGTTTGCTTTTTTTTAAAAAAAATATAATAAGAACTCTTCTTCTATAATTGGGCCTTAACATCCAGTGAAATTGATTTATTATATGCATATATATACACACACGATATGCGTGTGTATATATATATATATCTCAAAGCCTGTAATTATTTGCCGTTTGTCTTCATTACTAGACATCTGCCAATTCAGTGTCATATACATTAAGGGAGCAAACAGTAGAGGGACAGACACCACTACCCCAACTATCCTGAACACATTTCCCAGGTACAGCGATTATCTTGAGATCTTGGATGACTTCTCACTTTCCTCTCAAGAAAATCAGATTTTTCTTCAGTTTATTCCAATTAGTTTCCACTTTCTTCTTCACTGGTGATCAACAGTCATCCTGAAAAGCCCTCTGTCTTTCATATAGAGACAGCATATTAGTATTTTCCAGATCATTCTGTTAATTAGATCGAGACATACAGTAGTTCTATCAGAAAAAGAACTACTTAACCAGGTGTTAGAAGCAGCTGTGTGCTTTACCTTTGAGGAGGACAATACCTGGAATAAAGATATATGTTTGGTTCAGGAACTCAAGCAGTTAGCATTGACTTTGGTCTGTCGGGCAGACAGGAGAAGCATAAACACATGTCTGATTGGTACTATGAGGAAGACAAATTCAGATGCAAGTTGAGGAAATTGTTAGTAAGATGATTCAGAGGCAAGAACATTAAATGGACTTTGTGCAAACCAGTACGAAAATCATTAGTATTCAATTGAAAAATCATCAGAACTGAGTGGATAACTTTTTCCTGAGACTGTTACTTTCTTCAGTCAAGCCAGCATTGAGACAACCTCAAACTCAATTGTGTTCTTGCTAGCTTCAAGCTTGCAAAATATTCTTGCAGTATATTTTTAGGAAAGAGCTTCAATCTTAGACTTGATGATTCACAGTGATACCTATGACTATGTTTTTGATATCAGCCTCAAACTCAGTCCTTCCATGTTCTGCAGCAGTCATGCTGCTACAAGACACTGGTTATAAATCATACATGTCCATAAGGAAGTGGTAGAAATTACTCTTTTTTCAAAACTATTTTTTCATGCAGAAGTGGGAAGACAGAAAACAGACTGAAAGTTAAACATAAAATTTTCCAGCAGTACCGTGGCCAAGAACCACAGAAAAATAAACTCTTTCAATACAGACCTACACTAACCCCAGTGGCGTCTCACTTTGGGAAAGCTTAACACAAGCATTAGCTTTAAAAAAAACAGTACAGGTGCAAAAGGCCACTAAGGTAAAGGATGAGACTTATTTGAGGCATGCACTGATTAAGAATCAAAACAAAGTTAAGTGGTTGTAATCTCAAAACTGATATTCACTACAAAGCAGTAGAACTCTTACAGATAAAAACGGAGACTGTTTCTAATCTATTACCACAATTACAGATTGTCTAATTTTAGAATTTCCATTAAATTAATAAGTTAATGTGTCACCTAATTCTCTAATTTCTCCAAAAGATTACTTTTCAAACATATAACCGCAGCCATTAAGACAATGAAATTTTACAAATATTTAATTATATTACCAGTTATAGATTGTACAAGTGAAATAGAAAAAAAAATCTGTAAAAGATTCAGAGAACTGAATGCTTCATTTGCTCAGGTATTATTTTAGGGGCTATTAATTTACTTCTTGAAAACAAAGGCAAATGATGCACTTGCCAAGGAACTGTTCCACTGACATAAGCACTGAAAGGGGCAATGGGAAGAGCACAATGCAGTAATTAGGAGATTCACTACCATCATTCTACAATTTTATCATCATCACAAGAACTGCTACCTCTAAAGTAAGCAGAAATGCTAGACAAATGTTTTAAGGCAGTAGTGTGGGAAAAATGTGATTACCAAGTATGATTCCAACAAATTTTATTTTATCTCTAACATAGAGGATTTTTCCCCCAATTCTTAAATATTTTCACCAACTATTAAAAAGAGAGTATCTTTTTGCTACCAAGGAAATTCACATGACTGTCAACAAAACTTTAGTAAAGAAATTTTCTTATTAAAAATCCAGTAGTTGAGAACATTGGGCAGAACAACCAATACATGTCCATTAAATGGACGTAAAGTTTGTTTGAATTACAATCTCTTATGTTTTACTTTAAGGTAAACTAAACCCAAATTTACCTCTCAGAAGTGCAAATTAGTAAATTTTGGTGCACCCTAAAAATAATTATTAAAACAAATAACAGCTTCCTTAATGATTGATTCAATATTTTGCATAAATTGTAACAATGTATTTTTCAGTACTGGAAGTATGTTTGCATCCTCCACTAGAATCTATGCTAAGTTGTATGCAAATATTGAGTATGTACCTCAATGTTTCAAAACACAAAACTGGTTATTTAGAGTTGCCCAATCAAGAGTTTTATTCTATAACAATGCAATCACAATGGCAATGTTGTCTTATGTCATCTCATATTAGGTTAAAGGTTCAAAGACATTACAATTCTTCCTTGGTTTTCTTCTCCCCCTTTACCCAGATAAAACAGTTTTCCTTTAGTGTACTTTTCCATAAATCAGTTCAGAGCTCCTTAAACTTATCTATATTTTTCAGCAGTGTCTGGTTTTAAGACATGCCCCTTTGGCATTCTAAAATACTGAATTAGAATAAAAATACTCACCAGTATAGATACTGTCCTACTCCCTATCTAGTCCAGTGCATCACCATGAAATGGCGCCTCAGGGGAAGGTATAGGAAGACTGACATGATAATGTGAAAAAGCTCTTTATCCCGCTCTCTAGAAGAAGTTTTGAAGGTTGGTTTTTTTCATTTTTCCTTCTCTCAAGAACTCGACTTCAGTATCAAACTTCATAACACCTGCATTTGTTAATCCAATCTTATCTCTGTCTCTTACCAAATTTATGCCTCAGTGTCACCTACCTGCCCTGTGAACTGATTTTAAAGGTACTTATCTCTAACAGCAGCTTGCATTGGGGAAGGAAAAGGAAGTAGGTAAGTGAGCAGAGGTGAAGAGTTAAGAATAATTAAAAATATATACACAGTTTGAAAATGGTTTTCTCATCAGCTTCAGTTTTCTGTATTAACACTGTAACTGGGAGCAAACACATTACTTCTGGTTCTGGTTCTCATCTTTTCATAGAATCATAGATAGATTCATTTTTCATTTTCTCCATGATTTATTTCATCCTGCCTCCTCTGATCAATAGAGCTACTGAATCTCAGAAGGAAAATTCAGATTAAGGGCCTTTGTTTATTTTATGTAAAATATAGTGGAAATATACTTAGTGGGTATTTATGGTTAAGATTTTCCACCAGAGAAAACAACAATGCATATAGCACTTTCAAAATAACTTTCATTCTTCTGAAAATAACTCACCTCAAAACTACATTTATCAAGAAGCTTCTACTCACCTCAAACAAAATGAAAAGCACTGTTCTGAAGGACAGTAATTTGGACCTATTACAAGTCAGTGGCTGCTAATGACTGCCTTTACATAGGAAACAAGACATTTCCTTTTAAAAAGGCTGTTTCTTGCAGGATTCTTGATGGTATGCACTCTCCATGTTCTTTAGAATAAGTTTTCAGTTTTGAAGAGAGGACCAGAAAACTGCCACTGATCCTAGGAATCATTCCTTTAGCCATTTCATGATTTTTCACTGTTTTAACACTTAAAATATTTTTTGAAAAGTTTATGTTCTTCTCTTGACATCGCTCAGGAAAAGAAAAAGCCTGATACAAGCGCTACCTTTCCAACATCACATTTTAAAAAGTAAAATTGCACAGTCTAGCTGACTTGTTTATCAATTCTAAAAAAAAAATGTCAATTTACATTGAAACAGCAACTGGCATAATTCCAGAAAGGGGATACTCTCCATATCCTTCACTGGTCAGCAAGGTACCAAGTCGCTCAGGTTCAAAACTAAGCCTTCCCCAT
The DNA here is from genome assembly GCA_025769975.1 of Gallinago jamesoni. NCBI lineage: Eukaryota > Metazoa > Chordata > Aves > Charadriiformes > Scolopacidae > Gallinago > Gallinago jamesoni. Next base: position 72,368,446 of record JAOQGH010000023.1, on the reverse strand, counting down.
CAGACCACAAATGATACCACTAAAGTAGAAACCATAGTTTAAGATAAGCAGTTCCTTTACGAAGCACAGTATATGTTCAGATTGTTGCAACAGGAAGACTTATGAAGACTTACATGAATAACTTGTTGATGTTTCTGCAAACACAAGGTCTATTTTGTAAGCAACACATTTATGCCTTTAGGAATACATAAACTTAACATAAGGAAATGCATCCTCCATATAAGTACTACATCTGTGCTACTGTTTATTTATAAACAAATAATGCTTAATAAAACAATGCTCTATAATGTGGTCTTCTGGCAGAGCTCTGCATTGACAGACAAGATTCTTAAATTCAATTCCAAGCTTTCAGGCTGTAAATTTTCAAGTACTTCTGTGAACAGTTTAACATTCCAACAAGAGCTCACTGAATTATAGTGGGGAAAAATAGTCATTCTTAAGATTTCAGTAAGAACTATGGAGACCACCGTCATTAAATGTATTTCAGGGTTTTGGGCTAGGCTTTTTTTCCTCTCCCTCCCCTCTTATTTTCTCTGTTTTATTTCTTGTTTCAGATATGTTGTTTTTTGGTGACTTGTTTTTAAGTGCAAAGGGATGCCTTCTTAATCTGTTTACGGAGTTGCAAGCAATGCATTTACAGATTATTTTATAATTTTCTGTAGTCATCAGCGCATTACAGTAGGCATTGCACTAATATGCACCTTTTCAACCTTCTAAAGTTTTATGGTTCAAAACCGGCCACAATTACATCTTTTATGCACCCTCTCCATAGTTTCATAAGACAACTGACGATATACTGGGCTGTAGCAAAAGCAGTGTGGCCAGCAGGTCGAGAGGTGATTCTGCCCCTCTACTCCACTCTGGCGAGACCTCACCTGTAGTATTGAGTCCAGCTCTGGAGTCCTCAGCACAGAAAAGACATGGACCTGTTGAGCGAGTCCAGAGGAGGGCCATGAAGATGATCAGAGGGCTAGAGTACCTCTCCTATAAGGACAGGCTGAAAGAGTTGGGGTCATTCAGCCTGGAGAAGAGAAGACTCCGGGAAGACCTTATTGCAGTCTTCCAGTTTTTAAAAGGGGCTTATAAGGAAGATGGGGACAAACTTTTCAGCAGAGCCTGTTGCAACAGGACAAGGGGTAATGGCTTTAAAATAAAAGAGAGGAGATTTAGACTAGATCTAGGGAAGAATTTTTTTTATGATGGGGGTGGTGAAACACTGGAACAGGTTGCCCAGAGAAGTGGGAGATGCCCCACCCCTGGAAACATCCAAAGTCAGGTTGGATTGGACTCTGAGCAACCTGATCTAGTTGAAGATGGTCCTGCTCATTGCAGGGAAGGTTGGACTAGATGACTTTTAAAGGTCCCCTTCTCACTCAAACTCTTCTGTGATTTGTGATTTAGATACTCTAGGAAGCTGCAGCTTTAATGCTGCACCAGTTTTCTTCCAACTTATCTCTGATATAGGCTGAAAAGGTACATTATTTAATAATATCGTGGCCAGTATTCACAGATCACTTGTGTTCAAATGTCTATATGACATATCTGGCAAACAGGGGACAAAAATGACAATTAATGCTTCTGGTATGTTTGCATCCGAATGCCACCCTACAAATACTATGAGAAGTGAAGGTTACTTAAGCAGAAATCAAAGACAAAACTAACACTTTTTGCTACAAGAGTCAAAGAAGAACTTCCAAGCAATGAAACTTGCTGTTAGCAGTTTCATCCCCATATCCTCGGCTAGGCAAAGGGAGATAAATTTTAAGGATATGTTACCTTCAGATGGCAACAATGAACCAACCCTTAAACACATCCTTTTACATTTCCTAACAATTTATCACATATTTATTTAAAACTGTATAGTACCACATACCTCACAACATATTTGGAAGGTATCATTTTGTTAGGCACACATCATTTACTTTTCCATTTACTCTCCTATATCTACATGTTTATAATGACTTTCACAAGTACTTTACTGCAACCCTAGTATCAAAACATTGTAACCTCAAAATGAGAAAAACTATCACAACAGCTCCATCATCCCACATAAACACAGCCCAGTACAATAAATCAGCACATCACCAGGCACTAGCGTGTTGTTACTTAAGTAGCAAAAACTAACCTTGGCAAAGGCTCACCACTCCTATACCCACTGCTGATGTACCAACTACTCAAAGACCCCAACCCTATTCCTCTTCGGGCTCAATTCTGTCCTAAAATCTACGGATTAGGAACATCCAGTCAGCTACAGGATGTGGTTCTGAAGTAAGGTTGTATCCATACCATCTTCAATCAACGAAAGAATTTAGCCCAAGAAAAGCCACCGTCCAAAATACAAAGTAGAAAAAAAACCAAGATAGTTTATATAAGGTGATCAAAAAGTTAATGTGAAGAATTTTAAATACATGTGATCTGGTAAATTTAATGCTTTGTAGCTGTAAAAGTTTTTTGAAGAAATTACTCCTCATTTTAAACAGTTTTCGTTATCTGAATAAATGTAGAACTTTGCCACTGTTCTAGAAATGCAGCATGCAGTTACATCTGCCCTTTAATATTTTATTTTAAGCCTCAGTTAATATCAACTTTGAACTCATAACTAATGTCTCTATTTCACAAAGTAGAAAATGAGAATGCTTTCTTCTGATTAAATGTGTTCAAACAACAGAATTTTACATTATTTTATAAGAGCACACAACAGCAGAATTTATCTTACAGGATGCTCCCTAACTGACATTTCAGAATTTTTGACTCCTTGTACCTCAGGTATTTAAAAAAACAAAACAAAACACCACCCCCAAACTCTTCTTTAGCATAACTTTAGCAAACATACGAGAAGTATGAGCACTACTTTAAAAGAAACCCCCCAAAACAAACCCTGAGCCTTGAATCTTGTTAACATTATTAAAGCTATACTCTACAACAGTAGCAAGAAGAGGAAAATTACTACGAATTAACAACAACAATTCCTATATTTAATGTTATTTAAAAATCAAAGTGTTACCTAAGGCAATTACCTTGCAGCCTTTTAATATCTACAGGGAAAAGCCTAAGGGAAAATAATTGACTTTGCTAATTTTACCCTTGGCAATTATAAAATAGCTCTGCATTTCATTACGACTACCGAATTTCACATCTAATTGTCAGCCCCGAGAGAAGCACAGAGATAAATGCATCATACACAAGCTTAGACAAGAGTTTAACAGCACAATAAAATTATCGTGGTAGCAGTAGTTTCAGTTCACGTTAAAGCCCCCTTCAGCTTAACTTCTAGTCTATACAACAGCTCTGCTTTTCTGTAGAGGTTACAGCCTCCCATGGTCAGTGCCATGTACGGTATAATGCTGCTCATTTCATTAGCCAATTTGCTGAGCTACCAAATAAATGCCATGAAAAAAGCAGCACTGTGATTTTTTTTTACATCAAAGAAAACAAAACATTATGAAGGAAAAAAGTCACAGTTATTTCACACTGCTGAAAAACAGATGCCAGATTTGAAAATTCATCTTTTACAAAAGAATAAATAGAGTATGTTTAAATCATTGCACCTGTCAAGAGATTTCTATAGCTTGTACTTCAATTTTTCTAACTTTGCTAGTAGGGTTAGATGTATGAAAAAGAATAATTTACTAAGTCAATCAGTTTCCATAATGGCATCCCACTTATCGTATGTAGAAGCTATGAAAGTATTTAGATGTCAGAAAAATGAAAAAAAAAGTGTTAAAATGTTTTGGCAGAATTTTCCGACATGCAGTATAATGATTGCTTTAAAAAAAAAAAAAAAAAAAGAAGTATTTCTTTGCACTTGTGCTTCATTTCACTGTAGGCTTGTTTCCTGGCAAGTCTTCAGGGATTATACACTGCTGCTGCAATACTTAATGATGTATTAAATGCAAAGTAATAGGTGTTACATTTTATTAAAGTTTCTTCTTATGTTGAAACAAAAAATGGATGTAGGGTTAAATCTTTTGGACTATCTTGAGAATCTTATTAAGCATTAAAAAAAAAGAATGGATAGAAATCAATAACAATTACTAAAAACAATTGCAGCCCATTTTGGTTATGGTATGACTAAAATTTTGCACTATTTGAAACTTTTTTTTTAAAAAAATACTTACTACCAGTTATCACCATGCTGGCTTAACCCACTATTCCAACAGATTGACATCTAATTTTCTGTCTCCTCTCCCGAATCTCAGTTCTATGTTAGAAAATGACACTGCTTTGGAGAGAAACTGTCACACTCATAATCAAACCATTACAAAAATACTCAACTACCATCACGAGGAGCTTTAGCATGAGAATCTAAAACCAATAGATTCCTTAAGGTCCAAGGATAAAAACCATGTTGATTATTGAGAACTGCACACATGACAAACATTTATTTTACATTACATTATGGCAGTGATCTTCAGACATATAAAAAGTATCCCTGCAAAGAACTGTTCTGTGTTTCCACTGGAGGGGCACGCTGAGCTCGTCAGCCACACACGTAGCTGGGTGTTACACCGGACTGCGCAGGGATGCCCAGGAATCTCCCTCCACCATGGGAAGTTTTAAGAACAAACTAGATAAACATATGTCAAAAATGACTTGGTGTAGCTGATCCTGCCTGGGGAAAAGAAGAACCACCTACAGAGGTGATCTCTTATGGTCTCTATCAGTCTCATTTTCTAAGATCATACATATATACAATTAGTTTGTCATGAAAAACCTTTCCCTGTAAAGTTTCAAAGAGTTTGGCTGAGCAGCTGGATTGCAGCTGCCCTTTAGAAGCCAGTACATCCATGTTAATAGGGCAATCCAATACTCAGGGGTATCCAAATGCTTAACAAAATAATTTTATTAAGAGTAAAAAGCATTGTGTAGAAAAAGAAATTAAGGTCCCCAACAATTCCCTAAGACAGACAAACCTTTCACAAAAGACAAGGTAAAACAAAGTAAGAAACCAAATGTGCCTTCAGCTGGCAGCCTGCCAGATGTGTTGTCATCCAACATGTCATGAGGATGCCATTGCATACACATTCAATTCACCAAATGAACCACTCGCCATTACTACTTATGGCTACATTGCTTCAGAATATATACTAGAGGCCTCAATACAGTAATTCTATAAGACAATGGTAAACATAGAATCATAGAATCATTTAGGTTGAAAAGACCTTTATGATCATTGATTCCAACCATTAACCTAATGCTGCCAAGTCCACCACTAAACCATGTCTCTAAACATGTTCACAACATCAGTAGCTGCCTGTCAATCTATCTAGAGCTGTAACGTAAGCAAGCTGATTGTCAAATGATGCTCCATATATACATACATATCCTAACTGCTGATTTTTTTAAAGGACCTCTCTGTCAGAAGATTCACTAATAGTTACTTGCTCTGGCAGTAGAAGAATTATTTTCTTTTTACCTTGGTATTCTGCAACTGCGCGAGGCTTGTGCAAGCATTTGCTAGAAGAAAATCTCCACTCAAAACAGCCATTTTATTTCCAAACTGCATATCCTTCAGTGGGCCATCGCAGGACTTGAGCTCACCAATATTCACTATTCCACGATGCACCAGAAAGGCAGTGTGGATCAGTTCCGTAATCTCAGCCAGACTTCTTTGACTGAAAGCAAAGAAAAAGTACAATTATTTTTGATGCTATGAATAAAACATGGATTCTTAGGGGAAAAAGACCCAACCACAAGTGTTAAACAGGTGTTTTCTGAACTATCACGTAGCTCTTCTATGCACTTCTAGAAGCTACAACTGAAAGGTGTTAAGCACAAAGAACTATCACTAAGCATTTCCAGGTAAGCCACGGGTACCACAGGTTCCATCTGTAGGAACGCTGCCCTTTGTTTGAATTCTTTCATAAAATAAAGCTAAGTAATCAATACAGTCCTCATGATGCCTTCTTTTTTTGTTTTGTCTTCTAGAAGCTTGAGGGACACAAACATAAAGAAAATGCCAAGCAGAAAGCACTGATGGGAAGGAACAAAGGACGCATTGGCAGGGGAGTTGCGAGCAAGCAGATCTGAACACCTTAAGAATGCTGCAGTCAACGACTGCTCAAATTTGAGTTAAATTAATAACAGGATACCTTGCAGTTTAATAATACCAAGGAGGGAAGGCACAGGGGGGAGACGAGAAACAGCTGAGCATTTTGAAACTCTGTACTCATGATATTTCACTGATTGTTTTAGTCAGAAGAAGCAAAGGTATCTGTCCAGCAAAGGGGCAGACCCAATTTTATTTGGATAGGTTTACAAATCACTTCTTATTCCAACACACAGTGTGCTACATTCTGAGTTTAGGGGTTTCAAATCCCTGTGGGAGGCTTGCCGCAGAGGTTATCCCATAGGGGTGTGCCCTCTATTTATTTTCAGTTTTTGGAAAAGGCATGAAAAGCATCATTAGCACAGCCCTCTCCTCCCCTCCTCCTACAATTCAACCCTATAGCCCAGTTAGTGACTATGACTCCAAGGAGCCCAGAGATGTCACCTTAGCTCAGAATTACAACAGTGCGATGAAGAGACATAATAACTGAGCAGGGACAAAGGGAAGGGGGAACAGAGCAACGCACTGGAGCATCCTCTTAACGCTGCAAACCTAGAGACGCACAGACCCCTCTCTTCTGAAACCTCCAGCACATTCACACCTTCTCTGACTCAAGCAGTTCCCTTTATGTCATGGAGACTTCATGTATGGGCAAACCCACAATGCATGCCCTCAACTAGACAGGTGACGAAGGCCTTAAAGCTGAAATTAAATTGCAACCTAGTATAAAGGCATGTCGTGTTCCCTGAGTTTATTCAAAAGTGGCCAAGCACTGATTCACTGAGCAACAGAATTGCTCCATCCACTCACATACCTGCTGATACATGCTCAGCTTAGATTCTGCCTCCGTAGGGGCATAGTACTGAGTAAATTAACACCATGTCCTCTGGACAGTGCTTATGTATTGCAACTGCTCCTGTCCGATATTAATCTAAAGTAGCCTTCTGCCCCAAATCTGTCTGACCTTTGAAGAGCCCCAGCAGCAACTGTTTCAGGCCAGTGATTTGTGCCAATTAGCAAGAGAGAAGGGCCAGTGGAGCCACACAGCCTGGGCAGGCACGCAAAAGGAAGATGAGCTGGGAGGGGGGAGAAGATAAATAGAGCTTCCCAATGCATTTTGTCACACACACAAAAAAACCTAAGCTGTTTTAAAAGTTGCCTTTATAATTCACAATTTTTGCTCCACGTAGAGAAAAACAATCTGAAAACAAACCAGCTAGCCGTTCTCCATGTAGACAACAAAACTGAAGGTTGACGCTGTTTTTCAAAGAGGCGAGGGAGAAAGGCACAGAACCTACAGCCGCAGCACTGTAATCACGCTTGGCTTGCCTCTAACAAAGGGTTAATAAAATCTCAAGCTCAGAGAAAAAGACTAACAAGACATCCCGATGCTCCTGCTGTCATTGTCAGGGCAGCCCTTGGAGGAAATGTCCATATCAATTCGGTTTATCAGATGGACAGCTGATCAACATTAAACAGACTTGCTCTGGGCAGATTGAGCCGAGCTACCTGTTATGAATAGCAATGAGAGCCCTCTGCTCCCCGCTGCCGAGCTCTGCCATTTCCGACTGCCGCAGATCCCAGGACATATGGGGATCCCTAGTGACGAGCACATAAAGCTGCAGCTAACTCAAGCGACGGCTCATTTCCCCCAGCTGAAAGCAGGCATTAATATCCCGAGGAGATCAGGGCCGCCTCTGTGACCCCCAACTATTGAAGCAAAACAACGACTGTCCTATTTCTTCATTTAATAAGCTTTTAATGAAGGAAATCAAAATCCTCTCTTTGACTTCAGCATCGCTCTTCATGAAAAGGTTACACAAATACATCAGTGTCATGCTTTCCAAATGCTCAGGATCTGGATGTTTTCATTTCTTTTTCTCTAATCCGTTTGTTCTCCAAACGGTATTCATATTATCTGTGCTAACGAGAGAACCATATTAGGCAAATAATCTCCGTCTAATTCTGATTTTATATGCTGGCTCTTCCACCTCTCTCTCTAGGAAACTAAAAATTTAAGAGCCAAAGCTACTTTAGAAATCCCAGGCAATAGATTTCTTAAGGGGTTTTTTTGTGATAACCCCCGTAATACCCAGGCACAACTAAGAAGTCCAACAGTGCAGCCTCGGATACAGGGGGGTTCTCAACACAACTTTATAAAGCATCCAACAACCACCCCCCCCACACCGTTAGGAGGTTGCTATTGGATGGCTAAAGCAATGCTATATACAGTTTCCTTGATCTGAAGCACAATTCAGTGATTAAATAATGCTGTATTTGAAAGCAGCTAATCCCAGAATACAAAAAATTAGTGTTTATGCGATGCTCGACTTACAACAACATACGTACAAAAGCAGAAAAAACAGGGCAACAGGACTACGAATTCCTACTGCTTCCATCCTGTTCTTGCTCCAGAGCCTGTGTTCACACAACAAAGAAGCGGGTCCCACAAGAATTACTTATATAGCAAGGTAGTATTGAGAAAATAGTCAACATTTTTAAAACACATGAAGTCTCCAAATGTAAGCAGGCTAAGAATAAAGAACACTTTTTCACCAAATGCCAACATCCTTCCATCTGTCTTTCACAGCCTTCACCACTGAAGCAAGAACTCCCTGCAAATCATCACCAACCACCCCAGAGACTCCATGTACAGACATCACGCTTCAAGAGATGACATCCACACGTCCCTTAATCTCCTTTCCTTTCTCCCCTTCCAAAAATCAACCTACATGCAGTAATGGCATTCCAAAGAGAGTGGTACAGGAGCTTTGACAGTACTAGGGAGACCTTACTAAAAAGTTTCGGTGGGTCACAGTCAAGCAGGCACAAGTTCCGCTGTTAGATACATTATTTGAGGCAGAGTTAATTGTGAAACACAGTTCTTCTGCCTTCTACCCTCTCAACTAAGAGGGCCAACTAGAGGCCAACTAGCCAACTAGCTAAAGCAGGGCCAACTAGAGACAGTTGTCCAGCACCATGTCCAGACGGCTTTTGAATATCTCCAAGGATGGAGACTCCACAACACCTTTGGGCAGCCTGTAAATAGGACATATCGGCTTATTACCATTTCAAGCCAATTACTATATATGACTTCAGTGAATACTTTCCCCCCCTCTTCCAGTCTTTGATATTTGATAAGATCCTTAAGACTTGTTCTTGTCTCTTTTCTTTTTTTTTTTGCTTTACTCTACGAAAAAATCTGAATTTACAGACTTTTCTTGCCTGTGGTGCGTAAAAGGGAGCAGAATGTAAGTCATCTCATGTTTTTCTGTTCTTGACTTCTTGTTCCTGCAAGTTCAGTACCAGTGTAACTAACGTAAATCTCTGTAAAATGCTTGCTATCAAGTATCCCTTAGGTTATGAGTTCCTTAAACTGTAAATGTCATCCTGGAAAGTACAAAGAAAACACTAACTTAATGAGTAATTAAAAAACTCTTCAGCAAGGTCCATTGGAGCTATATTGACTCCAGGACTGTGAAACACCAGCTTGCAGGAAGATACTAGAGAAATGTAAAATTAAGTAATATAGGCATCCTGCAACAAGCAAAACAAGTGCAATTTCTATTCTTCCTCCTTGCTCCTCTCCCCCAATGAAGTCACACTGATCCTTGACATTCAAATAAGTTTTGGCGAACTTTGATAAACTGCTGAGAATACTTCAAGAAATCTTTTAGATCTGCCCTTATAAGCTAATGCTGTAGCTGCAACATCCTGCTGCTGCGATGCTGAAGTAAGGAAAACAGGTTTTGTAGAAACCCCACACTCATACACGCACCACATCTACAGAGAAAAATACAGAACTAATTGAGAAACTTTGTAAATATGCTTCTATCTCAAAAAGTGCATTTCACAATTTTGTTTTGAATTAAAATTTCCTATTTGTATGCCTGGGGGTCTGCCTCATCGTAGTATCGCTGTTATTGATGGTCTTTTTATGGCAATGAACATCTCAGGCAGAATTCAACACAAAATTTAAAGCCTAAATGAGACTATATGAAATGGTAAGGGGGACTGGCAAAATATTGAAACAGAAGTCTGTGGAAACAAAATGGGTTTTGATAGCAAAATTCCTATGTAACATCTTAAAATTAATTTTACAGTGTTCCTTCCTGGCATCATGAATATCCTCTTTGTTGTTCATGTTATCTTTAAGGACTTGCAGGAATGAAACATTAGCCAGTACAATCTCTTCAGATGTTCTTATAAGTGACTTCAGTCCCTAATTTTAAATCCTACCCTAAAAAGAAATAATAGCATTTTGCAAAACATATGATATAAGAGAAACATTAGCAGTGCAATTGTATTGCTGTGAACAAAAGAGTACTTCAGCTGAAAAACTTCTCTGCAGTATTTGTGATAGAAACTCAAGCTCTCAGTAACAGCAAGAAAACTTGAGTCCGTTTTCCTTTCATTATCAGGTAACTGTCAGAAACATACTGACCCTCTCAAAGGATGATAGGTTATGCAAAGAACCATTTAATAATTTCAAAAGTTAATAGTAGACGTTCTATTTCACAGAAATAGACCAAAGACTCAAAGACTTAAATTACCCACTAAAATCCATATCCTGAAATTTTCAGCAATAGAAGTAACTACAATGAACAAAGACAATGGAACTGATAGATCAAAAATTCTTTAAGAACTCTTATCATTAAACCTTTGAAATGACTAACAGTACACACCCAAGATTTGAACATTTTCTCTGTGATTGTCAATCTATTACCCTTCAATACACAAAGGATTAATTTGTAATCCCAAATTACATTTGGGATTTTAAAAAAAATATAAATATGTAAAAAATACAAGCATGCATTCAATTTTAGTGACAATTATAATAATCTCTATATACACCTATGAATCTGAAAAATTAAATAGTTCTTTAGTGGAAAATTAATTAAAGAATTAAAGTAATAATCCTAAGCGCTGACAATGTGTTTGGGCAGAACTTGGTATCTGATTTTACTTTTTTTGTGACCAAAGTACAGAAAGAGGAACCTTTGGAAAGACAAGTAAGTACACACGCTAAATTCAAGTTCATGCTGTCTCCTCTGCTCATTGTGCTGCCCCAAGGTAACCCACTCAGTTATGCAGCAAGAAAGGGCTGAGATTTTTACAGTTCTTTTTTCCATTCACCTGTCAAAGTCAACATTACAATTAATAAAACCAGGACTAAAGGAACACTATATAATGGGTAACAAATAGCATCATGGTGATGGGAACTGCCATTCTCATCTTCTGTATATGATTTTTTTTTACAAGATGTTAAAGGGTGGGGAAGGTGTTTAAACTACGTATAGTAGGCGCCATGGTTTCACTAACAGCAAAAATGTTCACGATAAAGCAGCAGACTTAAGCACTGCACCAATTACTCATTGCATGATCGTGACTCATGTAGCTGTTATCCAGCAGAAAATATCTACCCACTGTTATCCTTTAACAAGGTCAGAGACTAAGACTTCTGTAGTTCCTCCTCTCTTGGTCATTAAGCCACTGTAGGGGCACCTTCCACCCAAGGGATAAGCAAAGTTGAAAGACAACAATTCTATGAAGTTTATTGAGTATGCTGTTTAATTGCATCCCTGTCAATCAATTTATTTTTAAACTGGCTACATATCTTAACTTCTTCCATCTCCTTCCCTTCCTAGCATCAAAAGTTTTTCAAGTAAACATTCTACCCATACTCCTTCATGTATTTTTCCTTCTTTATTCTTGAAAAGATCTTACGTTTTTGTTTATCTCCACCATCACTGAATATTGCTTAATATCTTTTCCCCTTAATTTGTCTTAGTAAGCGCCTCCCTCAGCCCATTATGGGATTTGAAAATGTTTTCTGATTTTTAGTGGGCATTTCCTCACTCGAATTCAGCAAGCCAGTTTCCCTAAGCATTGCGGGTTGCCGGTAGTATGGGAGAGGGTCACCTGAAGTCAGGCTCCTGTTCCTTTTCTTAATGTAAGAATTATGAAGAAGGGTTTTGGCAGTGCCAACCTTACTAATAATTCATTTAGGTTTACCACAGAACCACCAATTCACCCTTTGCACTCCAGACAGCAACGTGAAACTTAGCCAATTTGTATCAGTTTCCAACTAGAGCCCCCGGTGTGAAAGAGGGCCGCCACCACGTCACTCCAGCGTAGCTAGGAGCCCTCAAGCCTTGGAGCCAACCAAACTGCAGCATCTCCAGGCAAAAAGAAGCCCTAACTGGTGAACTACAGAGTCTGAAGGCTCTGTCTGGCTTACTCCTATATTTGGTACCAGTGTCTAGCAAAGTAACAGTGACCACAGCCTACAGCACAGCGCATCTCCCTTGTGCTGGATGACACCGTCACGGCAATCCCCCTTCCAAAGTGCCCAGGTTAAAAGGAAAATATTCCTAGCCTGGAAGCAAAAGCATCAATTCTGGGAAGCAGGGAAAAGAATCTGGGCAAAGAGCTGGTAAGAATCACTACCCCACGTTCAGTTTGAAAAAAAAATAATAAAAATTAATCAGAGAAGCCATCAGAAGAATACTATCAGAATCACTAAGTCAAACTGCTGTTTTCCAGGACTTGGGAGGCAGGCATGCAGGCTGGGACCAATAAAGAAGACAACATCAAGAGGAAGCCTGCACAGTAAAAAGTATCTCATCATTGCAAGACCTAGAAAATCAGTGACAATCTAGCTGAGTGAACAGATGAGGAGCAGGCAGGCTGCACTGACAAGGTAAGAATCCAGAGAAACTTGCCATAAAGACAGTTCTTGTCACAGTAGGACTTTTATAGTGAGAAGGATGCAAAGATCATTCTGCAAGGGACAGGTATTAAAAGAATATTTGCATTGCTCAAACCAGATGTGAGGAGTAGCAGCAAGCTGAGGTATGTTTTTAAAGCTCCATAGACAAGGATATGAGAAGCTTAAATAGCTTCACATCTTGTTTTCCCTTACATAAGCACTAGAAAGTGTTAAAGAGGGAGACATTCATTACTTTTTTTTTCCTATAGACCCTTTCTACACTGCTTAGAAAGAAAAAGTAGACTCTAGAAGAGCCAGTAGTTATGTAAGTATTGTTAAAGAAAAAAAGTGGCTATACAGTTTAGGTTTTATGGGGTTTGTGGGTTCTTTTGGGTTTGGTTTGGTTTTCTCATAGGAGGGCTGTGTAGCTTAAGCTAACTAATCAAACCAGAGATAAAAAAAACCAAGAATATTCCTCAAGATGTAAAGAAAAAAATTATTAAGATATCTGGAAAATGTGATTTATTGGATTACTTGAACACTGATGCTAAGAAATCAGGCAATAAGAAGTGGAACTACTCATTTATAAGCATATTGTGAAGTTTATTAAAAAATGGCATTTTTAAAATCACATACCATATTCCCCATTTTAAAATCACTGGTTATCCCTATGGGAAGATTCACATCTCCAAAATGAAGTAAAGCTGTCAAATGCAATATTGTCCTTTTATAAGGCAATTATCATGACTTAAACGATGTTTACTTCTTTAAAGAGTTACTTCTCTCATTCTGTAAACAATGATGCTGATACTGAATACCCTGAATAATGTGTATCAGCAATGTAATGTACTGTCACTCTCTTGAATTTCTAAAAGAAAGTTTCCTACCTCAAGAAATGCTGCATTCAACATGAATTCGCTATTAAAAATGTATTTTGCTACAAAGAGTTCATATCAGAACGAAAAATTTAAGTACAAGTAAACATCATCTCAATGTATTTGTTTTACAAAATATAATCAAAACCATAGCAGTATACAAACATTCTTTATAAATATGATATATACTATTCAGAAGCATGTAATATTATACATAAGCAATATTTTCAATTATAAAACAAGCTGAATCATTTAGATAAATTAATTAGAAAACTGTGAATACTTTTTGGAAACTATTCAGGAATATTTTGCTATGTGACCAAATAGCCACAATTTTCCAGTTAAAAAGACTAAGCTGAATAAAACCAAAACAAAAAGCCCAAAAATCGTGACTTAGGCAACCAAACCAGCTATAATTCCTTCCCTCTCTAGCTCAAACAAATGGGAAAGCTGATAGCAAAAAATGCAAATCAGAGAAACTAGGCAAGCAAGAAAACTGATAAAGGAACAAGCAAGAAAACACAGAGATGGACAGGAAGCTGAGCAAAGGTAATTTTAAAAGGATATACTAAAAAAGCCTCAAAGCCAAAAAGAATTTTAAGAAGTGCAATGGTCCATTAGGTAAGGGTGGGCATAAACATAACAACAAAAAGCCTCTTTGAAACAGCCTTTAGAAAGCCTGTTATGTTTTTAAGCAATATATTTACACAGATATAAAGACCTTCTAGCTCTGTAGTGAATAATAATGCTGACAAACAGCAGTGGTGGTTAAGATTTTACAGTCAGTATGTCCAAGGAACTTGCACTCAGGAGGGAAGGCAACAGAAAAGGAATGACACAGCTGATAAACAGCACAGAGAATGAATCATCCTCAATACAGAGTCAATTGAGCTGGCTCAATATGCTTTACTCAAGTAAAAATATACATTGCAAAAAAAGGTAAGTCAAAACTGCTTCAGCAGGGGAGTCGGACTAGATGATCTCTATGGTCCCTTCCAACTCTAAAAATAATTCAGTGAAATTCAGTGAAAAGATGTCAGCTAGGATTGCAGAAAGCAGATCATACACATAAAGGACTAGCGACTCTTTCGGGAAGAAAGCACTGAAGATTTGAAAAAAGGTGGAAGGAAGGTGAAGGAACAGATCATCCCAAATAATCAGTTAAAATACAGGATACAACTGTGGTCCAAAAAAGCTAACAGGACCCATTGATGATTTAAGGGAAGAATACCAGCAAAAGTAGTGTTTCTGTCAACCCTAGATTTCCAATGCCAGCAAAAATAATTACTGGTAAACTTAATTCAGGAAGAATTTGGCAAAGAGGAAAAGGTTTAGAGAAGAGTCACACTAACGAGCAGAGTAAGATAAAATACAGAAAGTGAGAAACTAAACATGTTTAATGCAGAGAAGGCTGATATTTAATCTGTAGATTGACTCAGTCACAGTCATTTAAAGAAGGTTTAAGTATCTACACTACAGGGAAAAAAAAAATCAAGAGAAGAAAACACTCAGATTATCAAGGGAAGGTAAAATAAGATCCAGTAACTTGAACCTACACATCCAGAGAGAACAAAGGTGAAGGCACTTGCAAAAATCTGTTACAAAGAGTAATGACGGATTCTCCAACAATGGCACAATTGAAGACAGTATGTGATGAAATCCTATTTAAGCACAACTATTAGACTTGATTAAAGTTGGGGAAATCCCATGGTATGTTTTGTATTGCAAGCCAACCTGACTAGTAAAATGATGTCTCTTAGTTATTAATGAACCACAAAGCCAAGGGAAGGAAACTTTTCAGAAAATAAACAAAAGACAACTCAGATTTAGCAACAGTTAATGTTGGTCTTTGTATTTGAAAACTTTCTATTGGCCAGCAGCCCATTTTCTTTTAAGGAGGTACAGATGCCTTCAGCACTGGCATTTCCGAATGCATTTATTCAGGAAACACATCAAAACTTGAGCCACTTTGCCCATTACTGTCACCTCCCATTCCCAGCACAGGAGCACCCAAAGCCACCAGCAGGTTGGAACCCACAGGTACAATGAATTTAATTCTATCTTAATGCACGTAGAGAACAAACATCTCAAAATTCATTTTAAGCAAGCTTTGTAAGAGAAGACAACTTGCATTCAGGATGCATGTCTGCCTTTACACATTTAGGTATCTACATTGGTAATGCAATGTATTTGATGCTGTACTAACCTGCGAATACAAGCATTCGCACAAAAAACAGGAGATAAAGAAAAACAGAGACCATCTACAAAATTATTTTATGTATATAAGGGTGTGTATTTTACCTAAGTATACATATTTTCTTTAATTACAGTTTTCCATATAACCATTAGGGGGTTCTAGCCATGCAAGTCACATTTATTAAAGGCAGCATGTCAAATAAGAGTTGACAATTACAGGCTATATCAATACACATTATGCCAGATGGTAATGAGCCATACACAAAGGGCCAGCCATCCAAAATAATCACACCATTTTCCACAGAAATGTTGAAGAGGTTATGGTTTATTACACAGTGCTCATTAGATATACAGTGGCAGCATTAGCAATTTTTCCTTCATTTGTGTCTCATTTAAGACTCTGCCCCCACAAGCCCATTCAAATTAGTACACAAGGTTAAAATCATTATGGTCAGAGGGAAAAAAAATTAAGTTGTATTTTTATTTTACAGTAATGGTGGATCAAAGGTCCCTAGAATCTATTATGCCCTCAACTATTATCTAACATGGGATACTAAAAAGAATGAAATTCACTGTCACTTGCGGTGAAGCAAGATAGCCTACTTTAAATGAGCGAACTCTATATTATTTCATTAATAACACTAAGTGAAAACAACTGTTAGGTTGTGACACAAAGTGACAAAAGTCACAAAACTAGAAGTTGAGACCGAACTTTCAGCCTTGGCTTTGAACTTTCTCATCTGCTTTTCAATTTTCTGCTTTAGCAGCACGGAAATATTTAAGCGTCCGAAAGGCAACTCATCCTTCACAGCAGGTTGGAAAACAGTTGTCTCAAATAACTGGAGTGCCATCACTGAGAAAACACCTATAAGATATGATTTAAAGTACCTCTCTAATCAGCTGCATATGTTGACTTCCAACTAGAAAATGACTGTTGGAGACATTTATTTTCCTGCCTTTCCATGTTCATAGAGATACATTGGTGAAAAGATGTAATAGGGCAAATGTGAATATTTGTCATCACAAGCAAGGATATGTTTATTGCTTAAAAACACACCGATGTCCCCCAAGCTCCAAGTGACAGCCAGCATTTGGAAGTCAAAAAACTGAGAGTGGGAAGACTTGAGTACTGGATGTGGCACCTGACAACTCCACTGCAGAGAACTGGCTTTTGACAGTGAGGGTGGTGAGGCACTGGAACAGGATGCCCAGGGAAGTCATGGATGCCCCGTATGTGGAGGTGTTCAAGGCCAGGCTGGATGAGGCTTTGAGCAACCTGCTCTAGTGGGAGGTGTCCCTGCCCATGGGAGGGCTGGAACTAGATGATCTCTAAGGTCCCTTCCAACCCAAATCATTCTATGATTCAGCCCAAGCTCCTCTTCTGCAGCGTGCAGAGCATCTCTCAGAAACCTGGGTCCTGCATTGGGCAACCAGACGGCTCACAAGACCAGTGTGTCTTTATACCTCCTTCCTTGACCACTCCTGCTGAGCTATTGTGCCGTTACACCAAATGCTGAATTATTCATTCCGCCAGATGGCAAGAGAATGAAAAAAGTCAGTCATTCTCCAGGAGATTATGGAAGAGAAAGGTGAGACACCTGGACTCTGGTTCCTGCTCCACAAAGTTACTGGGAGGGAAACATTACCCATTTGGGCATTCCCGACCTTGGCATCCTATATCCCTGTGCAAAGAGGGGTTTTCTGGAAATTCAGGCAGAGAAGTACTGGGGATTTGCATCCTTTCAAATACCTGAGGGAGCCAAGCCTGGACTTCCTGCAGCCTCGGTGAATGCTTAGTCAGTGGCCAGAGAATACAGAGCAGTGTTAACAGCACATCTCCAGTCTGGGAATCTAATCAAAGCCAAAAGAAAAGTTTAAAATGGAGCTGGCATAAAGGTCATCTTTTTGGGTTACTGAAGTGAGCAAGTTGCAGGTGGCGCAAGCAGGAGTCTAAGAAAGGCGAGACAGGAGGTGATCAAAAGCTTTGGCAATAGCTGCTGCAACATGGCCTTGGAAAAAATGGGGTGGTAGGATACAGAATGCAAGTAAAGACAGTAAGACTGAATACACATTGATAAAAATCTCAAAAGATGAGGTATGAGCTAAAGGATTAATTTGCGGATTGGATGAAAATGCTGTCACCAAAGCGGGTATCAAAAGAAACACAACGATGGAGAAAATCACATATCTTGTTACAGAAATGACCAAGTTTCCTTCCCTTATGGCAGCAGCTGTGTCAGCCAGGCTGCTTATGGAACGACTGGGTGCCACACAGGATGCCCATCCAGACAGAATTACCAAGACTTCAGGCCCTCGACAACAAGTATCCTCCCATTATCTCTCATGCATCTATTCCATAACAAGTTTCACATCACGGTTTAAAAATAGTTTTTACTATGGTGTGTTTTATTTAAACATTTGCACTAAAACCAACTGCATGGATATGAAGGGAAATAAAAGTTCTCACTTGGAGGTAAATGGAAGAAACTGGCTACTAACAATTTTATGACCATGCTTTCTCTTACCTTATGTAAGATGTTTCTCAGCCCTCCACAACTTTGAAGCACGGCTATCATTTTATTTGCAATGACTATGGGAGACAGTTTGAACCAACATAACAGAAATTCCCATTACTGTGGACTGTCAGCTATGGAAAGACCGCCAGCATGACTTATCGCTGCAAGTGCTTCTCTGAAATATCTCTGAAGAGTTTGTCTATAATTGTATTCAATGTAGCTGAAAGTTAAGGTGCAGTAACCTTGACATTAAAGCTCTGCTACTAATGACACTTGAAATACACAGAACCTTTTTGTGCGAGAGAAAAGAAGGTAACCTTTTTTATGCAGTGAAGAACGAACATCTGATAAATGAGCAGTCCTGTTAAGAGAATAGATTGTTCCTGTGTCTAACTGCACAGGAAAAAGGCATTAAAAAATAAAACGTGAATCACCAGAATACAGTGTACCAGATAGGGTTGGGTTTTATTTTATGTATATTAAAATAGATGTATTTTTTTATCATGCTTACATAAAATGTACTGTACATTCTGAAATATCAATAAATATCCAACCAGAAGAGGAAAAAAAAATCCAAAACGTACACTGCTTGCACAACCACAGATATTTCATACTATCAAGGAAACCTGCCTTATTCTGAACAGCTGTAACTGCATTGATGTTAGTCAGCAATTAAAAGTGTGGTTATCACACCTGTTCTCCTCTCCCCTCCTGAACTTTCAATGTTCAGAATTGGATAGGGACATTAATACCATATATTAAAATGGTTTATTATAGGAATGTTTTTGCTTTTCACAAAGCAGAAGTGTGCAGCAGATGGATATTGCCTGCCGCGTACAAGGAACGAGACTAATAGCTAAAGGGAGACAGCAGACTTCTCCGAGACCTTGCCCCTTACACCAGGTGTGTTGACAGAATTGCCAGCAGGGAAAGGATAATAAACCTTTTGGAGCAAGGCAACAACTGCTGCTTCTGGGACCATATCAGCATAGTAACAAGCATTTCGTGCTGTTGACGTCTGCAAAGTTTTATCATTATTATTAGTATATATTTTATGCAAATGGAGTACCCTGTGATATTGAGAAAATGTGTCTTTTGATGAAAAAACCTACCTACTATTATGCGATTGGCATAATTTCATCTATTTTTACCTTATTTACATCAGTCCTGTAAGGTACCTAAAATCTCATGCTTTCATTTTTTTGGTCCTTTCATCCCAGAATGATTCAATCTATACATTTTAATAAGGGGTAAAATGACACCAACCAATTCAAGCAACATTAACCCCAAATGAGTGATGGTGGAGAGACAGCTACATGCTAATAAACCACCTTCAAGAACAAACTTAATTTCTGCAGAATTCTTACCTGAGTCCACAAAATAGGATCAGTTATTGATTGCAGCCACTACTGTGGTTCTGCTAAAATTCAATTTGCTGACTGGAACAGCACATGAATTCAGCTGAACTTTTTTTACTGGTTTTGTTGCATGGGTGTCAGAAACCAGAATGAAATTTCAGCTGTAAGAGGCTGAAGCAAGCTTTCCACAGAATCCTGCTTTCACGAAAAATAACAATTATGAGAAAGAAGAAATATTTTACAGTATCTGATGCTTTCTTATGTTTCTTTTCTCTCTGGAAATCCTGGATGTATAATTTATTTGGCTCTGTCTGTTCTCTCCACAAAAAAATCCACAAATTTGGCCAAGTCTTTGGAAAAATTAAAAACTATAACTATAGATTAATGGACTTCAAAAGCTGGGCAATCAGGCTCCCAAAATCTCATGCGCACTGAACATACTCCACAATCGTGCTGTCAGAGCTAATCAGAAGCCTGGCGTATGTACTCACGTGCCCACCTTTATATTGGAATATATTGCAGATAACCAGGTTTCTCCTTCTAGCAACAAAATACTCTGTCTACACCACCGCAATAATATGCTGTTTGGTTTTTTTTTTATTATTGTTTGCTTTAGAAGCATCTCAGAGCTGCCAAATTCCACATGAATACGAGTGAAGTGATAGAAATATTTATTCACTTCACTTATAATGTGATCAAGGTCCAGAACATGCCACTATTTCAAATGAAAAAGTTGTATAGTCTTTATTAAAAGTCTCATGAAGCAAAAAAAAAAAAAAAAGATACTTTCTGAGTTAGGAGGGCCTCGTTCACCAGCAGTCAGGCCTGCTCTTCTTTATACTCAACCCCAAAACAATCCATTACTGCCATAGAAACAACATATTCCCCACAGGTACTCAAATATGCCAAAGATCAGTACATGTTTGTCTATACGTATACTTGTGGAGTATAATGAAGCCCTTGTCCTCAACTCCATTCCAGCAGATGAAAAATTTTGTAGTATCTTCAGTTACATTATATATCTGCGTACTGACTGACTCATATTAAGAAAAGAAATTAATTGGTACAGTAAGCCTTGTAATACTGAACTTCATATTGCTACAATTTTCCAAGTATTACAGAAATTTGTATAGAAACTGCATAATTGCATTTTAAAATTTGTCAAGGGAGAAGTTAATAGGTTGTGCCTGGGAAGAGGACAGCTGGTACTTCAGCAGATGGGAAAGCATGGGAGATATTTTGGGACTGTAGGACAAATAAATTACACAGATACAGTTACTTAAGAACTTGCTGTGAAGTAATTGGTCATATTGACATCATAGTTCTGGGGGATAAGCAGTCCCCAGAGCTGTTGTGTGCTTTCATCACAGCACTGGACTGCACTTAGGTGATAGCTGGAAAATGTCTCTTCACAAATACTAACTTTTTTTTTATTTTTTTTTTTCAGAAAATGTGAAAGTTCTCAAGCAGAGATTTGATGCCAGGGAAAGATTTTTTTTACAACAAACCACCAAAGGTCAGCTCTGGTGAAATGCTCTAGTCCGTGGAGATGCCATGCCCTAGGAAGGCTGTGGAAGGTCTTGTTACCCACAGGTCACCCAGCCTCTCTTTGAAAAATTCCCACTAGGGTGAAGGCAGGGATTTCCTACTCCCACAGCTGATCCTGACCCACTGCAGAATTAATTCCACCAGTACTGCTCTGGCTTTGCATGCCACGCTGTGTGTTGTGGCAGTCCGGTACTCGCTTTCCAATCGGTGGGAGGAGGGAGCTCCAGAAAAAGGGTGGGCTGGATAGACAGACAGAGGGCAGCAGTATGGTTTCTCCAAGGTAAGTCATCCCTATCGTGCTTTCTACGATACTGAAAATTACTCCCTTTTTAAAAAACAAAACAAAAACCCTTTGTAATGTAAATTTTGAGTTCACCTCACTCAGCTCTCTAGTGCTAAACAGACTTATTTTGAACAAGATTTGAGTCCATATCTCTGCAGAGTCTTTGATTAGCTTTAATGCAGCACCTTCTGATTTATTCTACAGTGTAAGGAGAGATTCAACACGTAATTGCTGTATTTGCACATGCTGTGTACGCTGAAAACAATAAAAAGTTAATGAAGAAAAGTACTGGTTGTAATGAATTAGTAATATTGTTAGATTTGTATTTGGAGTTGATTTTTATTGTTGTGGGTGGATGATGATCAATAGGAATATGTAATCAAGTTGTATGTGCTTTTTGTCTCCTGAGACTCGTCTTGTAAATGAGATGGAGAATCTCACAGGATTTATCCTGGAGAGGAAAAACTAAATAGAATAATTTAGAATAATCGCTTAAGATTTCCTCTCACAAAAGGCTTGGGAAAAGCTACCAAGGACTGGGAAACTGAATTTTATAATCTTTAAGGAATGTGTAAGACATCACTGCTCATATTGTGGCAGACTTATCCCATTATCTTTCAAACAAATAATTTTGTCAAGAGCATTGTACTTCTTAATGTACTTAGATATTGAATATTTTAGGGCTATGCATTTTCTCTACCAGTTAATTAGCTAAGCTTCCAAAGCACACTAGTTGGGATACTGCACCTTTGCTGAAAGCCAGCCTTCCACAAGACAGGAATAAGAACAGTAAGTCCCAAAGGAAATCATTTTTATGATAAAGAGTCCTAATGTGCCCCAGTAAAGGTGAGGATTGATTGTTATGGACTATTGTTACTATAATTAGAAGTCAAACACCAATTAGCAGTTCCATTAATAAGATTAATCTCTGCAATATCTGCAGCTGAGACCCAGGGCTTGTGTGGAATAAGCCAGTGCGAATTTAAAGTGCAACAGCTATTCTGCACTAAAACTCCTGGTTTTAATACTTACACTAGACAAAAGAAAAAAGCTCTGCCTTCTTTTGAGACTTGACTTCATACATACACTATCGGTCTTACTACATTTTTCTTATTTCTTGCTTTTTATTTTGCTTGAACATATTCTATCATGATTAACATCATTGATGGGAATAGGTGCAATGCAGCATGAACTATTGCAAACTCTGCTTCACACCCACTCCTTCTGCATTGCACCAGGGCAGGGTAAGTCTCATTTAGTTTTCTATTTCTAGTAAACTCAGACAAGTAGTAATGGAAAAAAAAACAAACAACAACTTCTTACAAATATGGAAATACTCATGACAGGAGTCCATGACAGAGTTAGGCATCATTTATTTACTTCAAAATACGAAGGGAAGAAACAGTCAAATCCCATCTCCCAAGTTAATACACTCTACGGTTCAGAGTACAGAAAGAGAAAGAAGGGTGAGGTCTGAAGATGAGGTGAAAAGTCATACACTCACGCTCTTTGTATTTTTGTAGGTACCAAAATTATCATTTGTATGGTCATTCTTTGATTTTATTTCATCTGAGTTTCGTCTTTTACAGACAAACATAATTAACTGTCATACATAATTTGTCCACAGATAAGCCTACACCATGCAAGGTAGAAAGAAGACTTTTATAAAATTTAGTAGCAAGACAACCTCTAAGTGTCACTTTCTTTGTAACCATACAATTAATCTTGCCTTCACCAAAATTTTCTCATGTTTGCCATGGTTTATTAGCCAAGAGGCTTCATAAGGAGTGAATCTGCATTTTCCTTTCTTCCTTTTAAAGGGAGACTATCTGATTTCTTTGTGTAAACTATTAATTAATCACACACAGATTTATGTGGAGACATATTTCAGTTGGAAAGCATTTAAACAATTAAAAATTACAAACATGTTTAAGCTTGTCTACAGTGGAAACAATTTGCTGGCAAAACTTCACTGGTGAGCTGAGCAAGTGAAGATACAGCTTACAGAGTGAAAGACCTCTTTTGCCAGAGTAACATTTACCTGTTCCTAAACCAGAAGGGCAGCCCTTTTACTACTGCAGTCATCTACTCCAACTGCAGATGTGACATTCTTCCGAGTCACAAACAGCATTATCACCTCTCAGCTGTTTGGTTGCATTCACATGGACAGGACAGAGGCTACTTGCCGATCGCTGGAGCTCTCAGGGAACGCAGAGCCCAAGGTGCAAATCCTCATGGAGTATTTATTCTGTTTATCAGTTGAAGTGGAACACCTTACACATTTTCTCAATTTCCAGAGAAGGTATGCTCACACCTCATATGCTATTAGGCTAAATACGCAAAGCAGGGTATTGCTGTTTCACATCCCTCTCAACCATAAAATTCCAGCTCAACAGCAGCCCAGGACACATGCAGAAGTCAAGTCAACAAACCAATGTACACCTGCGTAAATTTGTGCAGACTGCAAGTCTCAAAAGCATAGTATAACAAGTATAGGATCTCTACACTTTTGACTATGCTAGTCCATATTTATCTTTACAGACTGGAAAGTGTCCAAGGATCATCATTCACGTGGCTTAAACTCCCTGGAGGCAGCCTGATTGCCTTTCATGCATACCATAATTAAAGACTGCTCTAACAAGCACAGCATCACCTCTGTTACGCCTGCCATGGCATGGGTTTTGGAGAAAGAACAGACAGAGCTGCAGATGGCAAGCTGTCACCTATGAGAAATGAAAGAGATTCCCAGTGTCCCCACTAATACACAGCAACTTTTGGTGTCATACCCCTAGAACAGAGAAGACATTTACACTTGTGTTCTCATAGTAGGCCTTCACACAGCCCACGTTACTAGTCGTGAAAATCTTACAATGGAAAATTCTCTGGGTATTTCAGCTCTCAAATGACCTTAAGGACACCTAACAGGTCGATTATACCAACATCAGTGTGGCTTCTTGTGAGCTACATATTTATGAACGCACACCATCTACAGCATTAAACACAGAGCATGAAGCTAAAGGACACACCTCTGCGTGTGTGTCTCCAAAAAGGGTACCCAGGGCACTTAGTAAGAATTACTACTGGAGCCTGATGAGCAAAAGACCCATCACCACAACAAGGACTTGGCATCTGCTGCTAACTTCCACTTAAACTGGGCTTTTGCTGGAAGCAGAATCAACGCTGGTTCCAAAATCATTACTAAAACACTAAGTAAAAGGAGTACATGCTCATGATTGTCGTCACTACAGTATTACCACCACTCTTCCCAACAGCAGGAAGAATTCCAATTCAGAGACAAGTTTATCCAGCGAGTACCTTCATCTTGTAGGAAAGCACATTAATCTTCTAAGACATGAATTTCTTGAGCTTAAAGGCCAGCTGCATCATTCTGAGGGAGAAGGGGCAGGGACAGAGCCCAGAATTGATAGTACCAATCCAGCAATCTGTCTGCTGGGTTTACCAGGTTTTAGTATAGATCTGAAATAGTAATTTCTATATTCCACTCTAAACACACATAGACACACACCGGCTGAGTTTGGTAGAATAGTAAGGTCTTTGCTTGTCAATGACCATAGGAGTTCACCAGTGTTAACAGGCAGATTTGACTGAAAAAGGGATTTATTTTGTTTTAAACCTCTGACAAGCATCCAAGGAAATCTGCAGAACTGACTCAATGGATATCAGTGTTAGAAGGTATTTCTGAAACTGGCACTAATGGTAAAAAAAAAAAAAAAAAAGGAAAGAAAAAAAGATGCAAAACTGGAAAGACAGAAGAAAATAACTTGTTGCATTAGACACAAGGATACCGAGGCCCAAAGAGATGGCGTACGTTTGTTCTTTGGTGTCACTTGCATTTTAAGCTGCAATATAGAGGCCAGGTGAGGAATTCGTTACTCAATATAAAGCCAAGGAGATTCCTCAGTCTGCAGCCAGTAGTGTCCGGCAGTGCCAGACATGAACAGAAAAAGATACTCCTTTGGGTATTTAGTGAGAGGACCCAAGCCAGACTGGGTATGTTCAACTGTGAGAATCTAGCTCCAACTACGAAGCGTGAAGCTGTAAGTGTTCAGAAACAGATAATCCTGGAGCTTCAATTTAAAACCTCACTTCCAGCAAAGTAAGAGAACAGCAAGCTGCATACTTGATTATTCCAGTGAGTATTGTTCTGAAAGAAGGAAATGGAGAGAAGTGTCAGACTCTAGTATCATCACCAGTTCGGAAATGGGTCTCAGAGGTCTTACGAAGATCTAGGCGCCTGCGTCATGTCTGAGGTGTTCTCTGATACTATTAGCATAATAAGTTACCATTACTTCAATTCTGCCTAACCCCAAATGTGAGTCCTGCTTTCTCTTCAGTATGGGAGTAGGAAGGAGGTTCAAGGCAATCCGGGATGTATGCTTTGCTTGAGTACAGGCAATGACATCATGGCCCTTACACGATACGGCTTGCATGCACTCTGTAGTGAGCACAGCACTTCATCACTACATTTGCAATGCTTCTGTAGCCAAGGAAATATTTTCCTAAAAGCTAAGAGACCAGCAGAAAGTTTCAACTTCAGGAAACCTGTCCAGCAGCTGAAATGGAGTTGTTTATCATGTTGCTACTTCTCCTCTTCATTCTCTTTTGGGATCACTGGTGCTGAGCTGGAAGTAAAGCCAGGTTCTTCTCCCCACCAATAGGAATAAAGGCAGGATTCTGGCAACATGATAAGGAGGCGGCTGTACAGAGTAAAGGATGCCAAGCAGACTCTTATAACACTTCCCCCCCTTACCTTCAGCATGGCTCACAAGGCAACCAGCAGTTACTATGATATCCTTGCATACACTGACCCCCACGCCCCCTGCTTAATGCGGGCAGATCACGTCTCCTGCAAATTATGAAGTGCTAAAGCTGGAGGCAATGCCGGCCAGAGGCAGCACCATATAACTACACTACCCCTGTTCCTGTAGCGACCTAAATTGTAATCCTCATTATTCTGGAAAAAATTGCTCTCTGGTAGCAGGCATCAGTTTTGTTCCATTGTGTACCAGTAAAAAAACCCAGATGCCAGCAAAGCAGCTAGCTAATCTATTTTTATACATTTAGGTCAATTGTTCCATGAATTGACATATCTAGAGATCAGGAGAATAGGAAAAAAAAAAAAAGTTTTGGCTATTCCAAATCCAGCTCTCAGTGTTTTTCTGCTTTAATTATAGTTGTTGTATTGCTTGCTTATATTGTGATTCGGGAAAGAGGGAAAAGAGGTTATGCAGAACATGTCAGATTCAGGGTGAAAAAGTCCACCGTGGTTTTTTGTGGTTTTCTAAGTTAAATGCAGTGTTAGATCTTCCTGGTCACAGATTGTACGTTTAGTGTAGTACCAGACACAGTGGACTGATGTAGCCTAGCTATCCACTGCGGGATTGAATATTTAAAGAGAGCACAAGAGTTGGTTCCAACACAAACAGCGGGAAAAGAAAGATTGGGCTGGTGCAATCGCTGACAAGTACTGGAACAACTTAGCTCATGCTCAAATTTCAGGAATGCAATTAATTAATCACTACTAAGTACCCTAAAAATCAAGTGAGCCATATCCCAGCTAATAGTCTACAGTATAACATTCACAGCACGTATCAGGCAATGAAGATGCTCATTACAGTGCCAGAAATAATATTTCCAGCAAAATATTATATATAAAGATGAAGTAATTATATGGCATGGCAACAAAAAGAGCTGTATAGTTTACAGCTGAGCTGAAAATCTGTAAGAATCTATTTCCAAAAAATACTTTCCAAAGCAAGAGACTTACACGAACAATAGAGGATTAAGCATACTTCTTCACTTCATATCACTGAGGCATATACTTTGCTTTTGACATGTATGTCTAATACACACAACATATATAATTGCACTGTAACCAAGACAGCAGACAAAAACGTACTAATGGAAAACGATGTCCTTTTGTTCTCATTCAGGAGAAAGCAGCTTGTAAAACACTATTTGTAATACCTAAAACAACCACAAAAAACCTTTAAGTTCACATTTTTACAAGCTGCCTGTTCTCTTAGCTTTATACAATGGAGAAATCAAAATCGGAAATTAGACTCCCATTTAAGAGTGTGTTTGGAAAAGTACCTTAAATAAAGAAAGGAGTTCAAAGTCAAAGCCCACAGTGACTTCAGCAGAGGGCAAGAACTGGCCGCTATAGCACAAAACGAAACAAGGCGATGGCATTCTCTTCGCGCTAAAGTGTCATTGAAAACCTGTTTAAATTAACAACTCCATGGTTATCACTTTTGCAGATAGTAATCAACTTTAAGTGAACCTGTGTGGGAGTACTCAAAACTGCTTCATTTTTTGAGTACCTTTGTAACTCTGAACTAGAGATTATAATGGTTATTGACTTGCTCAAACTTAGATTATTAGGCTAGATTTTCAGCTGGTTGAACTGGCATAGTTCCAATGATGTCCATTTACACCAACTGGCTCATTATTAATTCAAGGTCTTGTTTGCTCCTTAATGAATAGTTCCACTGGTCACCTTCCCAACGGCAGCTTTAAATGCTCAAACGTTACGTCCATGGTCAGAATCATCATACTCAAGAACTTAGTTATCAAAAAATAATGCTTTTTCTCTCCTTTCGTGAGGCATAATTAAGGTAAACTTTTTTAATCTTTTACAAAACAAACTAAAATACCTCCTGTGCCATAATTAACTAACTAGAATTATGCTTTCATACAGCATCATTTGCATATAAATACAAAAATTTTACAACCCTAAGGGGACATTAAGGACGAAACAAAACAAGAACGGAATTAAACTGCTAAAGGGACAACACAGCCCTCCATAACAAGCCTCTTTTATAGCCTCGTCTTTTTTCTTACTTACTATTATTTCTGCCCGTACCATTCATACATATTTTCCTTCTATGTTATTTTAAGATATTGCATATTTTTTAACATCTTTGTTTGGTCTTTTCAGTTTTATAATACTATCTCTGCACTTCTAAAACATATCAGGATACAACCGTCACTAAGTTTGCACATTTTCACTTAATGCATCACAGTGATCAGAAACACAATTAACTGAAAATACAGGAGTCTGTTCCCTCATCAAGGAATACTCATAATTTTTCAAAAGGACTTCAAAAATTCAAATTTTACCATTTTTCAGCCTTATTACTCACTTGTTACTTCAGCAGAACAGCTAACTGTCAAATATAGACAAGAGAGCAACCACTATTTTTTATTGCTGTTGGTACCAGCATTAAGTCTAGCATTTAGTTTAAATGCTTAAAAAAATATTTAGGAAGTTGATGAAGCTGAATTATCTCGGTGAGAGCCTGAGGAACCTTAATGGTAGGCTCAGTAATTCTGCTGTGACACGTGGGAGGTAAAAACTTTATTCTACGCTGCTGTTGCATAAGAAAATATCCTTCAAAGGGGCTATAGCAAAACCTACGTGCTCAGTGAAACCAACTCGTATTCCACTAGACTGGCAATCTGACTGAAATTTCTACTAAGTAGATGTAATCGAGTAACACCTAGGCAACTCAAAATTAAAATACCCTATTATTAGCTTCTTTACTTTTTTGATTCCAAGCACCTCTTAACATAAACTTTGAAATAACTATCTTGATCCAAATGTTCTTAATCTAATTGTGCCCAAAAGCCACAATGAAGATATAGGCGTGGATATTATAAGAGCTATATAAAGCGTATTTTCCTAACAGGTGAACAGGCCACTTCAGATGCCTTGATACCACTATAAAGCCGCCCATCAAATGAACCTTGGTGTATCTTGCTAAAGAAAGTTATACATACCTGGAATAAATTCCACTGACCATGCTGTGCTGGAAAGAGAGTTCTGCCGTGCTGGGTCCAGCAGCTTTGGAAATAAGCAATATTACCAAACCTCGCACCTGTAAGTTATTTCGGCTATCGGAGACAAAACCCCTGCAAAAAGAAAAGAAAAAAAAATAAAAGCATGTTTTCACAATGCATTTTCACTGGTCATACCAGGGTGGAAAGACAGCCTCAGATCTTAGGCTGCCATCATTTCATTAAGTCTTTAATATTCACATTTGCATGGAAATAGGGTGCAATTATTAATCATGATCTTTTGTCATCCTTTACCCGAACAATTAAATACCACTATTGCAGTAAGTGAGTATTAAGGAAAATATCAAGATTTAATCCAAGGAGCAGCATATATCCTGCATTTCATGTCAGGAACGTTTCAGAATAATTCAATGTGATCTACTATAACGGGAACATAAGAGCTTTCAGTTTGTTGTTTGAAGTATAAAAAAGCTAAAAGAAGCCTCATACTTCAAGAGAAGAAAGGGAAAGGAGGAAAGGTACAACTAAAATCTATAACCTGCTGTCGGGTTCTCATACCTGCTGAAAGAAAACTGTTTAGATCAGAGTGGTAGAGAACAGGCCACGCAATACATACAACACGTCTCAGTATATTAGGAATGCACTTTGCAGAAACTGATGACACGTAAAGAAAGAGATAAATGAAGTACAGATGGGCTGTTTTAAACAAAGTAACTGTTTCATATGCTGAACCTTTAAATTTGGGGTCAGAAGGAAACTGCCTCAAACCCCATATCTTTTGAAAGCAATTCTAAATGACCACTTAAATACCCCATCTCAGAAATTAACTTGTTTTAAATCAAACTTAGTTTTCCTTTTTGACCGCCATGTCTCCAGTTATTTTCTTCCTGTCCTTGTTAAGCTGCTTTCTACTTCCTGTGTTCATCAATAAGGCTAAATAGCTGGAAGAAAGGATAATATATTCCAGATGCTACTAAATCTATAAACTAGTTTCCAGTAAATAAGAGCCCATATCTCTGATATCATCTAAATATTTGTTAAATAAATCATATAAAGAACTACATCATAGATTAATAAGCATTTCCAGTAATTTTATTCCAGAGTATAATTTTAGCCCTAATAACTGAAGGAAATCAAAACAGAACTTGTCTTTAAAACATCTGAGTGAAAATCTAAGATGTTGATCTTGGAATAAAGAGAACAGTAGATGCAACCTTAAAGTTTCATTTGGATTTTTTTCCATTACATTTACACCACAACACAAGAATATCTTCAGCATACTATTTTATTTTACTAAGACACATAAACATTTAAAAAAAAATTATTTAAATAGCACCCTTCTTGTGCTACTGCAAAAAAAATAATCTTGACTTCTTGAGTCTTTACAACCCTTCCTACACTGATGGGGAAATGGCACAAACTACATGCCTCAAAAAGCTCTAGGAGTAGAAAGAGGAGGTTCTGGCAATAGACAACTACTGGGCTTGACCTTCACACCTCCCCTCATTCCAGACTTTCCCCTCCAGAGAAGCCCTGAGCTCACACTCAGTGCAGCTACAGCCTACAAACACAGCTAATCATTAACGTAAGAAGAGGCCACCACTATGGCTTTCTACCACAACCCACAACATTTTTAGCTCTGGCGGGACCTAATGAGCCAAACGAGGCTATGGATTTTTTGTTCTCTACCTTTCCAATATACCCACACCCCATTTGCTTCTCCTGTAGCCAGGCTGGCCCACCCAGGACAAGGTAGGAGTGAGTTGTACAGAACCCAGTGGTGCTACACCCCACTCTCAGATCCATGGGTGGCTGTGGTGTTAGAGAAGGTATCAACTTCTGCTAAATTTCCAAAAGAGAGAACAAGTGTGCATGGCCTCAGGTACAGAGCTTGTTTCAACTTCACTGAGGTTTTAAGAACCAAGAGGACACCAAACATTCACAGTCAAAGCTGAAAATGAGCCAAAAGCAAGGACTACCCACCAATCTTAATCTGCAATAATGCAATTAAATGTTCGTCTCTCTTAACAGAGCAGTAAAATGCAAATAGCAATTAACATATCACATTGCTAATTATCTTAAAATAAACCAATTAAAATGTTTCTGAAAATTAGGAGAACACGGGTAATCAATAATTTAATGGAAGACACTTAGCACAGGTTTTAGCATGTGAATGAAATTCAAACATAACTTCTTGAGGAGAAACCAGGCCACAGACTCACCAGCTCCCACAAACAGCCTTAAAAAAAACCCCAAAACTTAAAAACCAACAAGCCCACCCCCTCTACAACACAACCCTGACTAAAACAGCATAAAAAACAGTGACAGGAAGATACTGTATAACTTTCCAGTGCAGAAGTGTTTTCTTCTTTAGATCAGGCCCCCAGTATTTCCCAACCACTCAAACCCAGGAAGGTCTGTGCAGCTCAGGTCTCTTCCCAGGAACACACCCTGTGGTCCTGCAGTGTGCACCTTTATTTTATTTACCACGTATGTGTAGTGAGGGATTTTAAGGTGGAGGGGACAGTTTGCCTTCAGCATTCTGTAAGTTTATAACTTGCATACCTTTATTCTCACCAAGCACACAAACCCCCCACCTTTTCTTACAAGGTTGCAGTTTACAGAATGCAGGCGACACAGTTAAAACTTAAACTAAAACTTTAAAGTCCATAGATTTCCAAAGCTAGAGCCACAATGAACATTGAACTATCAAGGAAAAAACAGAAAATACATATACTGAATAATATATAGTGTGTATGCATCCTGTATGTGGAATTCATAATTGTTTGTGGTGGTGTAAGTAATTCTCCGGCTTGAACTTCATTTGACCACATTACTCACAACCACAGAAGTTACACAGATGATGCAACTAAATACAACTATATTCCCTCAGCGTTATTTACAACTTCATCATTTTTAAAGAAAAGTGCTTTTAAGAAAAAAATTGCTTTTTTTCCCCCCCACATACATATGTCCCATGTAAAAATCAGAGTGCCTTACTACATGCAGAATCCCATGAGAAATTAATAACACTTTTTTTAAAAAAAGAGAAATACCGTAAATTATGGTGATACTTTTAACAATTGGAACATTCTGGCTTGTCATGCCCTACAGTGCTCTACAGCTTGCCAAGGGACAGGATATTACAGAAGTAGAGAAGAAAGGTGTTCACCGTAGGATTATAGAGTGCTGTCCTTTAACTAAGCCCCTGCCTCGACAGAGAGCAATGGAAGTGAAGCACTACAGCACTTCTACCTGATCCAGACGAGGTGAGGAAGAGAAGCAGAAAATCACCTGTGCTGAAAATAATCAATCAATCAATTCGTTTTGTAGCAACAACGAAAGCAAGCGTTGGGTGCTGTTGAGGGGGGCTGCAACACCACCAGTGACAAACACCCGGCATTCTTAGCAGAAAACGATTAATGAGAAGTGCAGCTAGGGGGGAAGAACAGGACATAAAAATCTAATAGCGTAATAATAAGGAGCAACAGGTCTGTCATTTCTACACCTAATCATATAGCCTATATGTTACATATGGTTTGGATGTAATTTTCAGACAGGATTTTCTATGAATTACCAAACCAGTAGTCAAAGTCTAATTCCACTCAAAATACGCCTGAAGTTGCGTTACTGACATGTACCATATCCACGCTAAAGCAAACCGCCTTAGACTTGAAACAAATAAAGCCTACGGTGATCATCCTTTAGACACCAGAAACTACTGCAGCTACTTGACATGGCTTCAGGGGTCACATTCACATTCTGAGTTAAGCTCCCAAGAGATATTCCGCACAAGTAACAGCTACACAAAAGTCTTCCAGATGGTGCAATTAGTCTTGATGGGTACGTGGCAGGAGACAGGTGCCTCTAGGGAAAAAAGTGAACTAAAAGCAACCCAAGTGAAATTGTGCGCACACACACACACAAAAAATGCATCAAGCTGAAAGTCTTTTGGAAAACCCCTGCTGAACACCACAAGTACATGCATAAGGTACCCAAAAAGGAAACATTAACACAATTTTCCTTGCTCTAAGTTACAGGGTATCTTGCGAATTATATACTTCATCCCCAGGGGATTGCATACCAAGAAAGGTAGGAAAGTCAAAACACTTCAACAATTCCGTTTTGCAAAACATTAAGAATTTTGGGGGGGGGAAAGCATTTACTCTAGATATTATCTGTGTGACAGAACAACCCATTTGAATACCAGTAGGCTCACAGTTTTAAATACAGAACACTGTTCACAAAAAATTCATCTTGGAGCAGAGGGGAAAAGCGCCTGGCTCTGACACATGCGCAGTGTGACGCTGTACAGGCACAAGAGACTCACACCACCCACTCAAGCAATGACACTGGCTAATAGCTAATGTGCTGCAAATTACACCTCCTACTACCAGAGTTCGTCTGCTGCAGAGAATAAATCAAGCAAACATGAGCATTTCACTCAACGCTTTGTGTATTTCTCCGCATGTGAAGCCATTTCAGTAGACTTTGCAGTTAAAATATTCACCTCCAATAACTGTCAGGTTTAAATCCATCAGTAATTTACACTTGCATTACAAAAAAAAAAATCTATTATTATAACTATTTATTGCAAACACCATTTGTATTTTTGAGCAATTTTATTTAAATAATGCAAAGATTTTATATTCTAGTGTTCTTACCCCTTTTATTTTTATCATTAAACTCTGAAATGAAACAATAGGAGGAAACATGACAAATACACAGTTACTGTATGGAAAAGATAGATACGGGGGAAAATTTGAGGTACCAAATGGGAGTTAAAAAAAAAAAAAGCACAGGCAACTGTGAAGTCAACTGACTCTGCAAGTGGGTGTAGCACACCCTTAAGGGTAATGGTGTTAGTTCAAATTTAACCACTAAAAATACAGAACAAATTTCCCACCAAAGCATATGTGATTAGGTATTTCAGAAGGGTCAAAAAGAGGTCGTTAAATATTTAGTCAGATGTTTTTAGTATTTCCCAAATGTTGGATTTGAAAGGACGAATGGATTTGCAGCGTTTCATCCATTACCCCGACAGGCCAGCAAGAGCCTGTCCGCCGTTGCCCAGGTGTGTGCTCCACTAGCCACCAGCCTGCTGGCAGGGGCTGAAGTGAACAGATCACTGTCCCTCCCAACTCTGCTGGACATTTTGCCCTTCCTTTCCATGCATTTTATTGAAGGTGTCCCACTGATAAGATCAATCATTTTGTTTCAGGTCACACACAAGCTCTGTTCAGCTCCAAGGGGAAGGAAAGTGGGGAGAGATACAGGGTGGTCATCAGCCATTCCTCTGCCTCCCCACTTCAGATGTCAAACAAAAGGAGGGGGGGGAAATCACCTGTTCACACAGCTCTAATAAAAAGCAGCTGGGAAAGTCTGTAACACAACCACAATCAATTATGCTGATGAAGAAGATTTATAAGCCTTGAATAATGTCATTGAAAACACAGGCTAGTTTGAAGGCTGAAATGCAAACTGTTCTGAAAAAGAAACCCCTCTATTCATACTGACAATCCCAAATGTGGCATTATAAACACAGTTTTAAATCTGTAGCATCTCGGGAAAGTAATATCTATTGTGCTCAACACAGAAGAGTTATCAGGATGCACTCACAGTTATAGGTGCAGGTATGTTTGAAAAAAAAAAAACCACACTTTTTCAAAATTAATTATAACTGACAATTCTATATCTAGCACTACAGGTAAGGCATGGAGCTATTTGGCAAGACTGTCAGCTTCCTTATTAGAAATGCAAGAGTTCTACCAGCCTCAGGGCTTTTATCCAATTTGCTTTATTAATGACTTGTCAGAAGTAAATAAGAGAAAACTCTCTGACATAGTCATTTTTTAAATGGATGTTAAACCACTGTATTATAGATGCACTTACCTGAATCACAGGATTCAACATATGACTGTATAATCACACTCAAACATGCATACGTTTAAATCCTCAGAGCATTCAATTTTATATATTTGGTGTACACTAACAGCAGCCTATAGTGACTTATTTTCCCTTGATACTCAAGTTTCAAGTATATATTAAATATTCCTTTGCACAACATATCTTCAAAACACACAAAAACCTTGGTCCATCCCAACATCCATGACCAGATCTGTAGAGGGAGATCAGACACACGTTTTGAGCATAGTTCAGCAGAAGGGAGAAGAAAAACACGTGGAGAACATGCATGCTTCACATGTGGAGAACAGAATTTAAAAAAGGGACTCCAATTAAATATCCAGCTGACAAGACATGACAGAAGGGGGGATGCTCTGAAATCCATGAGCAATCTCAACTTAAAAGCCCACTGGAGACTGCAGATGAGAACACGTGCATTTCAGAAACTTATTCCTGGGCTTGGACGACTAAACATCTCTTCGGGAATGGAAAATAAGTTTGGGGGCTGGGGGAACTTCTTTAGCTAAGAAACAGGGTTGTGATGGGGATAGTGCTCATTACCCTTATGTAGCTGTCTAGCAATTAAAGGGTTTATCCAGTAAGCTGTCCTGGGTAATGGGTCAGGTCAGGCTTGGGGGCATTGATGTTTCGGGAAGGTGCTCTTATGGCAGATTATGAGGCAGGTCTTTCTAACAGCACTCCTGCTCTGCCTGCCTCTGAGCAAATGAGGGGGCTCAAGCCATTAGCTTTGTGAAGCCAATCACAAAGAAACACAAAGTTTCACGAACAAAAACCAAAAAGGACTCTGGTGTGAAGAAGACAGATCAGCCTCTGCACTAGTTCTTCATCCAAAGCCCTCCAAAATAATAAAAAAAATGCAATTTGGAAGTAGCATGGCCTTCACTTGTGATACAAGGCAACTTTTGCATAACTTTGACCAGCACATGGTGTGATACTTGGATGCTTAGTTAAGGCTAAGCCAAGACGGAATTTAATCATGTGCAGAAGAAGAATGGTTGTGGCCCACTGAGAAAGCGCTTGCCTGAAAATTTTGGGTTCACAGCTGCACCTCTATAGGCACAGTTACTGAATAACTTACACAGACAATGCTGTACCTGTGCTTCCATTTGGCTAGCGGTCTTAACAATACTTTATGAATAGCCACTGAGGCCTTCAGTGAAAAACAGATCTCAAAATGCTCAATTCTACAAAAGCCACAGCATTTTTTGGGATGCAAAGAACTTTACAGAATTGGGTAACTTTTTTTGCCTTTATGAAGTCTCAGGCTCATCCAGGCAGAGCAACTAAAGATCACTCAACTGCATGCTTAAAATACAGCCTGTATGAAACAGAGGTATTCAAGCGTTCAAGTGTCCCTGAAATCCACACCAGGTGTGTCTTAAAAATATGGAATATATTTTTTTCACAAACTGAATAGAAAAATAAGAAAGAATATCTTAGTTACTGTTTCTTAGAAGAAGGTTGCAGGAACATACCTTCTAGGCCAGGAAGCTCCCAGAGGAGAGCTCCTAAGGTCCTTTCCAACCTCAGTGTCTCCATGACAGTAGAAAACAGCTCTTCAGTTTTCACAGCATTTTACTTAGAGGGAGAAACATCACATGGAATTTTTGACCTTTAGTTAAGAAAAGTTTCATCACTCCATTGCTTATTAAATGTGATCTTTGCAGGGACTGGGAGCATAAAAAACTATGCTTAGAATGCCCGGAGGCACGCAGAACTTGGGGTCAATCGTATCATTCCCAGAAATAATTTATCACAAGAGAGATGTATCAAGACATAGCTTTTTGGAGGATTTCTAGGAAAAGTCAGAGCACCCTTCAAGATCAGAAGAGAGACTGGTCTCTTTCTGGAGTTGCTATATGTACCTGTTTCTTCAGGCTTTAGTATATATATCCCACATGTTGTAGCACTTTCAAGAAGAAATTTCCAACCACCTTTTGAACACTGCAACCATCACAAAAG
Source organism: Gallinago jamesoni (assembly GCA_025769975.1). NCBI lineage: Eukaryota > Metazoa > Chordata > Aves > Charadriiformes > Scolopacidae > Gallinago > Gallinago jamesoni. The sequence goes on along the minus strand of JAOQGH010000023.1, from coordinate 72,331,201 downwards.
TTCTCGCAAAAATTCCAATCTTATCATAAAGATGATGTTTAAGAAACTACAGGCTTTTGGGCAGGTGCAAAGCAAATACTGGCCTTGGTTACTAGCAGTTCATTGTACTTGAGCATTTACAGCTCCTAGACACCGATACAGCCTTCAAATTCTTGAAAGGAAAAAAAAAAAAAGTTTTTCTTGGAACCCATAGAACCCCATTTAGACATTTGTATCAGTCTCCCATACGCTACTTCTAGGTTTACTGGGTTTCCAGAAAGCTGAGGTTGAGTTACTGTGATGAAATCAGCTACACAGTTGCACATTATTTTACATATTTTTTGATGTATGTACTTTCTTTAGTATAGGTTATCCCTTAGGATCAATGGGAGGAGTTGCTGTTAGAAAACAAAACCAAACACAAACACAAAACCAAACACATTCTAAATTCCCATTTTACTGCAAAACTTACGACCAGCTGAGTATGAAGAAGAAAAAGTTTTGCCTGCTAAAGGAGGGAACCAGCAACTTTTTTGCTTGAATGAAAATGCACAGCAACAGTTTGAAACTAAAGTTTCAAAAGAGCTTTGTTGCATGGTTATTTAAGAGCTGAAAACAGCCTACTACGGACATGGAAAAAAAAGCACTATAAGAATAAAGGACAGCTATAATCAGAAATTATATATGATTATATAATCAGAAAGATACTTATTATTCAGGAACAAAAAAAGTTTTTTACTCTTTTTAAAAAAAAAATAGTTCCACCCTGCACCCATCAGATCTTATGAGTGGTAGGGGCAGGGCAAAATGGACCACCTTAAGGGTGACACTGAAGACACCACAGAGTACAAACCACCAAAATGTATTTTTAAAAAATCAACTGCTAGTCTCTGCTGTCTTTCCTGGTCAGTGTTTGACTTGATATTGGAATGCAACGGGGACAGCAGGCAAGTTAACACCAAAAAATGCAGTTAGTGTCTGAGTGCAATTACTCTGACCAGCAGCAGTTTGCGGGTCTGGCACCCTTATTTTTCTAACCACAAATACTTAGACAGAATCCCAATTTTTGTGTGTATGATTTCTCCACCAATATTTATTTTACTTAAACTTTGTGGGAGGTCTAGCACCCCACTGTCAACCAATATCAACAGGTCTACTCAAGCACAAGACTACCTTTTTGAAAACGGGCTCTCTCAGATGTAGGAATATTCTGCTAAGTGAAAGCAACACAAATATTTCTGAAGAGCTCTGTGAATGACAGAAATACGATTAGCTTCACAAGGCTAATGAATTCAGACACCTCTGGAGGTCCAATGTCACTTCAGCAATATTGTAATTGTAAAGTCTGTCATAAAAATGTATTTTGCGTTAAATAAACTCAACTAGGGAAACGCAACAATGAAACAGGTCAACTCCTGGCCATTATCTCACATTGAGAGTCCTCTCAGCGTGTTTTACAAATGGATGAAACATAAGAGGCAAAAATGTTAGAATATGTATTGTTATTACAGAATGATCTAAAAAGTTCTTTTAACCTTCTGTACTCAACCATATTTCTACACAGCAACTTAACTGATCTTCAGCATTACTCAGATTAATTTATTACAAATTTTTATTCCTTAAAAACACTGAAGGCTCTGTACTAGTAGTGAAAAAGAGCTTCCAAGTTCTGCGCTTCAATGGATTGTTTTCACTTTAAGTAGCTTAAGCCAAATACACACTAAGAGTCCTGTAAATACAAATCTTCCTTTTAAATAGAAAGAAATAGAAATTGTTTTAAGTGGCTGAAAAATCAACCAGTGCCTTCAGTCCAAATGCAGCACCTCTTCTAAAGACCCTACAGATTTGTCACAACCTACTGAAGTTAAGTGGTTATACACCACAGAAACCTTTCACAAACTGGTGGAGGAAAAAAACACACCTTATAACACAGTGGAGAACTAAAACAGAGTGTAAGGCAGCAATGTGTACATATGGTCACAAATGGGAAGAAATATAAATACTTCCAGACACTATGACAAACGTATATACTTCTAAATACTATACACTGAGGGCCTTTCAAGGGTTTATTTCAAGCAAAAAAATCAATTTTAAGCCAATAACGGAGAATACAGACAAACCTAGACCATAACTCTTACCCATATAATCTTCATTTTGATGTTGTTCTCTAGATTATGGATTCCAGAGAGTCTTTTCTCAGTGAGACCCAGGTGGCTGACACTGATAATTAAGATGAATCTGGGTTTTTACTCTGGAAAGACGTATTTTCAATGTGACCTCTGCCCAAATTCCATGGTTTTCACTCCACTCTGTCAATATCACAATCAGGCAAGTTTCTCTGAACAGGAAAACATCCTTTTACAAAGACAAACACAAACTACAACAAATATCCGATCCCTTTTCCTGGACCATTGCTAAGCATCAAATAAGCTCATTACCAGAGGCATGCTTTAAATTTATGAAGTCACTAAACAAGACAGAGTGCAAAAATGCTGAAAGCATTTTACAGCAAAGCAACTGGGGGGGGGGGTGTGGAAAATCAGTGGAAAACTTTAGAGATTTTCTATTCTTTTTCCCCCAGAAAAGACAAGACTTTAGAAGGCTTGAGATTTTAAGCAAACACTTGTGGTTTTGGAAATGCTGGTTTCCATGGCAACCAGTAAGGTCCTCTTTATATAGCATTATAAACAGATGGTAAAGACCAGTCATGTTTGCTTCTTTGCCAGCATATCAATAGAACTGCTGTACTACTCTATCTATTAGAGTTATTAAGAAACTTAGGTATTTGAGCAACAAAATCTACAAATCAGACATGCTTAACTAGTACTTTTTTTTCCATAAACACATGAAGATTCTCAACAGTAAAGTCACTGTAGTCTATATAGTCAGATTTCTCTGGCAAACCTTTTTATAAATGTTTTCTCAGCACTTGCTATGCAGGATACATTACCACCACAAATATGAATCCGAGAGGGATTAAAATAATGAATTCGAACAGGAAATAGAAATGTGACTATATTTACACCCATTGGTATTAAAGTGTGCTTTAGAATTATGTTTTTGTTGTATTACATTTGTAGCAAATGTAGCAAACTGTAAGGTCACCTTTATTATGTCATAATAAATAGGGGCTACTCTTGCAGGCGATTTGTTGCATTTTAACCTTTCAATTGCAGCTATGTTACACCACCTGCAAGTGTTCTTGTTATAAAGATGTCTGGAAGCATCAAGAGAATCTGACTTGATACCTCCTCGGAAAAATTTGAAGCACTAACTACTAGCAGCGCACATTCAACTTATTCCTCCCGTATTTTAGCTAAAAGGTTTCATGCCATAAATTGGGAGAGAAAAAAAAAAAAAAAAAGAGAAGAAAGGCAGAATCAAAACTTCCATTGGGTTTACTAGCTGCATGTCACGGTTTCCAACAGTGCTTAAACTGCATATACCTAACGCTACTTAACATAAGATTCCTAGCTTGATTTGGTTGCCCAAGCTCAGTCAGAAGTACACATTCAGATGGAAGGAAGTCCCTATTGTTGTGTCTTTGCTTTCAAGCATCAAGCCACTGCTGTGACCAACATTCCAGCAATCCCAATACACTTTTGTCATTTTCGGATAATGTTGTTCGCTTGCTGGCTACATCAAAAGCCACCATTTCCATGCTCCAGGTGATTTAGTTCCACCATAAGATAAATCCAGCATTAGTCTTTATGTATGATATGTAAACTTGACTAATATCAGGTGGAGAAGGATGATGTTAGGGAGCACTTAAATCAGATGTGAACAAGTCAATGGGATGCATCCACAAGTGCTGAAGAAACTACCTGATGTTATTGCCAGGTCACTCCTTAATCTTTAGAAAGTCGTGGTGATCGGGGGAGGTTTCCAAGGTCTGGAAGAAAGCAAGCGTCATTCCTATCCTCAAGAAGGGCAAGGAAGAAGCTACGAAACCACAGGCTGGTCGGACTCAATCCCCGTGAAGGTAAAGGAGCTAGCACCCCTAGAAACAATTCTGAAAACACGAGGGACAAGATGATGAATGGCAGTGGTCAGCATGGATTATGAAGGGGAAGTCATGCCTGACCAACTTGACATCCTTCTACGGTGAGATAACTAGGTCAGTGAATGAGGAGAGAACAGCAGATGTTGTCTCAACTTTAACAAGAGTTTCAACAGTGTCTCCCATGGTATCCTCATAGATAAACTGATGAAGTACAAGTAAGTAGACAATGAGGTGGATTGGAAACCAGCTGAACATCTGGGCTCAAAGGGTTACCATCAGCTGCATGGAGTCCAGCTGTAGGTCAGTGATTAGTGGTGTACCCCAGATGTTGATATTGGGGCTAACATTGTTTAATACCTTCATTAATGGCCCAGATAATAGGATAGAGTGCACCCTCAGTGTGTTTGCTGGCAATACAAACCTGGGACAAGTAACTAATGCACCAGACAGTCGTTCTGCCATTCAGAGGGATGTGGACAGGCTGGAGAAATGATCAAGCAAATCTCAGGAAGTCCCACAAAGGTAAATGCAAAGTCCTGCACCTGGCAAGGAATAACCCCAAGCACCAGTGCAGGTAGAGGACCAAACAGCTTTGCAGAGAAGGACCTCTGGGGTCCCTGTGACCACCAAGTTGAACATGAGTTAGCAAACGTGCCCCTTACAGAAAAAGGGGCCAACAGCCTCCTGGGCAGCACTGGGCAGAGCACTGCCAGCAGGTTGAGGGAGGTGATCCTTCCCCTCTACTGAGATTGGGTCCAGGGTCCCCAGTACAGCAGACACAGACACACTGTGTGCAAGTAGCCACAAAGATGTTTGTGCGCTTGGAATGTTTCTCACAGGGGAGAGGTTCAGAGAGCTGGGGCTGTTTAGCCTCAAGAAGAGAAAGCTCAGGGAAATCAATGCACACAGACAACCCATGGAAGGAAATGAAGACAACAGGATATGTAATCCCATTCTTCCTTGAATGAGCACAACACAGCTATCAGTGTTAAACTGCACTGGAATAGCAGGTTCAGAGGGAGTTGGTAAAATGATTCTAAACAGGATGATTACTACGTTTGAGTATAAGCTTTTTTTCTTTCACTGCCTGTGGCTTACCTATTTATTTTTCTCTAAATGTTTCAAGGTTTTTGAAAAAAATACAACTTCTACAGCTGGCAGACAAGAAGAAGAAATTATTTTGACTTTAATATTAACAGGACTGCAATAAGTGTACCCTCTCTTTTTGCACAAGAGAAAATACACTTAAGAACAAACAGAAAATGCAACTAAAGCTACAAAGATAGCTGGAGATACACAGGTAGGGGTAAAACCTTTAACTTGCATTCCAAATAAACGAGACTTCAATTTAGAGGAGTTTCTTTTAAAAAGGAGTGGCAAACCAGAACAAGCATTGTGTGAAGAGCCTGAACTTCAGTTTGGTGAGTATATAGAACATCACCAAATTTGGAATGGGACAGTGAGTGAAAGGCAAAAACATGTTTTGTATCATTCAAAAAGATTCTAGGCTTCACACGTAACATAAGACAACCCAGTCCTCACACTGATTTACATAAAACATAATATGAAAAGTAACCACAATTTCAAAACAGTACACCAACACAAATAAAGAAGAGATGGAGCTTCTGTACTAAAGTTATGTAGTTATTCAGGAAAGGCGTTGGTGGTACTGACCACCTCAATTTTTCCTGGACCGCCTGGTGCCAGAGTCTGGAGGGCAAAGTTAAGGAACGTAGCCCATTGGAATTACTGGAGTCCACGAGAAAAACCTGGCAAGAGGAAGCAATGCTGGAATGTGAAGCAGGAACCTCATTTCTCCCCAGCAGAGCAGCTTCGACTGCACAGCAAACAAGTGGAAAGCAGCACTGCTAACAGAGGGGAAAAGAGAGACACACCAGAACTGCCAAAAAGGTGGGCATCTTACTAAAAATGTCACTCTTGGAGTAGAAGCAAGAATGAAAAGAAAAATGAAAAATGAATTACATGCCAGACTTATCAATTTGCTTTAAAGAATCATATCTACCACTTCAGGTGCCCACATACAAGGAATAAACAAGTTGGGCAACCGTGGAAAAATTTCCAAGACAAACATCATAATGGGAAAGGCGAAAATAGAGCAATCTTCTTCAGGCAAATAAATATTTTCCAAGGTCTCCCACCTACAGAAAACTGAAGAGAGCTCAAGGCAAAGCTTCTGGGGTGGCAAAACTACACCAGAATTAAGAATCACAAGGAAGAAAATTTAAGTCACTGATCTGATCCTGCCTTCAAGAGATACAGAGGCAAATAAAAATGAAATGCCAGGCTCTGACAAAGGAATACAGTGCCGATATTAAACCTTTGCTGAGAAAAAAGTGGAGCGAGTGTAAGAAAAGATAAACCTTTGGCTGTGACATGCAGGAAGAGAACTAATAGTTTGGCTCTTTTTTTTTTTAAACACGATTTATAAAACTATGTAGATTATTCAGGTGTACCTGATATTTTATTCTAACCTTGTACACATTTTGCTGTGTAGCTCACAACACTAAAAGTTTCCATTCACAGTAACTCAGAACAGGATTGGCATTTTCAGCAGTAGTTTAATCTTTGACAAGTTATTATACAATTTGTGTTACATGAAAAATGTAGACTCAAATTGTTACAGAAGGCCCAGCTTATTTTGAAGAATACTTATTTCTTCTTTAAAGATCTGAAAGAAGGTTTTTTTTACTTTCATTCACATGAACTGAAATGCAACATCGTCATAAAGATATCTAAACAAAAAAGTTTCTATTTTGTCTGGAATGAAGATCAACAAAAAGCTGCTTACAGCCACACAATGTAACATTATCCAAACCAACAACATTCCACTGACAAAAGATGTCAAATACTTCTGAAAGTAATACTACATTTATTTCAACTATTCTTTAGTTACACCAAAAGCAAACTGTTACTATTGCTAATGGCAAAAGGAACCCATGTAAAGATATAACTCACTGAAAACTACAACTCCTCCCAGGCTTTTTATTCTCTCAAGCGTACAAACATTTCAGAAAATAAAAATAAAAATCAGCAAATACAATTATGAAAAAAAAAGACAACAATTTCCAGAATCTCATTATTTTAACTTTTATTTTTTGGTCATATTAGTTACCTCTGGAATGAAATTCAAATACCATTTCTAGATTTCCTCTAGCAATACACTCAAAAAGTTAAAGCAAGACCTCAAGAAAATAAAAAAGTGGTTCAGACAAATCACCACCACCTTCTGAAAAACCAAAATTGCTCCAGAAGACCTGTTTTGACTATTGCACAGAACTGGCAGTGCTACATCTCACCTGCAGAAAAAATTATACAAATATCAAATCTCAGGTTTCAGGATCTTTTTAAACTTTCACCCCAAATTTAGCAGCTTCTGTGAAGCAGTTTTTCCCAAATGATGCTTTGTCAATATTAGTAGAGTGCTGAGTTGCAGAAACAAGTTAACAAGTTACCTGTTAACATTGGTTTTCCCTTCACCAGTTCTCCAGCTGTTACTTTAGCTAAACACCAACTATGCCTGACCTCATTTAGTTCACATGAGGCAGTGGAAAAGACAAAATCCAATGTACACATTGCCTGGTGTGCCCTGACTTGATTAATCGCTACAAAGCTGCTAACTACATTCTGCTTATGACATGCAACTATGAACATTCCTGTAAGTAAATCTGAATGAATTTGAGGAGAGCTACCATCTCCGTACAACTGATCAGCCTTCAAACTCTCACTTCAATTTCCACATCAGTCTATGAGATTTTAGAAATAGCCATTTTGTACTACTTACACATGAAATGATTTGATTAAGCTTGATATGATGAATTAAATACCCTCTACACAATTTCACTCCGAGGGAAAAAAAAACATTAAGATTGCATACTCAAGATTTTAAATTTATGACGAGTGCTAGCCTGTTCAAGTCTTCCATTTTGCTAGCTTTGGTCAAAACAAGACCGTGCATTCAAATATTTTTTTCTTATCACTACACAGCATATAATGGTGCTGTTTATTACCTCTAATAACGTTTATTATCTCTAATGTATCTCTAATTTTTACATTTCTTTTAGAAGACAAATATTAGGGCAAATACTTCAGCACAAAATGCTTCCAAGATACACGACTTACAAAATTAACATATTTCAAAAAGAATTAAGAGATAGAGCATGACGAAAGAGATAAACAAAGAACTTTTTTGATAGAACTTAAATTTGGTTCACAGTAAAAGTACTTCTAGCAAGCTTGCTAAACTTTCACCAAAAATCCAATAGTCCAGTTATACTTTTACTGCAGTTTGCTGGCAAGTTCTCGAGTATTACAAACTATGTTCCCTACCATGCCAACAGCGGGATACATTTTAATACTTTCAGGAACCATATGCACTTTCCTTGGGATTTGTTAGCACAAGAAAAAAGAAAAAGGTCGTTCTCATAAGTAAGCCTAATTTGCACATACAAGCTTGCAGCCAAGGAATATGTTTGTGTGCTATGACTTTTTTTTTTCCCCATCCCACTAAACATTTTTTTCTTCGTTACTCAGTTAAGCGCACTTCATCTGTGATTTCAATTTGCCATTGAAAAAAAAAGCGTATATAAGACTAGCTGTAAAATTACAGGATCATAAAACGGTGTAAATTTAAATGTCAAAATGTAAATGAAAAATGTACAGATATCTAAGAAGCATGTCACTGGAAATATATATTAGAGCTTTAAAAAAAAAAATCAAAACAGTACCACTACAATTCTAATACACAGTATTCTCAACAATTTTCTTTACCTATCAACTTTGCTTTTGCCAGTTGGCAATATACTGCCCTTAGTATTGTTAGATGGCATTCAAAAAAAAATTCAGAGACTTGATTTTCTCTGTTCACCAGACTACAGGGTAACTGGCTAGAATGCTAGAACCTTTTGGTGCCTCCGTGCTTGTGCTCAGATGTCTCCTTTCTGCGGATGAGGCCAGCCACAGCGGATCCTGAGGTTTCTACAATGAAATGCAACTAGTATTTTGTGGTGAAGTGTCAGTGATAAAAAATAAAGAAAATGCAGAAAACAAAGAAATTGGATTCTCCCCTAAAAACCAGTATCTGTTTCTACATTTTATTCTCTCTTGGCTACTCATTCCTCAAGAAAAAATAAAAGTTATAAAGGTTTTCCCTCTCGTGAAAAATTTCTGCAGAGACACACAACCCTGCTGTGAGGAAACTGAAAATCCTTTGGAAAAAAGAAAGTAGAAGCTGTACAAATATCTCCAGATACAATGAACAGTCGGACCCAGGGGCAAGACATAATTCAGAAAATATGTTTGTATACGCACTCCTGCCCATCTACACTCTTCCTTAATAGCCAAGCCTCAGGAGAGATGCCTATGTGCAAAGACAATTGTGGATCCTTCACCTCCTGCCACAAACACAATTCAATCTCTCAGAAGGAAAAAAACACCCAAGAACACACATTTTTTTATTATTTATTTTTTTTTTTTACTAACTGGATAGTTCCTCAGCTAAATCTGCAAAAGCCACTGATAAAGACAGGCCATCAATATACATGGAGGCTAGCCCGACTATTCCCTCCAACCTGCTAGGCAAGCTTTCGGTTCAATCCCCAAAACACTAAAAAGTACTGAAATACAACTTAAATTATAGCCTGATAACACTACAGCCAACTTTCTTGTACATTTTATGCTTACCAGCATCCTTAACTTTCCCCAATTTTAAAAACTGAAAGAACAAATCAAGTTATTTGCACACTCCAAACGGGCTCGACTCCAAAAGCAAACTTGCAAGCACTTCGCTGCATCAGCAGACCAGAGACCACACAGTGCCCACCTCAGCCTCAACAAGCTTCCAAACTACTTCCACTGCGTTATAAACTAGAGAAGGGCAGGCTCTTACTAACAAGCCAAAACAAAAAAAAAACCAACCAACCAAAAAAAAAAAAAAAAAGAAAAAACCACAAACCAACCCCAGAACAAACCCCAAATCCACAAACTTTGAAATCAGTTATGAGCCAGGGCTCCTGTTCTTTCAGGACCAGAAGCAAGAGAGAGCGAAGCAGATAATCAAATGTGATCCCGTTACCAAAAGCAGTCCTATAAGCATATGCTACCTAAAATGAATTAATTGTTGAGCTGCTTACTGTGTGAGAAAACAGTTGATCACTGAGCTGATAGTGATAAGGATGGAATAACAAGGAGTAGTTAATCATGTCAAAGTATGTACTCCCATACCAATTAAGTCAGAGCTGGGGCTACTTCAAAAAGACATCCTTATCATCCTCAAGAAATAGGCAAACTTACAGTAAACTTTTACTGTCCTGAGATTACTCAATACCTTAAAGGGATAATGTGAGGAAGGGTATCCTTCCCCAAATGACCACCGAGGAATTCACTCCAGTGCAGAAGCGTTTTGCAGACACCGCAAAGTTTAATATGCACATGCAAAAGGGCTATTCTAATGAATATATAAGCCCAGGTGGAGTTATGGATTAGGTAGGGGGAAATAATGAGAATCTTTTGCATATAAGTAGTGGGTGAATGTCCCTGATAAGGTATGCTAGATTTGTGGATTTCCACCTAGCACCCAGTGTCAAATAAAGCAATGTCTCTTCTCTAAACTGCTTCTGGTTTTGGGAGCTTTTGTTTTAGGTAAGGCTCCTTCTGGTCCACTTCAGGATTTGCACATTTTTGGAAGATCACTGTCCTTTTTACAAAAATATACTTCCACTGACTAGTGCGACAAAACAGAATGAGAGTACCACGGTGACAGTTATAAGGAGGACAACTCCCAACAATAACATCTTTGGAGAGAGCCTCAGTTTTGCCCATCTTGGAATGAGAATAAACCTCAAATTACTGACAGTCTGTTACCTCACAGAGAAGGTTATAAGGTTTCAATAACTTACAAAGAGCAAAAATAGAGATAATGACGTCCAGAAGCAAAAGTATTTCACATTCTGAAACACTGCAAATACGTACAGCAACACCCATTCATAAGAAGTCCTTTCTTTTTGTGTACTGAATGTCTGCTTTGAAAACACAACAACTTCCAAGGGCACCTGAGGGCACTTTGACACTATGTCACGATATAGAACGACACGTGCTAACTGAATTTAACGACAACAGTAGTTACTAGTTATATTCACTGAGCAGAACTTGAGACCAAATCCAGGTTTGCAGTCTTTTAAGTAATCAGATTCGTGTTCTCCAGATTTAATGACTGGAAATGATAATTCAACTGTCAAGGGTGTATCTGAAAGTTATAGATAAGTCGGAAATCTAAAAATAAGAACTTGTAAATGTTAATAGACTGTATATAGAAAATGTCAATCCTGGAGCAAACTCTCAACAAGTAAAGTTTAATTAGCTCCCCTTGTTGACCTTTTTAGAATTGACTCCATGGAGCCTATTTTGATAAAAGAATAAAAGGAGTGTATTCAGTCTTCACATGAGACAAATTTGGAGACTGTGTCAGAGGACATTGCTAATGCCACCTAGAGACTTGAATGACAATGTCATGATTTAATGTAAATGCTTCTTCCAGGCAATAAAAGGGAGGACAGACATGATAATTCTTGGTGTTTCATCTGCTAACTTTAATATTAAATTTACTAGAATATACTGTCCTTGACCGGGGCTCCTGTGCACATTCATGTATTAGGACAATCCCTCTTAAAGACTCCACATTAAGATAAGCCAAATATCCTACTGCCTTTAACTTATACTTTCAGGTTCTTACTACCACGTGTGGCAATGTTTTTGTAGCACTGGTGTTCCAGTCTTATCAGGCCTGTTATGTTTGCAGAAGTATCATAACACCACATTTTAAAACACTCTTTCTGTAAAATAATACAAGTAGTATATAACAGCATTTATGTAAGATAACACCTAAATATGGAACATCTAAATTCTTTCTTATCAGTCAATAATGCTGCATCAAAATTACCAAACACATCTTCAAAATCCACAAAAATGAAGGCCTAGGAATTTGTAACACTTTGATTTAGCTCTGAAGAGGAACATTTGAGACAGTGGATCAAACAGAAAATCCAAGTTATCTGGTATAAATGACGAGTAACATACATAATCTGTAATTCCAGGTATATCCAAATTATCAAAACATCAAACTGTTGACTTAACTTCATTCTTTTCAAATAATTTCCCTTTTTGATCACATAAAACTTATGCAGCACTTTTATAACTACATAGATTATGTTTGTTATATTAAAATACAATAGTAGCCATGAACGTAAACACTCAGAACAGAGTTTTAGTCTTGCATTATATTCTCTTATTCAAACTGCTGTAGTAAGCATACAATGTGCTAATGCAAAAAGAACTTGTCTTGGGACTTCAATTCTTCCTTTGATCATGATATTCCATCAGTTTCACATGAAAAATGGTTTGTAGTGAATACTAATTTCCCAGTTTTTGGACTGTGCAATTAAAGTTGTTCTGACAGTCTCTTAGAATTCTCTCTCTTTCTAGGGAAGTCTTCAATGTAACTTATGAGATGAACAGAGAAGGGAATAAGTACTCCCCTGGTAATCTTGTATTTCCTTCCAATTTTGCAGAGAGTAGCTGTATCCTGTAACTCTAACAGAGTGATGAAGTCTGTATGATTTTACTTCTTTGCAGGACTGATTTAACTAAAGGATAAAGTACCATTAAAAGAAAACGAGCTCTTATCTCAAATAACATGGACTTGGTGCTTCTGGTACACTCTCTCATTCCTGGGGATTGCTACAAGCCCGCTATTAGTCTGCAGCCAAAAAGAAAACCAAAAACATCTGTTGTATTTTATTCTTTAATATAAGAGGGTACAACGGCTATTCCAAAAATATATACACAAGACTACAAACACAACAGCATTTCCTGAATGTTGATGGTCCAGAGGCGTATCTTACTATTTATTCTTTTAAAATAAATAAATAAATCAATCACAGAGTTTTCTTGAAGGGTGAGATAGAGAGGAGAGGAACAATTTATTTAACTAGATATCACCAGGATACTGTCCCTGTAAATGATATGAACTAAAGCACACAGCCACTCAGATCTCTCCCAACACATTCCACACCTAATAGAAGAATCATAGCTAATGCAGCATCATATACACAATGGAACATGTAGGTCTGATATGTAATACAACTTAGTATTGCCATCAGCACTAATATGGTGGTGTTCTGAGAAAAGTGACAGTGCCTAATTGATTTTTTAATAATTCTTATTATTGTTTCATTTTCTATCACCACTATCTTTGATCCCAGAACTGAACACAGTTTAAGGTTAACAACTTCTTAATCTAGGCTGCAGAGACTTTTTTGGAGGCCCTTGAGAAACACAATTTTGGCAGCTCCTGTGGTTGGACCAGAGCTCTGCGCTACCCTCTCACCGACCTTTCTCCAATGCATCTGGCAGCAGTGCTGGCCCAATGTCCCCCCTTTTCTTGCCCATACCATGCTGCTATTAACCGTGCTCCTCCTCAACACAGCAGTTCTTGCCACACATGCCAAAGCTCCTGGCTCCTGTCCTTGCTCTTACAGCCCAAGGGAAGGAGGACAGGACTGAAAGGAAAGCAAAAACTAAAGGACATAGCCAGGCTGGCGGCTGTGCCACAGGTCACGGCACCCATTGAAGCTGTTCTTCTTGTGGCTGAGGTTACATGTAGGTGGATTAACAGTCACCAGCTCCTTCTCCAGAAACAGCCCAGCCCTGCGTAAGATGGGAACGGAAGAGGAGGAGGTTGGCTGCTGAAGCAGCACTGAAGAGGCAATCTCCTGCCTCATCTTGGAAAAGGTGGTAGTCATGCCAAACTGCATTAAACCAATTAAGTTTTACAGTCAAAATGATTCCATCAAGCACATAGGGAGGGGAAAAAACTTTGTACACTGGAAAACAGTGAAAGACAGAAATGTTTATTAACTCTTAATATTGCACTCTTTTCTTTTAGTGACCCTGGGATATAACTGACTTCTTGTGTCCCTCATGAGAAATCAACAGAAAACTCCATATTTGAGTACGGTCTCTGGCACTTGTTACATTTTAGGGCAAAACTTAGCTTGAGAAAAGCTTTATTTTCCTTTTCCAATTAATACACCTTGCTTTCAACTGATTTAGAGGCATGTTTTCCGCCTTGACTATTAAAGTTAATGAAAGACAATTGTTACTAATATTCTTTCAGCGGAAGGATCTTTTAATAAAGGTTTTTGCTACTATCTAGGAACAACGAAACTCAGAATTTCCCTAAATTTCCTCTGGAATTGAAGTCCCAGAAGATTCAGAGCAAGAACACTCCAGCTAACAATACCTGCTTTCTACTTTCATATATTTCTCCAAGCAGCACATTATCCTGGAAGAACTTGGAAGCCATCCTTGGAGCCCACAGTGTGAGGGAATAACTGTTGTTAAGTCATTGTGCTGGGTTCTGCTAAGAAAGAGGATCAAAGCCACCACAGGGCTGGGTCACTCACTTCTACCACAGCACCACAGGCAAGCTGAATAACCCTTCACAAGGCTATGTGTATATATAAGCAGAGAGCTCTCACATGATTTCATAGCCATTTAATCATTTTGAATGCCTCCAGAAACGTGTCCTCATCTAAACTCGAGGGTTATGAATATCCAACTAATGGCTAATGTTATATGCTACTGCAGGTCAGTGATCACCAATCCCATTTCTGTGCAAAACAATTAAAATTTTAGAGACCGGGCGGCAGTTACACGTGTCCTTAAGCATTACATCCTTAAGCATATGGGATGAGGTGATCTACTGCACTGTTCAAGGAGTCAGGCAAATCGATTTTTTTTTTCAGAGGGAGACCAAAATGTCCATTACCAGAGAGCACTGGCTTTCCTTACTTTCCTCCTCAAGAAGCCTTAACCCCGTTCACAGACTCCACCATTCATCAAGGCTTCTTAATGCAGGAAGCGTAACTTCAGTTAGGTGTAGGGAACTACATACCTCATCCTGAGCGACACCGGGCATCAACTGAAATGATGACAACCATTTTCTCTCGTACAAGAAAGCAGAGCAAATTGAAAGATGAAGCATATCAGCGATAACTAGAGAGCAGTAATACAGAACATTTGCCGACCCAGGGAAAATATTCAGCAAGCTGACCTACAAACTGTTACCACCATAACTTGCTCACTATGTCATTATAGCAGTGGCAGCATTAGTTTTGACTTTTTCTTTCCCAGGGCTACAACGAATCACAGAAGCAACATGTTGTTCAGAAGATGCTGCTTGGGGACCACAGCTACAGGTTTTTAAAGCACTCATGTCAGCAACTATAGGCAAAAGAAACCTAAGAAAGCAGTTTTAAGCAGTTGCACCGTTCAAGAAGGGACACAATTTTTCTGGAATAAACCCACTTCTAATCTGTAAGAGAGTCTACACCCTATTCTGGAACAGCTTCTTGTGCTATAGTTGTGCCAGTCAATTCTGTGTGTATAAAAAGCACCATTGCTAGATAGATTCCTATTAAAAAAAAAGAGAAAAAACAACAAAAAAAACCACCAACAACAAAACATAGACATGGTCTAGTGTGTTAGTTTATTGTAGTGAGCAGGTGCTGTGAACAGGTTACCTTTCCATTTAAGCAATTGATAGGCTGATCCTTCTGTTTCCTAGGTCAATGGCAACATATTGCGTATTACTATATGTACTGTACATTGCTATGTCAATTGCAAAATACAATAAAAATTTTTCCTGATGTCAAAAAAAAGTGCAGCATTTGGCTCAAAATTATTATTGAAAGTATCATCAAATGGGCTTATACTGTTTTTTCTTCAGCTATAGACTCTACAAAAGTCTGAATAGATGTTGAAAATACTTCCAAGTAAAGCCATTTCAGATGAAAACAGAAGGCTGTTTTTTGAGTTAAAAGGAAAAAAAATGCAACAAAATTGCAAGTGTACTGTAATTCAGACTTCAATCTTTTCCTAGTCTTACAGAGACCTTTTTCTTCAGGGTAAAGCTGGTCATTTTCCAGACCAAAACTATTTTTTTCAAAGCAAAGTCAAGAAACAGGATAACATGGATGCTGGCCATAATCTTAACAAGAAAAAAAAAGACTACTGTTTCTTCAAAATAAAGCTACAATGTTTTTCTTAATCTTTTCAACAATTCCCCAGGGATGTTGTACCTGCTGCACACATGGCAAATGTAGCATTAAATCGTCCATATCATGTTATGAAAAGTCTCATATGTCCAGAGACATATAGCATTTACAAATAATCCATGGCAAACTTGCTAACATAGTTTTGAAATCCAATTCATCAGTCAAGACTTCCCTACCTCACTTCTTTTGCTATGGCTACATGAAAAGCTGTGGCATAAATCCATTCCCATTTGGAAGCTGCTTATTTGGCAGCTACAAAAAACTAGAGCGAACTGATGGAGATTTTGAACCACACTCAAAATAAAGGCATAAACACATTGAGAATACCTGCAACCACCATCACTAGCTTAAGTAAGTTTCTTGTAAGCATGGGGGTTTAAACTTTACACAGTGGATTTTTATATAACTTGTGAAAGAATTTCATGCTGAGCTGTATGGCACTTCACAAATTTAAAATGTAGCCATATATTTCTCAGTTTCATGACCTTGCACATTAATCGCAATGAAGTAGTGAAAGTCCTAGTTTTCAGCTACGCTGGCAAAAGTATGACCTTCAAAAATCCACATAACTTCTGGAAGTGACTTAATGGTATAAGCTACAAATTTTTCAATTGGTATCTCAAGACGCAATGCCCAAGATTTCACTGCAGGACACACAGCAAGGAAAACACCATTCAAAAAAAAGTAAAAAGCTCCTACCGGTACTTTGAAAGCGAATGTTCTGTGAGTTCTGTATGAGTTCTGTAGCAGCAGCTACCTCAGCACGTGACCGAGAGCTTCGTTAACCTTGTCTAGAGTACTTTGAAAGCAAAGTAACAAATTTATGAATTTACAGGGCACTTGGAAAAAAAGCCTCTCTTAAAACTGAATATTTCTTTGTTCTCAATTTTAAACCTGGAGCACTGCATCACCAATTCAGTGGTCTCATTTGGAGTCAGTGAAGAAAACAGAGTTACAAAATAAAACCACTTTAATTATTAAAGTAACACAAGTTTAAAGAAATAAGTGTGATACTTAAGATGGATTTCTCCCAATACCACCAAGCCAAACAAAATTAAAACACGAGAACTTCACTTTAGACACCTGTATAAGTTTTGACACTGCATATTTATAACTCATCTTTACTTCTCACAATATAAAAAAGGAAAAAAAGTACAAAAAAAAAAAACATCCACAAACTAGTGCTGCTGATACAAAGCTAGTGATTATTTTTTTTGTTTTCAGGATTGGTCTTAAAGCTGTTTGGACTGTAAGTTACTGAAGACTCTGTAACACAACACTCAACAACCACACAACACCCAACACCCTGAACTTCAGTTAAGATTTATAGCAGGTGACTACCACTGCTGCTACAAGCACTTCTGGTTTCTCCTCCTCTGTTCTACTCCCAATTCCTTGTCTCTCCCCTGGTAGCACAGGGTGTAAACACAAAAGCAAGTTACTAAGAGTTAAAAAGTTACTACTCAGCCAAGCTCTGATTCCTGTCCACTCTTAGCCTGAGGCAAATCCAAGATAATTAGACTCAGGTTAACCCACAATGAGAAAAGGTCAAGCTACATTGCATTATTTTGCATTTGCTTTGGGCTAGGTGAATGCACATTATTCAATGTTCACAGTTCATCTCTGAGCAGTAACCTGACTGCACGCCCTTTATAAGCAATTCTGTTTTTCTCTCGCATGTGTTGAGATAACATCCACAGCAGAGTCACAGTGTGCTACCACTAGCAACACAAAGGACAGAACCCAAAAACTTAGCACATGGTTTTGCTTTGTGAACACACACAGTAAAATAAAATAAAATCACTATTGTGCAGCTGAGTACATTTTAAAACCATGGAAGGAATTTACAAAATTTTCACTATAACGGCCACTGTGAGTCTGTGTTTAACATCTGCTCACTCTTTCTCCTGTAGGATTTAAATTAACGTTTTTTTTTGTTAAATAGGATTGAAAAATGATACCATTTTTGTAAGTGCAGATTACCAATTAAAGTGAGATATTTCTACAACCTGCACCCAAATGAATACCCAAATTAATTTCATGGCAGCTTGGAAAGATCCAGTTACTTGCAGAAAACTGTTTTTTTTTCCAGAAAAGTATCCTTTAACTCTACCAGATCCAAATGTCCATTTTACAAGTGTTTCAAACTGTATGGATACATACATGTCTTTGGAGTTCTGAAGATAAGCACAGTAGTCCACAATCAGGAAAATCTCCTCTGCTCCTGACCAGAGCTCTTCGGTTTTTCCTTTTGGAAAGCTGTTGCAGAAACATTTTGAATAACATGCAACTGTTGAACAATGGAAGGTGCCATAGAGAGAAGGGAAGATGTTCAGGAGCAGAGGGGAGGAAAAGCCAACAACAACATGAGGAAACAGGAGAAAAGACGTCCTAAAGGAGTTGGTCTATCCTCTCTAAAAGGCACTTGACTTCCCATGGACGTTATCTCTTTTCTCAGAAATGCAGCAAAGCACCATCCCATCAGGCCACAACTCTACAGGTACAGGGTCTCCTGGAGGGTTCTAAAGAAAGTAAGAGGAAGAGGAAACGGGAGTGCCACAGTTTACATTTTAACTAGGAATCCATACAGGGAAAGCTCCCCGTCCTCTCTGGCTCCTAGACACAGAGAAATCTTCCGCTTTTATGAGGTGGTGCTTCTCCCTTAAGCCAAGTGAAAGCTTTGTGTCAAGAAAGTGGCCCTACACTAGAAAAACAATTTCACTTTTAGGACTTTCACTACCAGCAGGATTCCTGCAGCCATGAATCGAGCTGAAATAACCTCCCCGCCCCCCCCCCAAAAAAAAAAAAAGTAATAAAAAGGCAGCTAGTTAATTCTTTAACAAGAAAAGACAAAGAGGGGAGAAAAGGCTCAAAGAAGCTAGGAGATGAAACCAAAACCCTGAACACAGTATTTTCACGGTCCGGGCAGGCTCTTTCACTATCATGAAAGGAAGAATAATAATTGTTTTTTGTCAAATTATTTTAGGAGGGTTAAAGAGAAAAATCTTCCATCTCCTTCTATGCCCTTGCTTTTGAATAGAAATATCAAAATGTTGACTACTTAAGCAGGAAGGACATAAGCACCCTACTGTATGGATTTTTTTAAATGTCACTTTATTCATTGTGATCCAAGCATAGAGCAAGTAATGACTATACATGTACAGCTAACTTACAAAACTAATTATCAGTCCTAATAACCTCTACAGCAACCTCTGAAGTTCTTGCATATAAAGGGACATTGAAAGAAAAGCAGTCACACAAATACCTTAACATAAATTTGGTGCCCTGCTAATGTAAAAGTTTTCAATAGCTGTAAAAATACTATCCTGAGAAGTGTTTTAAGTTTTGCTCTTTGGTTTGCCCAGTAGGTTCATATCTTAATAACTGACATGATGTGACAGACATTCAGCACGACGCGTGAGGATTTAACTACACTGTTCCCATTGTGAACAGGAACTCATTGTTGCACTCTTGCAGGCTGCACTGAAAACCTTCCCCACCGTGTCATTGTGAAGGACTAATCATGTCACTTAAAACCGAGAGGAAAGCTCTTCTAATCGAGGATCAACTTTGGCATCTGCTTTTACTCTTTCTTGCTAATGCTAACCTTGCTTTTCGGTGTACATGCATTCATAGGCAAATTCTTTTTGAAGAAAATCATTTCAATTAGAGAACTTGGGCCCAAAGTACATGCATTTTCATTACAAGAACTTGCCTAGTGGAATTATTCTCCTCTCCACAGGCCCTTGGAAATAAATTGTTGAGAGCGAGCTTATATACATATATGTTCAGCTAAAGAACAGTACAGGGCACTTCATTTAGCATCCACCTTTGAACAATGAAACATCATCTGCTTGGTCCAAACTGCTCCACTGATCTCAAATGGTTCACGATTCCCACTTAGTCCTTAATAAGCTACAGAAAATACTGGTTTCTCTTAGACTTTTAAAAGATCTGAAAGGACAATATTTTTTTTAATGAAGCAGAACTGATGTCACATAGTACAACCTGACGTTTGAGACTTTTCTTTACCCCTGCATGCTTTCTAAACACCAATAATATTCCAAAGCAAGAAACAATCAAAACAAACAGGACACAAATGACAAGGAAAGCCAGCATTAAAATGCTACTGTTACAAGTAATGGACTGATGCTTCTCTGTAGAAACATCTCATTCCAGATGCTCTCGTATGAGCAGACTCTTCCCTTTCAAATGTGAAGAATGAGTAAGTGCCCAATGGCAACCTTCCCATAATCTGTTCATTTACCATCAACATTATTTCTACACACCCTTGCTTCTTGATAATGTCTGATCTTATTTTCCTATTTAATTTTTCATCAAAAAAACAGCAGAATAAAAAAGGCATACCATTCCTAGGAGAACTCAAGGCCAGGAGCCCACTTGTTTAATGCGCATCTTGACTTCAGAACTTTAGTTTTGCTCTGGTCCAAGCAAAAGATTCCGAAATTGCAAACTTCTTACAATTCTGATTAAGCAGGTAATCAGTCCAGCAAGGATACTTGTTCAATCACATGCACAAGTAGTCTTACTACAGCTTTTTTTTTTTTTCTTCAAGGAAAGGCCTACTTACAAAGAAAGTCTTCACAAAGGCCTTTGCCTCTTTCTGCTTGAGTGCTTCTTTCTTGCTTTCAGAAGATCATCAGAACAGTATCATGAGTAAAGCTACTTTCACCACTGAAGCTGCTCTATTAACCCAGCTTCTGTCGTGCAAGTCTTAGTGTCCCTTCTGTGGTAGTGCAGGTATCTTGGGGGGGGGAAAAAAAAGTCTGCTCTCCCAGGATTAAGAGAATCTCTCTTGATTTGGGTTTTCATAAGACAACAGTATAGGACCAACCCTGTACACCTGACTTACCATCACATCTCTGATCTCCGCTTCTGCAGCAAAGTCCTCAATGGACCTCTGATCTCACTTTGAAATCTTCCCCTCCCATACCCACTTTCCTACACTGATCCAAGGACTCCTTCAAACAAAGTGAATTTTAGAGATTCACACAGTTTTAGCTGAAGTAGCGATGCCTGTAGACCTGAAACACTGTCAGCACATATCATTCACCGCTCTCCTGCATAGCTCCACAAAAAGACACCCATCGAGCTTCAGTAACAGAGCACAGGATGCCATGGATTGGGCTTTCTGAAGCATTCATTTCCTTATGCTCATTACAAAGCCTGTCCACAGCAACAAGCTCAGATACAGACACTGACTTAACAGTAAAACTCCTGACAGACACAGGAGTGACACAGGCTGAAACTTTTGTCCTAAACCCTCCAAAAATTTACATGATTAACTTTCTGCATACAACAGAGATCTATCAGAAAACTGCCTGACGCAAGTTGAAGAGGTTCTTAATCCCAAAGGGACCTACCTCTCCAGCGAGAGGCCAATCTCAAGAGGATGTTCTACCACAGACGATTTTCACCCCAAATGGCTCTCAAACACCAGAAGGCCCAGCAAGCAGCCACAGCTTTCCCTTTGCAGCTTCCTAGAGCTTTTTACAGATGCTGAACCCCAGCCAGCACGCACCCTGAAGATTAAGGACCAATACCTTCACTTGCTGTTCCGCAGAAAGTCAACACAGAAAGGAAGATCAGATTCAACCGGTGGCAGCCAGTGCTGCTGAGATGACACACAACAAGACCTTAAACCAGCTGGAGCTTCTGAGAAACCACAGCCTCCGTGCCCAGGAGTATCACATTGCAATGGTCTGGAGGAAAGTGATGAATAGGTAAGTAATTGAGGTCAGGTCAACTTCTGACAAGGGAGCATTTCCCCCACAGCAAGAGGCAAGAGAAAACATTCTTTGGGAATGCTAAGCTCTCACAGAGCAGATGGGAGCACTCCCAGATGTCTCACTGAAGCCACATGCCAAACAGCAAGTATGTACTCTTAACCAATGGCACTTTGTGGTGCTTAACAATTTTCCAGATACCATCACCATTATCACCTCCATCTTACCCACGTTTGGTTTCAGCTTACGCTCCACCCTCTCCCAAAACCACAACTTTGATTCTTCTTGATTGTTATTTACATCTTTTCACGTATACATCATTTGCCTACTGCTAGCACGTGAGTCTACACTTGGTGTGCCTACTGGTCTGTGGGGAAACCAATCTGCATACCACAAAAGAAATAGACCTAGCAGGGGAACTGCAGATTTACATCATGATTTCTGATACGCACCTTTATATAAATGCCAATGAAAGGAATATCAGGAAAATATTTATAATCCATTACTCCTCTCTGAGAAGACAGCTTTCAAAAAGGAAGCAGAGCCAAAAGGCCAGTCATCTCAAAACTGGCTCATAGTGAATGTTTGATTTTAAATAATTGATTTATTTCAAGTTTCTTTCAGGAAGACTAAAGAAAGCAAGCTTCGTTAAGCCACCCGCTATTGCAGAAGCAGAAAACAAAACGTGTGGAGAAACCTCATGACGAGGCGCACTCCCTACCCAACAAACCTAATGCTGTTCACAAGCTGAAAGCAAATTGACATACACATTTTTATGAAACTCAGTGTGACAAAGAAATCGTGTTTCATCAGGTTTTGCTGGAGACACCACTTTCTTGTTTTCTTATCAGACACTGCAACCTGCCACCCATTTCTGTCCCCCTACTGTTCCAGTGGTAATCCTGCAGATGGCACTAGGGGCTAAGAAATTTCTTTCCTATTTTTCTTATCGGAGGCCTTTTACACTTCATTCATTTCATGGTCACTGAATTGTCCTGTAAAACCCATCTTTTAAGCCACTTGATTATTTCAAATCTATAAAATCTACGCTGTAGTCCTGCCGCCCCACTCAGATCTCTTCAGAAATTTCAGAAAAAAAAAATCTTTATTCATCAAATATAAGGCATTTGTAATAGACAACATAAAATAATGGATAGCTAGCACCACTGATTTACATAAAACAGAACATTTTACAGAAGAAACAAACCCCATTATCTACATGCAAGGTTGAGT
The DNA here is from genome assembly GCA_025769975.1 of Gallinago jamesoni. Lineage (NCBI taxonomy): Eukaryota > Metazoa > Chordata > Aves > Charadriiformes > Scolopacidae > Gallinago > Gallinago jamesoni. The sequence continues at coordinate 72,308,108 of JAOQGH010000023.1, read as the reverse complement.
AACAAATAAATTCACATAGCAAACAAAAATGTGACTTTAAACTTAGGATAGTATCATGTTGCTCCTTTGAGATAACCAGAAGCTGAATTCATTCAAACTTCATCTTTCATGTCTTTTATGAAGCTATTCCTATAAAATTTAAAATTCACTGTTCCCGTAATCATCTGTGACTTGATTATCTCACAGGATGCAGTAGACTCATCTGAATTGGAAAGATGCTTTTCTTCTTGCTCAGTGCACCTTTTTTAGCTAGACAGATGGTACAGCAGTTTCAGAGCAGGGAGTTAAGTATCTGACAAACAGCTGGAAGGTTTTAAGCATCCCACTTACCCCGTCTGGGAGGGTAGCCATTCTCATCTCGGCTTATCTGAGATTCTTCACACAAGGTACTTTAAAAAATAGCATTGAAATGCATTTAGTTCCTAAGGCAACTCAAACTTCAGAAAACATATAGAGCTGACTGGGCATGACCTTGGCTATCCTTAAGAGGAAAACAGACTTGTAATCTTCTCTTTTTATGGCTGAGACACATCTAGTTAAAATATTCAAGGCATATTTGACACCTATTCACCTCACAAGGCTAGATAGCCTGCGAAATACAAACAAATCCTTTCCTACGCTGAGATCTGAATTAAGATGAAATTATCATGAAATAGAGAAGGATCACTCCTGCCAGACACGTACAAGGAATGTCAACAGCTGTGCTCCCCTACTAACTCAATGACGACAACATCTGTTTTTCTCTTTTCCTGGATTAACAAGTTACAGTAGTTCACAGAAGGGCAAACACCAACACTACTGTCAATGCACAGGAGGGGTAGACCTGCACAGGCAAGAGCAGGGAAGAGAAAAGCCTGATCTCTCCCTTCCAAAAGCAACAGCCATCAGACCAACTCAGCCACTTGTGAAACCACAACCCAAGACCTCTCTCTGGCCAATTCTGCTTCTTCCACTCGACACAATGAGCCTCAATCCACGTGTTGAAACTATCCTACTGCATCACTTAGCAGCCAACCAAAACAAAAGGATTTCTTGCATGTTTTCTGAACTAAACTATGCAATGTGTCCAGAAAGCTTTCCAGTTAAGTTAATAACAGTGTTTATCTGCAAGTTTCCCCCAAATAATTATAAACTCAAGTATTTAGAAGCTTACAAAAGTATTAGTCGTCACCTTGTAGGTGCAAAGATTTTCTTCCACCTTAAAATTTTTTCTCGAGAGAGAGGCAATTAAAACTCAAATAACAATAACATGGCAATAATAAATACATCTTACATACTAATCCTATACAGAACAAATGTTCTTGATACTAAATTGGGAAAAGAAAAGGAACACCATTTGGTTTGATTTATTTCTGAACTCTGGTGACTATATGGGTTTATAATTTCTGACACAGTAGTCTGATACAAACCTCATTTTGCACAAAATTCCTCAATTTCAGTACAGCTCTCATTTGTCCACCAGGAAAAGGAGATTCACATTTCTTCAGGATTTTCTTGCTCTCTCTCATTTTGCTACAGGGTTTTTTTTCCTCCATAGAGCTCTTTTGAACCAGAAGATTGAGAAGCAAGAATGCAATGACTAAGGCAACGGGAGTAAAACTTTCCAGAGACCACTATAACTGAGAACTTTCCTTGCCAAAGCAAAAACCTTGCAGGGTTTTAATACCTCTATTACGAAGATTCGAATTCCAAGAGTTGTTACAAGAGTCAATACAAGATTTCAGATGAACTATTAAATCCCTCAGCAAATCATGAAACTAAAATTAAAAATACTTCACTACAAAATGGAAAGCTATTACACTAAATATTTGTAAAGTCCCAACAGAATAGGGAAGCACTTCCTATTCCAGTGTCCAAATAAATTTGCAGTAAGCTAATGCTTGGTCATTGCATGCTCAGCCTCCACCATCACTTCTATATTATGTCAAAGTTTTAATTAGTAAAGGTTCTCCTTCCCTGTAGTTCCTATAGTATATTATTCACATACCTCGTCAATTAAAAAAAAGTCACTGCATTACTCTATGTATCATACATTCCCTGAAGATTTGTATGAAAAATGCTAAGTATTTCCAATTTTGCTTGACAGGTACACACTGATGCTGAAAAAAGGCTGTCAGGCTGTGCATGCACAAGACAGACATGCACTGCAACACAGATAAAGTTCACAAACTGCTTCTCGTCCACTCAACTCTTTCTGTAGTTTTCAATGTAAAGTGATGAAAGGAGCATACAGTGTTTAGCTTTTAAAAGCACTACACATCCAAGAACCTCTTGAAACCACTGGAACACTCTGGACATAAACTGGAGTCGTTTCCTACTTATCGCCAAACAAGCTCACTGTGATCAGCCCTTAGTGCACACACACTCCAGACAACTCCTCTTTCATCCGACTTCTGTAACGTACTTCTCTTACTCTTCCTTCTTGAAATCTGTGGGTTTCTTAGCCTTCTTGACTCCTTCTGCTTTCATTAGCTGTTTCTCTAATAATTTAGTGGTAACAGCACTTCCCCACTTGCTGGGAGATCTGCGAGGACCCTTATCCCCTGCGTGAAAAGCTGCCTTGCCCCTGGCTTCGTACACCTGGTCCAAACTGCCTGGCATTCTTCTTAACATTATCAAGCAATCGACTGAACCTTACTTTTGCCAAAATTGAGCTCCAAAATTCTCTCTCAGAAGCCCTTCCACTTCTTTTCTTATTCTGTGTAAAATATTTCAGCTGTCAATTGAATGCAGTATAATTAACAACAAACTAAAAAAGATAAGTGTCACTTAAAAAAATCCCAAACACAAAGAAACTAACTACAAAACAATGAAACCCAGCTCCTTTTCAACATTATCATCAGCAAACAGAAGTCTGCATCTAGTGCATTCAGATCATTTGCCTCAGGCAAGCAAGACCTCTGCATGGTATGTCATCATTATTTTGTGCTTTAAAAATCATCAGTAGGGCATACATCCTTAAAATAGCACAGAATATCATTACCTGGAGATTACTTTCTGCCTCGGTCTAAAAATGTGTTAGGACCACTTGTGCATGAAGCAAAAAAATAAATAAATCAGGTTGGATGTAACTTTCTTTACACATGAAATAAACAGGCGTTATTTTTTTTTAGTATTACAGGATGCCAATAAAAAGTTCTCATTTACTTGGCATCACGAATTTCAACATTTTCTGTAAATAATTTTTTGTTATTTGTCATCCCAAACTGCTACTGTATTTCAATATTAATAACTTACAGTAATGTTGAATTTGTAACACCCAAAGCAATCTTGCATCATTTGTAGTTAAAAAAAAACCAACAACAAAAAAAAGCATTTTCCAAGGTGACTACAAGCTGTGTTTGAATGGTGGACTTCACAACAGCTGATGGCAAAAACAAATGAAAAAGAAAAAAAACAAACAAAAACCTGAATTATATCACTTGCAAAACTTGTGGGTGAGTTACAATCACTTGCCTCCTAGGATACCCAATTACACCACAAAACCCCCAGAAAAAACCTAACTTGACAAAATGCAGTTACCTGGGGTTAAGTTTTTCACAAACTTTTCTTTTAATATTCTAGCTCTTGCACCCTGGCAAGCAGTGGCTCCAGGCCACAGTTCCTGTTTCTATAGAATTGGCTAGGTTGGAAGGGACACGTAAAGTTGTCAATATTTGCCCAGAAAAAAAGACTTGCTGACAGTCACAGGGACAGACTGAAGAACTCGATCTGGGCTTTTTACATGAGAGGCTGGTACCTCTCATATAACCACTGAATATTAGGGCAAGTAAGAAAGGAAAAGGAGGAAAAAAGGTAGCCCAGAGAGCACAAGGAATTCCACAAAAATTCATCTTACTTAGTATCCTGTCCTCAACACATACCAAAAACCAAAATACATGGGAAAATTTTAATTATAGGCAAACACTCTACTCTCTTCTGTTGGCTACAGGCCAACAGAAATATGGTATTCTAGAATATTATTAGGAAAACAAAAATATTAAAATTTTAAAAAAAAAGCATGGAGGTGGGAGGGGGAGAGAATTTAAAAGTGACTGTTTTAGTGATGTCTCTCCCGTAAGTTGTCACACAAAAGTTTTTGCTTAAGGCAATTTCGCCTCCCCTTTGATTCTGCTCTTCAACTAGCTTCCGAGAAAATTCTTTTAAGTGATTAACACAATTAAAGGCACAATGATGAAAGGTAACTTAAAAAAAGGGACTTAATCCCTGAACTCTTTACCTTACTTTATTTTATGAATGTATCTTTTATCATAAGTTAAGATACTACAAAATAAATTGCAGCTCGGCTTCAATAGCCATATAAGGGGAAACACACAGCTTATGTTTGTTATTCCCTCTTTTTCATAAGTCAGTCTCAGGCTCATTTTAAATGCATGCCAAATATGAGCCAAATTTACCACAATTTCAACAAGTAATCATACCCGAGAACAGGAAAATAAGCATTGGTTCAACAACTGATAAGGTTACCTTTTTATAATATATATATTGTATATAGTTATACATATATACACGCGAGAAATAGTTAAAGCAAGGCAAGGAGAACACCTAATGAAATCAGGATATGAAATTAACACCAATAATCCTGTCTCTGTATTTTGCCCATTGTCTACAATATTTTCATATATGTGGTTATCAGTCCCACATTTAGTTTTACATTAAATTTCCGCGGTCCCAAAGCAATATATTTTAATGGGTCTTAATATTCCTCTTCCACAGCTGACAGGAAAAGAAGTTTCTGGTGATATCTTCTAATTGTCCAAGTTCTTCCCTGAAATGCTGGACACAGACCAGAAATCAAAAGCAAAACAGCAGTCTTGTTCAACGGAGCAGCATACAACAGCCCATTAGAGAATTATGCAGCAAATATTATCCTTCTCTGCGGCTAACACAGTAAAAGCTCCTCAGGGAAGAGCTTAACTCACCTGTAACCTAATTTAAAATTTAAAGATTTAAAGCCCCAAGTAATTAATTAAAACAATCTAGATCTCTCATGAAAGAATAATTCATCATTCACAGGAGAGGGAAGAATTTAAAACTTTTCACATCAACAAATGATGACATTTTTGAGGTAATCTAATGCAAAATTCCATTTTGAAATAAAATGACATCAGGTGTGGAAACACAATATGCTACCCACAGTTACACTTCCTTTCTTCGTAACCAGCCTGCAGGTTTCTGCCTTATGTCTCAGTAGCAAAAAGAAATAACTAATCAAACAGTGGTTTGTGAATCCATAACAGTCATAAATAGGGAATTCAGAGCTAAAAAAACTCCAACAACCTAGCTCTATTTCTTTCTTTCTAGATCTAGACCAGCTCTGAAAGGTTTATTTAGCACACAGCAGAGAATGAAAGGCTTTTCCATTCTTGATATAGAAGCATAAAAACACCTCCAAATTACCCATAGTAAGGCAAGGGTTAAACATATATAAGGTTTGAACATCTGCTGTCTTAAACAATACACATTTGGAGGTAGAAAACAAAACTTGCACATCATCACTTCCCAAAGTGGGTTTTTGTTGATTGTTTCTTTGGGTTTTTTTAAAGTGTGAAATATACAACTACATTCTCTCTAGTAATTAGCAATACTATTCACAGGTTTCATATGTTTGCATCACATTCTATAGCATGGCAGCATTCATTCCATGCAGATTTAAAGTATTAATGTCATCTTCAATCTTCTTCAATGTATTTTCTTGCTTTCCTAATACTTAAATATTAGAAGGGCTTGTATTTGTCTGTCTCCAGATTTAACACCCAAGGAACAAATCTTTTAAGTATAAAGATGCTATTTTTATAACATCAGAGACTTTTTCAAATTCCTTTGAAACAGATTGAAAATGTTCACAAAGACTAGTGACAGTAGTTGGTAAACATTTAAGTTGTTTGTGATCTTAAATAGATTTTCTTTGCATTCTCAGGACAATGCTTCTTCCTTTCAGTAACACTCACTATCGTCTTTCCTTTTCCACCGCTCCATTTATCATAGCCAGACAAAATCAGGACAAAGGCTTAAATGGCAGATTTCCTAAGGCATACCGATGTGTACATGCTTCCCGAACTGCTCAGTAAATAAGACTTGTTTACTCAGAGCTTCACCACATGAGAACATGAAAAAACCTTTCAATATTTAATACCTACATGCACACCAAGGTAATCTGAAGCAGTGGTACCACCCAGGGATAATATATTAGTCCAGGCTTGATATTTCTAGCAAGTAAGTCACCTGGCAATTACAACAGAAGAGGGAAAGAGAGGGAAACAATTCCAGTTGTGAAGACACCTCAACTTGTGGTGACAATTCACGTTTAATTCTCAGCAGCTCCCTGAAAAAGTTTTGGGTTTTTTTTGTTGATTAATGAGCTATTTGGAAGACAGTATATCTGAAAGAATGCTATGGACTGAGCATAACATCTATCAAAATTAGAAATCAAAGCTCTCAAATGAAAACAAGCATGGCCAAAAAACTTTGTTCCCCCTACCTCCCGAATGCGCACTATGTGTTAGGACATAAGCCTCCCGCACTGCCCGCCCTCCCCCCAAAAATCCACAAACAGCAATATGATCCCAAGTGATTCACAAGCAAAAAACAAAGCTATGTTTCCATTGCTATAACATAACACATAATACTCTTTTTTCCTCTGATGTCATTTTTATAACATTATTTTGGAATTTGACTATTTTAAAACTTGGTTGCTATGACACATTATAGTCGTTACAGGGATTCATTTCCTATTTTCCAAGTGGCAAGACTTTTTTCTTCAGTTTTATGAAGTTATATTATGGACAAAAGGCACATAAAAAATACTGTAAATTCTAATAGTTGAAACTCCTGTAATGCCTTCCATCATTCCTTGAATAAACTTGTGTTGGAAGAAGGGCTTCCCCCGCAATTACCCTAAAGGTCTCTGTACTTCCAGCTTCCTCAAGTCTCCTCAGTCTGAAAAAGGTCTTTTTGCGTTGTTACTCCTACTGATTGATGACATCTTATTTCTTGCAGAGCCTGTCAGTGACTCCCATATCATCTAAACCTATAAATAACCATAAAGTGACAAATTCTTCCTGTGGACAATGAAACACAGAGTATACATCCCCCTGCTATTTCAGTCTGTAAAAAGTGCAGATCAAGAACAGATAATTAATTAATCTCTTGGCCCGTTACACTTCAGCTTCACCTCTACAAGGCAACACAGGTTTAGGGGAGATGTGTTTTTCCTGTGTATTAAGTTTTAATTACTGAAATATGTCATACCAGATTCACATTCAGAAGTCGACTTCTAAAAGAATGATCCAAATATGAACTTCATAATGTAGACTTAGCATCACTGAAATTCTTTTAAAATATGCACATAGTATCCCTTCATCTTCACAAACAACATTAAATGAAAAGCAGTTGGGAATCAGAGAGGAATGTTACTGGCATAAAACCTTTCCCACGTATAAAACACTGGCTGCACTGATATATCATAGGAACCTTTATTTTCTAGCCTATGAAAACAGAAAAATTTTCATAATATGAAAACACGGTGGCTATGTCCTATTCAGTCTCAAAGCTCAACACTAATTTAACATGAACACAATGCATGTTTGGGAAAAAAATAATTACTAATATACATGCTTGCACAATCATTTTTCAAACGTGCAAAAGAGAGATGATTTTCCACTTGTGATCACAAAGCTTTGCCTTGTGTATTTGACCTAACAAGTATTCCATTTAGCTCTTCATAACTTGAACTGTTAAGTTTGATTAAAAGCAGTCTTACCAAATCAACTCATAACGGTGCTTCTGCTACTGGCTAATCATTCAGATGACAACCAGACACAAAGCATGTTGGCACAGACCATTAGTCCCAAATTGCCTTAATCAGGACTGCGCATTTGCAGGACAGGTCTACACAAGCACATCCTGTTGCAGACCCAGATCTACTTTGTGAGTGAAATACAGATTTATTTATTTATTTATTTGGTAAAAGGTGCAGTATGTAATCTATTACAAGGACTCGAGACAGCACATAGATGTATTAATCCGTTGATTACAATTATTTTGTGGGGTGTGCTGAACAGGCAGTTAATGAAAAAGACAGCTGCTACTCCAGCAAGTTTGCACCACAAGTGTGAAAGTCTAGAAAAAGAATAAACGGAAGTTGTTAGGAGAAACATTTTTTTTTTTAAGAGTTCAAATTCTATAAAAGTAATTAATTTTAAGCACATAAGTGGCAGCTACGAAGCCAATCAATTCATGTTTGTAGGACTGTTTAAGTAACAAATAACAAAAAATAATTACTACTTGATCTTGAAGAAAACTCCTTCTTAAGGGAGTACTTTTTTAAACAAATTAGGGGTGGAGACTATGGGGATTGCTTGCACCTGTTTTTATCTAGAAAAATAAAGCTGAATCAATAATTTCTAGGTATGACTTCTTTCCCTTGCTTGGAAGAAGCCAAGGGGAACAGAACTAGATGTTTACTGTGCACTTTCACTCTATTAAGAAACAGATTACCCGTAAGCCTTTCTTTGGTTTTCCCCAAAATGGAATCGAAGCTATGGAGAAGAACCAACTACTGCTATTTTGAGGAGAGAAACTGGAGGAATGAGAAAGCAAAATGGGAACAACCATCACATGTAATTTAAGTGGAAAAGAAAGGAGAAAGATTAATATAAAAGCTGGAACCCCCGATCTTTCTTTAGAAAGAGCTAAGGATTGAAAAAAAGAGGACTGTGGCTCACCTGAAGAATGTCCAGCAGGATGAACAGGTTCTAGAGTTTCTCAATTAAGTCATGTATTGAAGCAAATTTCTAAGCCCTATCATTATTAGTAAAATCTAGCTACTTCACAGCATGTGTCTGATAAAATGAGTCTCACCAATTTTCCTATATGATCAGTTTTTCTTTCCTAAAATGAATCTTCCACTAAGCAAGAGAGAAGAAAAAAAATTAAGCTAAAATGATTGTCAAGGCCAGAGAATTGGCAGGGACAATTCAAGGACAGCAAAGCAGCTGCTACGGATTTTAAACTTAATTTTTGTAATAGATCCAACTTTTAAATTCATGGTGTTCCTTTATAGTTTGTCAGGTTTGTCTCCAGCAGTAGTTCCTTTAGGGCAAGCACTGCAGACAGTCTGCCTACCCTGAGGGAAACTAAGACACTCAGATGTGGGGTAAAGGAAATATATTAATAATTTAAGACAATGGTCTGCCACCCCTAGGAGAAAGCAATAGCGTAAGTACAGAACTATCTGACTCCTGAGCTACGGTTTGTCCTTTGTGAACTTAGTACTTTCCTGAATAGATTTACAAAGTGCCGTAGAGGATACTGTGTTATCCATGGTTTGGGGAGAAGTTCAGAAAATGCTCATGGTGGCTTGTTAACAGGGTCTCCTGCCACTGCCACAGCCTCCAAAACAAGGGGAGAAGTCAACTGGGAGGCAGCATTAACAAAAAAGCAGTGGAAGGGGAAAACATTTTGAGTAGTGGACATCACTTTTTGCAAGCTACAAAATACAGACCTCGGAAAGAGTAAAAGTCCTTGGAAAAGTACTTTTTCCCTTATTCTTTTAAGGCAAGGAAGTTAACTTATCATAGCTAAATAGGAAATAGTGAAAACCATTTCCAGTGACCTAAATACGAATTTTGATTACTCTGTGAAATCGGTTCCAATTTGCACTTTATATAAAGGCGTATTTGGTGACCCTCTTTTGGGCTACAGAAATAATTATTTTGAAAGTATTTCCACTTATTCAGTGCTCTTTTCCTGTGCAGAGCAAACATTGACATAACAGTCATTCACCGCTACATTAAACTTGGTATTCAATATTTACATGTGTTACAAATCAATTGTACTTGAAAGCATAAAAAAAAAAACGCAGATGTGAACTTTAAAAATTACCTGTATTTTAAAAAGATGCTTAGGCTACTGTGTGCTTGAAGTAAAACCAAGTTTGCTCGAGGGTGGTATACTACATCCTTTCAGGACTGACTGGCCCCTGGATCTGTTCATTACACATTGTTTCTTTTCCACTTGCTTGAGAATAAAAGGACCAAACTTGAGTAAACACTTTACACTTTTTTTACTCCTTTGGGATGTCTTCATCACTATACTACAGTCTGCCCACTACAGAGGTGGCAAACAGGAGGGTTAAGTAACAGCTAACTGAAAATCACAGCGAAAGCCACATGTACAAGGAAGAACATGGAAGGAACCAGATAGAGAAGGAAGTTTCAGCCCCTATATTCAGAACCAAATTCAGTTTAATTTCCTCCATGTTTTTTTACCCGCTAAAGTTAATTTTGCTGCTCTTTGTAAGTTCATTCAGCTAAAACACACAAGAAACTGATTTTTGGTGTCTAAGAATAGTTTACTTAATGGTGAATATGATAACAGAAACCCCTAGAAAGTACCAACATGTACAATCACAGTATCGTAGAATGGTTAGGGTCAGAAGGGACCTGAAAGACCATCTAGTTCCAATTCCCCTGCCAAGGGCAGGGACACCTTCCACTAGACCAGCCCCATCCAGCCTAGTCTGGAACACTTCGAGGCATACGCAATTTCCCTGGGCAACCTGTTCCAGTGTCTCACCACCCTGAGAGTAAAAATTTTTTTCCCCAATATCTAATCTCAATTTACTCCTCTTCCATTTTAAAAATAAGATGCGTAACATGATGAAGGTTTTTGAAGTTCCTAATCAAGCCAAATTGCTTGCATATCAAATCAGACTGAAAAATACTTTTTCACAAAATCTAATTTAGCTAAGAGAGACCAGCCTTTCTTGAAAGAGAAAAGTTTCTTGATGAGGCAAGTCAAAGCAAAAATTTAACTCTGGTGCTTCACCTGCAGCTCTCCTGAGAGCACCTCTGTTTCCATCAGCTATACAGAGTGCTTTGGGGAACAGTCTTCCTGGACAACAGCACACTTGCTATAACCACCACTATTTCAGTAATTTTGCAAATAGTATCAGACATATCAAACAGGTAAAATATTTCCACATTTCAGACATTACTACTAAGACTTTCTGCAGAGGTGCCCTGTGTGCTTTGGTGGCCTGTGCTTCCAGGAAGTGCAACAGATCTCTGTGGTAAACATAGGAAATGACACACTGCTGCCTCATTGCTAACCTCACAGGCATTCTGACCACAATTATAAAAAAATCACATTTTTACAAAGTGTTACAGCAGGCTGAAAAAAATAATAAAATTTAGTGAATGCCAATGTGTTTTAATTTCTGAACCAGCAACAGCAGGAGAGGGACTTTATGCCCCCAAGGTCCACTAGAGATGGAACAATTCAGTAAAACTTAAACGACTGTAGTAAGATCTAGTTTTAGAAGCTGTAAGTTGACCAGACACTGCTTGTCACTTTGAGTATCCAGCTGCTGGCCGTTTCCAGAGAACATTACCTCATTAGCCACTGTCAAGTAAATTGACACCTTCACTTTTCTAGCCAAGAAAAAAATATTAATTAACATTTGAAACAAGTTGCTAAAAAGCAACTCATAGTCAATCACAGCATGTACAATTATAAAAAAGGGATAGTTTTGAGGTCAGCATTCTGTTAAGACAAACTAGAAATTGGCCATAATCAACATCAGGCTAGAAGAACTCCCTAGGTCTGGGCTGAAATTCGTCAGCCACACAGGAGGGCAAATGTACGCCACATCTGAAGTTAATACGCATTACTGAACTAACCCATTTCAAGCTGACAGGGAAACAGAACTACCAGGAAACCAATGCTATCAGACATTTTAACCAAAAAGCATATCATCCTGAAGCTACTCTGGACTGTATTTTATGTTCAGTGCTTAAAATGGCTAGAGATCTACACAGAGAAGGCTGCAACAGCACAAAACCTGGTCTATTGAGCCTTTTTATTTCTGTAATAATCCAGGAAAACTGTAACTAAGTCTACTTAAGCATTTATCACCAACAAACAATTCTGACAGAACTAAAATATAATCATTCCTCCCACGTGCTAATGACAGAATGGCTAGAGCTAAATGGTATCCCATAATAATTTTACGTGTATGAAGTGTTCCATTTCATTTAGTGATATTATAAAAGTGATGCATTGGCCATAACGTTTACTGTTTACAATCTGCAGCAAGTTATACCCTTCTCAAGGGAGATTAAATAATCAAGAAAATGTTATTCACACTATGTATTTGAGAAAAGCAGACCTCTGTGCCAATTACAGATTCTTTCCTATATTAAGAAGGATGTGTACTAGCCTAGAAAGGAGGGGGGAAGAAAAGAGAGAAGACTGAGATTTGTTTGATTCCCAGCTGAAAAGGAGGTCATACGTTCATGCATTGAAAAAATTTTCCTTTAGTCCAACAAAGCCTGAAGAGCAAAAAAATTGATATGTTAGTTTTGAGTAGCTGCTGAAAACACTTCATTATAGGGAAAGAAAACTGAAAGCTCTGAAGAACCATACAGTGACTCACAGGACTACAAACAGAAAGATCCAGAAGTAGTCAGATTTCCGGAGTATCCATTAGCGGTAAGTATTTTAATGATAACATTTGTTTAAAGTATTCTTTATTAATATTGCTTATGCACCATTTTCCACTCAAAGATCACAGTGATTGATACAGCCTGTAATGAATGAAGTATAACACCTTCAGAAAACAGATGCTACATTATTCATTTTACAGATAAGTAAATGCAAGTATGAAAAATTAAGTGACTTGCCCTAGTCAGAGAGCCAAAAGCACAGCTGTGAATATAATCCAGATATCCCAGCTTCCAATGATCTGTTAACCACTAAACATTAGCCTTTCTAAAATGAAATGTAACCTTTCCCTCACATTTCACCCTCTTTCTAGCAGGTCTGGCAAAGCTAGTACTGAGGATGTTCACTTCATGTGGCTGACTTTCAAGAAACCAAAAACTTAAAAAAGAAAAGAAAATAAAAAGATAAATTTGACTTTACCACACAGATTACAGAACGCCAAATCCCTCAGCATAGGGCTCAGTTACCCATCTCTGCCCTCCCAAGCGCAGAGTCAGCAATAGCTCACAGATTTAAAGCTGCTGGCCAGGCACAGGCTCGGTAGGAGGTATCGGGGTCGCACATCATCCCAGAAGAACACCTGCTGCAGCCCTGATTCATGGCAGGCACCCACACCCAGGAGCTGCCACCACCGCATCCAAACGAGAGGAAGAAATGGATGGGATCATCAGAGCAACGTATACTGCCCCAACAGCTGTTCCTCCACATGTCCTGGCTCACGTGGACAGTTATCTTTGAGCTGCCTTCTTTAAGGCTTTCAGCACAGGCTATGCGTTGCAACAGCCTAGTGACCCAAAGCTTGGCAAAAGGTTAAAAATGCTCCCCAGTACTCCTGTTACACTAACGGCTTTCAATGTGGCAGCAATTACATCTTATGCCGTCTCAGCTCAGAACTGTTCCGCACAGATAAAGTAGAAGGTTTTCTACCAATGTTTATGAAACCCCCAATGGTCTAAGGAAGACTTCGAAGGCTGGTGAAGTGTTTGGACAGGAAAGGAGGGCAGACACAAAAACACTAATGACAAAATGCCACCGGTCAGCAGAGGTTAAAGCAGAAGTTAAAGGAAATTAATCTCACTTAGAGATGACAGCAAGCAATCATAATTTGATTGTCACCACTTATAGCCTCAAAAATAAATGAGTAGAAACTTGAGAAACAGCACGTGCAATTAATCAATTTTACTGCACAGATTTTTCAGATGTTCCCACAAATAGAAAAATCTCCGTTAGCGCTAGGGCACTTAATAGACGTATACAGTATTTATGCACTCACAGTCTGAAAGACTAGAATTGCGGAACATATCAATCACTTCAAATTTTTAGAACATTTGCCTGAATACACAACAGGAAACCTATGCTACTTTATAAGCATGGGTAATGAGCCAGACATTTAAAGCATGTGTCTAGTATTGAACAATCAAGACCTGCTTCCTAAACTGCTGTGGTAAATCAGAGCATAGGTCTCAGACCCATAACGAAAATCAATCACATTTACAGTCAAATTTATATACAACAGTCAAATTTCAGAGAGATTGAGATAGAACAAGGTCAAAATTCACCTTATTGCAAAATCATACCATAAAACAAGGTGAGGTAGAATTTGTGCGTTGCTACAGGAGTAATAAAGGTTGTCAGAAGGAAATTAACTCTTCTGATAATACAAAGATCAAGGCCATTAGAAACACACCTGCAACAAAATCTTTGGAAATACCAGTGAAGCAAATAAGAGCATCCAAAATACAGCCACATGGTTTCAGGTTTACATGAGTAAATACTGACTTATTTCCAGCAAGACACATCAGGTCAGTAACATAGTCTGAAATATACCTAAATTTAAAAAATGGATGGATTCAATCCTGTTGACCCTGTGCATAATCATACTCCTACTGGTGCTCCACAAGCTTACCGAGTTAAGCCTAAAGCAGCCCACTTAAAACAACAACAAAAAAAAACCTCATCACACATCATAGCTCCACCACAAAACTTGCAACCGTGCCCCAAAATACTGCATTTAAACTTAATTCACAAATAAACCAGCAAGTACTATACATTGAACAAACTATCTAAAGCTAATGTCCCACTTCAGCCTTGGGGGTCTCTGCTACCTCTACTGCTGCAGTGGAAGCTTGAGAGCCCAGATACACTGCACTTCGGTCCTCCTATTCCCTGCATTCCATCAAACCACCTTAAAGCTGGATCCAAAGGCAGAAAAACATTTTCTTCTTGTCCCTCCTCTTAAAAAAAGAAAACAAAACAAAACAAAACAAAATCTTTGCTAAGTTTAACATAATAGCACAACCTGCCTTTATAAACAATTCAACAAAACCCCTTCCACAGGGGGAGCATTTTCTGAAGTCAGGAATTTTCCATTTTTATTAACAAGTTGATTTGTTTCTTCCAGAAAAGTCAGCTTAAAACCCATATGTAAATACCCCTCCCTGAAAATAATATTTCTTTTAAAAAGCTATGTTTGTCCCCTTTACATCTTTTGTTCACTCAAAACCATTAGATTCAGAGACAGAGCGTCTAAAAAACAAATCTTGTTTTTATAGCGTTACACAACACCGCGGAGTTGCCAAGGTCCACTACACAGCTACAATTTTTATGCTTTGAAAGAAAAGCAGAACATTTGTTTTGAACAAATGCTAATTTTTGCTTTACACCTGTTCCAAAAATACTGTACATATTAAACTTGGGTTCTATTAACATTGGTATATTTGTAGTCATAGCAAACACAGTTCAATCAAACAAAAACCCTCACCACCCAAAACCCTCAAAACCATAATGCAATGCCCTTGGAAAACTGCACTCTGTGTTTGTTGTTTTGTTGGGTTTTTTTGTTAAGTCTCTGGCATTTTGCTGTTTAAAAAACCCACCGCCAATCAGTTCTTGTTTTACACTCAAAGAAAACACCGCCCCAAAATCCCAACTTCTGCTAATTGGCAGAAATGCAAGCTTTCCATCAGTTTGCCTTAAAAATTGAAAGA
Source organism: Gallinago jamesoni (assembly GCA_025769975.1). NCBI lineage: Eukaryota > Metazoa > Chordata > Aves > Charadriiformes > Scolopacidae > Gallinago > Gallinago jamesoni. The sequence goes on along the minus strand of JAOQGH010000023.1, from coordinate 72,292,614 downwards.
GTGGATAATCAACTTAGCAACCCTAAAAATCTCGACAACGTACAAAAACTCCCAGCTCCCAGCTGGATATTCCAAAACAGAAGATGTTTTTAAAGCTCTTAGTGACAAAATACACACTTCCCAGCAGTGTCACTTTGAGCTTTTGAGTTAACCGATTCCTCCACTTTTTCCACTGGTTTCCTCACAATATAATCCTTAATATTAAAAAAATATGCAACTGTTAGTGAGGCAGCCATACTTCTTCCATGATCAAGGGAATGTTATTATTTTTTTTGCATGCGGTACGGGGAAGGCAACCCATTCACGGCACATGGCATTACAACCCAGAGACTTCCGAATGACAGGGGATGACTGAAGGAAAACCTGTTGCGGCGAGGAAACGAAGATCCCGGGGCAGAGAGCCGACCGCCCCCGCAAAACCTCACAGCTCACCACAGCGTTTCCCTCGGGACAGGCTGGTTATGTCACCTCCAGGGCTGCTCCAGGCCACCCCACCTGCCGCCACCGAGGAGCCCACCCGCCCCACCAAGGGACGCCGACCACCGCCAGCGACCACCCCAGCTCCCCACGACCCACGGAACCTCAAAACTTCCCACGAGTTTTGACAAGCCTCCTGAGGACTGCCGGCCGTTCCCACCCCGGAGGCCGGGCGGGCGGCCGGGTACTTACCGGGCGGTGTCGAGCAGCGGGTGCTTGGTGCCCACCAGCTTGCGGACCTGCATGGCTATGTTGCTCAACTCGTCGCTCAGCAGGCACCGCAGGCTCATGAAGGACGTCGGGTACCCCACGATCTTCTCGGCCTCCGACACCACTTGGCTCCAGGGCGGGCCGACCGACATCAGCCCCCGCAGGCCGCAGGCGACGCGGCCCCCCCCGCGCCGCAGCAGGACACCCCACATTCCCCCTCCGGGTGCCGGCTCGCTCGCCCCGGAGGGGCCCCACAGACGAGTCCTCCCTCCTCCTCGCTGCCCCACAGCCCAGCGTCAGCGGTCGGCTCAGCCTCGAGCGGCGGGACCCCACAGCAACCACCGTGCCTGCCCGCCTCCCCCTCGGCGGCGCGGCGGCGGCCGGATCGGGCTCATTGTGTCCTGGGGGCAGCCATCTTGGGCGTCGCAAAAACACGGCGGGCCGTAAAGCGAGGGCGGCAGGTCTCTCTCTTCCCCCGCCCACCCGGTGTTCTCGCCTGACGGCCGTGGCGGCACCGGGGCTGAGGGGTCCTGGGTGAGGGAGGTGGGCTCCTGAGGAAGGGGTTCTGGTGGATACTGGGCGCGTTTCCCGCCCTTCCCGCCTTTTTCTTCACCCTTAGCCCTTGTACTGGGGAAAGGGCTACCGCCTACTCCTTTCCATGCTGCCTCCCAGAGCGGCGTGTGTGGGCCGGCCTCCCCAGCCCGGCCATGGCAGAGGGCCCAGCTGGAGGGTGGGCGCTCCCCCGGCTAGGCCAGGGCTCTGGGCTGGCTAGGCGTGTCCCGCAGACAGCGATACGCACAGTCTGCTCCCGGTGGTGCATGCAGAGACCAAGGGAGATGAGAGTTCAAGTTCCCACGTTGTCTTTAGGTACACGTTTTATATTTATTATTGCAGTGCGCTCTGCGTCCTTTTTTTGAAAAAAAAAGAAAGCATTCTTTTTTGTCTTTTCCGGTGGTTGGTTGGGTTGTGGCACCAGCAAGCCGTATTTACTGCATTCTCGACCTTTCCTTGTAGGTCTGTTCCTATGGTGCTTCTCTGGGATGCAGCTGAGGGGTTTACGAACAGCCTCCCTGTGAGCTGAAGAGGTACTTTCTACTAAGTGGTTAACATCAAAAGTGACGTCTAATTTTGAGTGCCCAGCTGAAGATGTTTGGGTCCTGTGATTCCACAGTGTGGGCTACTATGTTTCATGTAGTCTTTCACTTATTCTGAGCACAGCTATCACTTAACCCCTCCTTACAACTACATGCAGCCAAAGCTTTTGTGAATTCAGAGAATAGATTTTCTGTACACTGTAGGGGAGGAAAATTCACTGTCTGTCTTCAGAAATGGAATTTAGGTGACTCGCTCAATTCAACAAGCAAGAACATGATCTCTTGTGTCTTTACAATCACTTCAAAATCCATTCCTCTTGTAACTTCAAGGCTCTGCTAGAACAAATCAGGCAGAGTTCTGATGAGAAAACAGTCCCATTGACAACATGTAAGACATGAGGATGTTACATTTCTTACCTTTACAAATACAAGATTTTTTGTATTGCTTTTGTATTGTTTTGTTTGCATTATTCCACGTGATTAAAAAGAGTTACATTGAAGGATACTGTAAAAGAAGGTGCAAGTAGCAAACAAAACCATTACAACGAAACACAAAGTGCAGCCCAGGAAAGCACAAATAGCTCTTGCAGTTACAAGGGGAGACCTGCTCAAAGGGAATGCCCTTACCTGTTTCTAGCGACAATGACAAGGTGTTTATTGTTCTTACACCTGAGACAACTCATAATGGGTACCATAATGCCAGGTGTAATGTCACTGTCCGAAGGAAGGGGGTTTGACTGTGGCGTCGACAATGGCTGGACATGCCTGTGGGAGAGGGGAAACTAGGATGAAGAGAAGCTGCAAAAACTGGAGAGATGACAGGAGAGTTAATGTTCTGCTGTCAAATCTTTGCTTTCTGTGCTACCCGTCTCCGAGAGAATAAAGCTTTTGCTTTGAAGGAGCTGACATTGAGACAGTTTAGTTAGCTAGTGTCACAGAACAAACTGTTGCTAAATAGGGAGTTTGAGCTTATAAACAGTCTAAAAATGACAGAATGCAATGGCATGTTTCTGTGCAGAAAAGCTAAGTTAATGAAAATTGCCAGAGGGATGCACTTAAGAGGTACTGCCAGGGCACCTCATTCTGTAATGGTGACAAGTTCCTTGATTCATTTCCTGAGCCATATCCATTCTCGCACTTAATGTGGTAAGTGTTCTGTGCAAAACTAACACGATTATGCAATTAAAGTCTGCTTAAGATTATATATATAAACTGAGGAGAATTAGGGTTCTGTGGGCACTAAACCTACCATCTCCTAATGTGTGAGACTTTAGCTTTTCAAAATCACTGTTCTGTGTGTTACAGTCTAAGGAACTGAACACCTCTGCCCCCTTTATGTAGAATTCTGCTATGTCTAAATGGTTTAGAAGTAGGGCAAGAACCTCGATATCCACAATGCCACATGCTGCCACTAGAGCTTCCTCAGGATTCACCAGTAGTAGGTTGATGTTCTTTAAATGCAGCAGTCACTGGAGAAATAAAGCATACATTTTGTCAGTGAGTTTCACAGCTATTTTTGACCACATAAAGTCTTTGAAAGGATTATACTGTAAAACATGAGGACCCCTCTGTCTTTCAGCCCAACACTCTCATCCCTTTCCTTTCTCTTAACAACATAGCATTCTTACTTCAGTAGTCCATTTTTGGCTTCTGGTCCAAGTTCATGGTTTCTTTCTTCCAACCGCTTCACTTCTTTGATTGAGTCCCACACACCAACCTTACTGGCTACTGTTTTTTCATATTTGTCCCAGCCTCCTCATCTTTTTCTCATTAACTCCTAATCATCCTCTTTTCTGCACAGCCTGCATCCTAGCTGTGGACTCTTCTTTTCATACATGTTTATGGTGGAACTGTGGGGACCAACAGCAGAACTCTCTCTCAGTTCTTGCGCTCAGCTCCGCAAAGGCCTCTGTTGCAAGGAAAAAACATTGCTGGAAAGTCTTTCCCATCCCCAGTAAACCTACAGCAGAAGCCCATCCCTACTGTTGGACTTTTCAAACAGTGGAATGTGGAAAGACCATTATGGATTTATGTTATTTAATGGAAACAGTCTCAGACATCCCCCTCCCCTCAAATCCCATGCAAATTCTTTGCCAAATTTCAGTTTTGTAGCATGGAGCTAGGAGAGTTTCTCAGTCGTGCAGTCCAACAGTATTTTTTAACATGAGCAGAATGCATTTTTCGACAACCCCATTTTGCAAACTGACTGAACTATTTTAAAAATCAGCTTCAGGCTGACACACCAATAGCAGAAAAAATCTTTACAAATTAGTTAATATTTGACAGTTACAGGCATCAAAAGCCAGGGTCTTATAATGGGTAGTGATGGACCAACTTACCCATAGGCATTGCAGCTTGTGCTGGCTGTAATTTAGAGTTTCTCAGTTTTTCTCTCAAAAAAACCCATCAGAAGTGAAAGTATGATGTACTTACCATATTTTAAGTTGTGGACAAAAGAGCGTGCTTTTTTTTTTCTTTTCTTTTTTCCTTTTTCCCCTTCTTGGCTCATTTCCCCTCAGGATTCGAGAGAAAAACCCACACTATTTCAACAGCTTCAGTGACTGTACAATGGATATGTCTATTTCTTTAGAGTCTTAAGTAGAGAAGAAAAATGAAGCTCTTTTATTCTCTATCGGTTGACTTTGTTAAGCCTCCCTAGGAGGAGAAAGAAGCCACTGCAGGGGGGCAGTATCAAAGTTGAAGAACAAAGATGAAAGGTGAAGAGACACTTCTGTTTACAGCAGCATGCTCTGGACTAATATACCAGAGAATACATCAAAGCCACCACTAATGACAGCTCTGGATATCTTTTCTAACAATGAAATGTGGAAATACTTTCCTGACTGCCATCTAAAGTAAAACAATTGCAAAGCACTCTCATTTGATTTGGTACATTTGACCTTTCAATCTTTCGAAGTTACTTGTCCTTAGCCAAAATAAATGATGTCCATAGGAGAAGGAGACTAGTTAATATGTTATACTGACTATATCCTGCCTATATAACCTGTTCTTCTAGATTTTGCTTCATTTTTTAGTATGTGAAAGCTCAGGTGCACTCTAAGGCTGTTTACAAAAATGAAAGCTAACAGAAATATGTTTGTTCCTTCCAAAGCATCCATGTAGTTCCCCCTGCCCTGTACATATAGAGAATTGAATTACTCCATAACATCCTGAAGAAGTAGACAGTGATCATCATTTCCATTTTGGAAGTCAGGAAGTTTAAGAGGGGTTGTGTTATTTGTTCAAGGCTTCACAAACCCCCTAAGGCAAACTGAGAAAATAATCCACTTCTCTTGACCTGGTTGTCTGTGTCTTGACAACAAGGCTGCCTGTTTCCTACTAGCTGACTGACTACCAAGAAGGACGAAGGTCTTATTGATCCTATTGTTAGACGCCAAAAAAACAACACCGTTTAGCATCAGTTGATTTCAGTAGGAGTCACATGCCTTGGACAGAATCTGGCACTAAAAGGTACTAGTTTTTAAGCCTTAATATACCTACTGAGATACCAATATCAGAACATGATGTGTTGCTGGCTAATAAATGATAATAAAGGCATAATTATTTTGATTTTATGTAACAAATAAAGAGATACAGCTGTGATGTGTATCAATCCTTTGCATGGGTAGGCGTATGTTCCCCCTTTCACTCTGCACACAACGTGCAGCAGTACAGCAGCTCGTCGGTGCAGGGCACGGATGAGAAGCCGAGGCTCCCGGCAGCTCTCGGCAGCGCTGCGCAGGCAGTGGGACGTGCCCCTCCTGTGCCGCACACTCACAGAACACAGCTCCTTTCTCACTGGCTCGCCAGCTACCACTGCAAAGAAAACAAAATCAATTGAAATCCCTCCATTTCAGCCAGCTGAGTAGGAACAGGAGCAGACGAGTGTGCGGCTGATAACACCCCTCCTTCCTAGAGTCACTGTTTTTTCACCTCCCAAACCAATTCCTGTTGTAAGACAGCCTCTTAGGCCATCTCCTCTGACGGGCAGTGCTCCACTCAGGGAAATTCGGACAGAGATTCTCAAAACAGCAATGTTTTGGAGCTGAGTAATCTACTGAAGAAGGAGGAGGAAGATAAGCACAATGTTAGTTCTGGTCATATGCAATCGAAGCTGACAAAGCATCCATCATCCTGTACAAAATTATCCTTGAAATATTCAGCTTTATCAGTTCTCCCATTCCTAATCCATCATTAACCACCCCATGAAGCTTCAGCTGATTAGCCCCACCTCTGCAGCCTGGCAACCTATTAACTATTTATTATTTGTATTTAATTGGACTCTGGTAGCAGTGGAAAACTCCAGCCAGCCACATTTCAAAACTGGAACAAAGGAGATGGTCCCTTGCTGAAGGAGTTCATGGTTTGGGCAAGAGTGAAATGCAGCAAAGAGGAAATGACAGCCATGCTGAACAAAGGCTTACTCACACATCCTCTATTAAACTCCCTGCCTCACAAATCTATAGATTTTCTATGGATTTTTTTTTTCCCAGTGAGTTCCATCTCAGCATCCCATAAAATCACAGAAGATTATGTGATTTGGGAGGGTCCAGCAGTAAAAAATGGGATTTTGTATGGTAAGTGAAAAATAGATTGAAAAACTACCTAAATCATTCCACAATTACTGAGTAGTGACACAACCCAGGGATTAAAGTCACAGCATAGTAGGAAACTGACAAACATATACAACGTACATATTTCATATGGATCTAAATAAATAAATGAAAGCATTTCTCAGTTAAAATTCTTATTTCTCAGGGACTAAATATATTTAATTTATGAAGTGTTATTTGTATTTTGCGGCTTGCTATTCACATGCATAATCAAAACATAGATACAATACTAAATATTCTTTCTGCCAGTGATGCTGGGTTTGTGGAGGGAAGATCTGTACACCTTTTTCTATCTTTCTCTATTTTTTGACTTTGACAGGAAGCTGTGCATTCTCTGCCGAGGCTGGCTGCACATTCCCTCTGAAGTAAACTTTGCAGAAGTCAACCCGTGCCTTTGTTACCTCCACCTGGGTTCCTGTACCTTTCTATTTATGAGTCCCCTTTGAAGCATGCCTGAAAGATACAGTTCCTGAGAAAGCCACTGCCCCGCTCCCGGAGCAGTGTGGCACAGCACAAGCACTCCGCGCTGGAGACTCACCACTGGCTGGCTGATTACTGATCGACTTAAAAGCCCAGAGAGCTTGAAGAAATGGTAATCTTAGGAGCTCCTCTCACTCTGTGCCCACTGCCTGCCTCGCTGTCAGGTGGAGGGTAATGTCTTTCCTGGAACCAACTTGAAAGCCAACTTGGACGATAAAGAAAATGGTTTTAAAATTTGAGCTAGAAAACCCAAGTTAAACAAAATCATTTGAATCCATCCTTGTAATTTTCTGCCTGAGCAAAGTAATGTCTTTTAAATAGCACTGACTAAATGGCTTTTGGGGAAATTAAAGCAACATAAATAAAGGTATTCATCTATACTATACTTTACTATCTATACATTTCCTCCCCTGGTCTAGGTAAATCCTTCTGTTCAATATAGGTATTTTCCATTATGATTCCCTCTGCTTTTGAATTTGTCCTGATGTCAGTCTGTTGGAGACAAAGAGCAATGACCCTCAGGGTACAAGGGGCAATGCATTTATTTTTACCCAGCACTTGGCTCACTTGCACCTGTTCTTCTTTTAATCCCTGTAATTAAAATGCCTGTCTGCCAGTTCAGTACATGCTCTAAAATGATTAAAATTTGAACATTATAGTAATTGTAGTTACTGCTGATGTACAAGAGGAAGAACAATTGATCTAGGCCAACACAGTTAAGCTATAGAAGGGAAACCATAAGCTACTAATGCATAATAGAATATAAGAGTATCGAGTCAGATGAGAGGAGCATCTAAGGTAATATACCCTGTCTCTGATAGGAGCCGGTATGAAATGCTTAAGGGAAGAGAATGAAAAATTGAGCAAGTACAGAGAAGTATGTCCTGTGGCATGTCCATCCAGCTTCTACCTGACCATGCTTTAGAGACTTCTTGAGCCAGATGCTTTATCAAGTCTGTCATGTTTAATAAACCAAAATGGATCTATGTTCTAGAACTTCCAGGTCTGGTTCTTCTAAGCTCTTATTTGAAGCTGTTTAGACTTTTAGTCCCCTGGACATCCTGTGGACATGTGTTCCACAGTTTTATTGTGCATTATGTGGAAAAAAACCTCACTTCACCATGCTTATTTTAAGCCTCTTAACTAACAGTTTGCATTCAGAGCCAATGAGGCATGCCCAAGCTAGTCTAAAAGGAGGCTTGAACAACATCTCCATCCCTTTCTGTTTTATTTGTTCACCCGTCTTCCCTTTTTCCTCTCTCATTCCCTCTTTCTTTGTGTTATCTCTGGAGAGTGTTACAAGATACACAGGCATCCGATTTACAAATGTCTGCCTATTACATATCAAAATTCAAAAGACCAAGAGCGTGGCAGTCCTTCAGAGACACATGCTTCCATGATGATGTCACTTGCTTGTAAGTTTAGTCTTAGACTTTGGCACCTCGGTTCCTTTCTGAGCTCCCAAGTGATGGTGGCCTGGTTTTTGGAGGTGCTTAGCAAACCCACTGCCTCCTGGGGGGAGCTGCAGGCACTCAGTGCACACAAGAGAACACTTTTATGCAGAGCATCTGCCTGGCTCTGGGCACTCAAGTATTAAATTGTTATTCTAGGTTCAGCTTCACAGTGTAGTGACACAGGAAATCGTCAGCCCCAGAGTGAAATTAAGAATCTTAGGACTGACAGTGCAACCCTTATTTATGATGATTTAACGTAAGCAGTCCTCTTGAATTAAATGTTACTAAATGTGAATCTTCTGTGTTTTTCAGAATCAGTGGCAAATGCTACATAATACAATCATTTTACAGACTTTGTGTAGCATAAATGCATAGATCATAGCTATATGAAGAAGAACCCCTAGCTTAGACATCCGATTTTCAGCTTTATATCTGTTTCCACAGTAAAACACACCAAAACTTCAACTTACCTGTTCACCTATACAATCATCCAAATCATACAAATACACTTTTCATCTGCCCTATAATTTTTCCTTCTTTCTCTGTTCTTCTCTCACTCCTGGAATTTGCTCAGACCTGTTCCTAGCCAAACGTCTCTTCTTTTTTTGGTTTTTTTTTTTTTTTCCCCTTCAGTGTACTCCTCTCTGCATTTCCTTTTGCTTTCTTGCCACCTTTCTATGTGTCAGCCTTGTTCCATTTCTTCTCCCCAGTGGCATTCAGAACTCCTGCTACTTTCATACACTCTCACCATTTTAAGCCGCTTTCCCACATGCTCCCTTTCACGGAACACCTTCCTTCCACTGATTTCCAAAGCACAGATGCTTGTTCGCTTCCCATGATGGCAACAACAGCTCTAAAAGAAACATATCATTTCCCTTCCCGCAATTCATGCACAAATGCCTGGCATGTGTTGCCTGGAGAAAGCCTTTCGACTTTGAATTTCCTTGCCTTTGTGGAATCTGTGAAAAAGTCTGATAAATTACAGCTTTGGCAGTTATTTCAAATAACTTTATTTGCAGCCAACTGAGGCAAAATCTGTCAATGGTGCCATCCCTGTGTTCTTTCAAAGGTCGTTGGTGTTTCATGAGTGAGCTCAAAGTCAAGCTGGTTCAAAGGGAGTCTCACATTTCATTTTCTTCCAAGAAGGTTAGATTACATGTTCTAATGGTGACAGGACTGTCCTACAAGACATAAGAGCTGGGTTCTAGTTGAGGCCACGAGGCTCTTCAAGTACATGTGTTTTGTCACTTTATCTCTCTCCTGATGATTTCTCATCTGCAAAATAGCTGTAACACTAACTGGTAGTTGTAATATCAGTTAACAACAGACAAGAAGACCCCAACTAATCTTATGGGTGGCTAGGTGCTGAAGTTGGCCTTGGACCTGGTTTTGGTGTTCACAGTTCAGGTAAAGCCAGTAAAGCTCCTCTCAACAGGGGTTTAGGGGTCTGTGACACACCTATGATATGTGAGAGGTGATTTCTCACATTGTCCTGGGGGGTGAGAGGAGGCGATAATACAGAGCCTTGCCTCTGCAAGCCAACTGATTTGCTGCCTGAGCATGCAGGAGTGATGGGGCACCTGGGGACCTCCAGTGACACTCAGAACAAACCACAGCGTGGCAGGGGTTGACATGTATGTGGGCAGGGTGTCAATGCACGCTAATCGAGATACTCAAGGGGCTCCTGACCCTCAACTCCCTGTAGTTACGCGGGGCTGAAGCCTTATGGCAAGCCTTTCCCACGCCTGCTGGGTGGGATGGAGACTGCGTGTGACCATCGCCCATCAGCACCCTCTGGTGATCCGAAAGGGGGTGGTGAGGACATGTCAATTCTGCTTTAGCTAGCTGTGTTATGAAAAGAAATTGATAACCACACGTGACTTCAAGAATTTCAGGCAGAGATGGATACATACCTTGATCCTGTTTTAAGGCTTGTGTAGAGAAGGATTCTCAGGAATCCTTCTTCAAGCAAAATCTATTTTTGGTTATGGCAGTAAGAGACAAGATTATTATCATTAATGGTACGTGCATGATTTAATTAGGAAAAGCAGCACAGTTCAGGAAAACAAAATCTTTCCAGATAATAGTTGTACTAATTACCTCAAAGATCATAAATCAAAGCAAACTGAATAAACTACAGGGCAAATGGGCTGACAAGAATCTCATGAAGTTCAGCAAAGAAATGTGAAGTCCCGCACTCGGAGAGGAATGCTATAGGTGGGGGACTGACTAGAAAGCAGCTTTGCAGAGAAGGCCCTGGGGACCCTGGCATTCAAGAAGCTGAACGCGAGCCAGCAGCATGCCCTTGCAGCAGAGAAGGTTGGGGTGCATTAAGAAGAGCACCTCTGGCAGGTTGAGGGAGGGGATCCCTCTTCTCTGCTCAGCCCTGGTGAGACATGGCCAGAGTGTTTGGTCCAGGTCTGGGATCCCCAGTAGAAGACATGGACACACTGGTACAAGGACAGCAAAGGGCCATGAATATGATTAAAGAACTATGAGGAGAGGCTGAGAGTTTGGGGGTTGTTTAGCCAGAAGAGAAGGCTCGGGGGGGATCTGATTAATGTATATAAATACCTGATGTGGAGGAGGAAGTGGAGATGGTGGAGCCAGGGTCTTCTCTGTGAAAGGACAAGGGACACATGGGCACAAATTGAAATACAGCAAATTCCATTTAAATGTAAAGAAAAGTTCTTTTTACTGTGAAGGTGGTCAAATACTGGAACAGGTAGCCCAGAGATGCTGTGGAGTCTCCATCCTTGCAGATATTCAAAACATGACTGGACACAGAGCCAACCTGCTCTGTTTGAGGAGGGAGTTGGACTATATGATCTCCAGAGGTCCCATCCAACCGCAGCTACTCTTTGATTTGCTGAATAAAGAACATTTTCCTACACTGAAAAATGTGCCACATCCTAGTCCTGAATATATTTCTGCTCTACATTCCCAAGATATGTTTGAGGTTTTGTTTGACAGACTTTTTGCCACAGCAATGTGGATGCATTGCCACTATATATTAGGATGTGTAAAATTAATGTAAACATAACTGAGAAGATCAAGAGATTGAATCACATGTCATGCAGGATTCTGGTGAGATGCTGGCAGGGAAGCAAGCATTGCAGTAGAAGAGTAATTGTCAAATAATGACATGTCAAAGCCCAACTTTACCCAAGTCTAAATCATTTAGTATGTGTCACTGTAGATACTTTGACGTTTCTTTGGGTCCAGGAAAGAAATGAATAACCCACTGTATCTTGTATATGCAACGCAGGGGGTAATTTGGACAAAATGATGTAATGTTTTTGAAAGCATGACAAGAAAATTAAGGATGAAGTAACTCCAGAATGACTTTTATGAATGAAAAGAACCTGTAATTGTTTTCCATCCCTTGACAGATGTTACTTAAACTGACACACTATATCATGCAACAAAGCTCACAAGGGGAATACAGGATTATAAGAAAATGTATAAACCACTATCTTTATTGTAAAAAAAATCTTTTATTCTTCACAGAAAGACAAAGAGAGGAGGGATTCCTTTTAGGAAGAACTTGATGCAGATTACTGTAATAATATTTTCAGGAACATATCAGCACAATTGATATACTTAAAAAAAAAGAATGAAGTTAAAAAGAAGGGAGAACTTTCCATCGCATCCCAATCCCACACAATCTCTCCCTTTCTCTCCTGTCATTGTAGCATCTGGGAGAGTTACCTGTTTCTTGAAGTGAAAACAAGAAGACTCTCTTCTGCTGCTTCTGCATGGACAAGTAAAAGCAACGGGAAGGGGTGGAAATGGCTGTTGTTGAGAAATGACAGGTAAAAGATGAGTTTGCCTTGGCAAACTCTCATTTTCGCAAATCGCAACTCGCAAATTCTCATTTCACCTCAGAGGGAGGTTTACAGCTGCGGGACAGCTGCAGAGAGCACAAGTCACCAGTTTTGCTTCTGGCTTTGACAGTTCCCTGCTTTCAGGGTGTGTGAGAAACAGGGGCATAGCGAGTAGGAGGGTCTGTCGGGTACCTCAGACCTTCTCCAAAGTAGCCTTTGGACGTCAGCATTTTGGTTGTCAGTGCAAGGAAATAAGAAGCCCACAGGAAAGTAGGGTTTGGTATATGCTCTTACCAACCTGTACGACAGACCAAGTGGACCACTCTTTTGAACCAAATAAAACTTTTTAAGTTTCATGAGTTTCATTCTGAGGTACAGTCCTTAACCGCCATGAAGCCTAGAAGTTGCAAATGCATAGCTTGTCACAGCCAAGTTCCAGTCTGGTGTAATGTGTCTAAGTTTCTTGCTCATCCATAGGTCCTTCATTTTCCTCTACCTGATCCTTGGCATTATATTCAGTATGGAAACGTCACAGCAGAGCCACTGAATAACTATAGTGGACAGATAGGGTGTAGCAGTAGACAGATGACAAAGATTTTTCCCCAAAGTCAATACTGATGTCCGGAGCATATTTTACTGATTTGGTTTTTAATGCATTGCTGATACCTTTTTAAAGGTTTAATATTGATTGATTTTTAATGGCATGGGTGTTCGATGCTAAAGAAGGAAAAGACCTCCCCTTGCTTTCTTTTGGTATAGGAAACATCAGAAATGAAACAAGAAGCAAAAAGGCATTATAACAGAAGACTTGAAAGTATTTAACAATCACAGGAACAAGTTAATATTTCTTTCTGTTTATTAAATTATGTGACATTTCAGGCAAGAAGAGCAATCATTAATTAATGATTTAATAACTTAAACAAAGTTTCACTCTGTTTGCCAGAACTTTAGAAAGCGTTAACAGTATTAAGGCTCTATCTTGCCATTAATCTGTACGGATTTGACACTGATACCCTAAAGCAGCACCAAAAAATGAAATATTCATCAATATTAAAATACCTCCAAGCATTTCCAGACTTTCATATTTGGAAAGCCGCCACTACTCCCATTTCAACTGCCATACTGTGCCTGCTTTGGAGTGGCTACCTCTTGACATTTTGCAGAACAGCCTCTAATCACCTAAGGAAACTCTGGACTGAGGTTAGTATCCACAGCAAAAAGAAATCTACAGACACTACTGTGTGTGAGTAATGCTGTGGGCGTTCATCCAAGCTGAGGAATGAGTGGAATGTATCCCTTCTCAAAGGTATGGGTGAAATAACATCACTCAAGTGGAAGTGGGGATTGGGTGGAACTGAAGAAAGAGAGAAGTTCACACGCGTATTTTCCCTGTGTATGAAAATGGCTGGCTGTACTAAAAAAAAAAAATAAAAAAAAAAGAGAGCCAGTATTTTAATTATTCAGTGCATTTATTTGCTTCTGATGGCATAAATAATCTGTTGCCTTAGCATGCCGTACAAAAAGTCAAAGGAAGGTTTCCACTTCAAATCAAATGAAAAAAAAAAAATTTGAAAAATCAGCGTAACAGTAGTTTTTTATGAACACATATAATGAATTTCTTTGTTTAATTAAACACTTCAGCAAACCAAATACCTGAATTTAAATTGCTGTTTATTATGGCTTCCCCTTGGATACAGGTGAAACGAGAATAGGTTAGCTTGTGAAAGACTGCGTAGACATATGTTTCCCACATTGACTGGCATTACTAAGCAACCTGATGGAGAGCTGACAACATCTTGGCAAGCAGAGAACGATAAGGTAAATTATCACAATATTAAGAGAAACCAGTTAAGAGCCACATCTTTACTCTGGCCCTCGACGTCTGTGGCTGTTATTTGGGAAAAAACACAACAGCCTCCCTTTTTACCTTCGGCTTTCTCCCTGTTTGTGTGGGTGTACATGTGTGTTTATACGTGCAGAAAGGCACGCAGACTTGTGCTCACACACATTTTGGTATCCGAGGTTCCATGATGCGTTTCCCACTGTGCCGAGAAGGAGAGAAACAGGAGGGGGAGCTCTCGCCGCAGCCGCCGCCGCGGCAGCCCGGGCTCAGCCGGGCAGGGATGCTCCCCGGGGCAGAGATGATGCTCCCCGGGGCAGGGATGATGCTTCCCCGGGCAGGGATGCTCCCGGGTAGGGGTGGCAGGGCCTCGGCCCATGCCTCCAACGGGGCAGCACAACTGATGCAGTAATTACCCGAGTTGTCCCAATTTTGGGTCTGGAAAACCATCCCACCAATTTCCAGTGTACCCGCAGAGTGCCATTTGTTTGATGCCGTTACCTTTTAAAACCTTTCCCTTTGAAGCCATCGTGCCCACTTCTTACATATTTACCAGCTGGAAAATCAAGCCTGCTTGTTTATCTGGTCCTCTCTGGTAGGCAATAATGAGAAGAAATAGCTCAATAATAATATTAACGAGAGTTACACATTAATAAAGACTAAATTGAAGAACTTGTAGCAAAGTGTTGCTTTCATGTTATCTGAAAAGCAACTCTGGTAAGTGGATAGGTGTCCTTTTAAAACGTGTAAATACTAATAAATAGGAATATGAATAATAGAATACAAATTAAACCTGGGGTGACTTATTTTAGGCAACTCATTTGCACCTGTTGTTTTATGAATAATATTTGTTTTCCAGAGGTCCAAATTACTGCACTTGCAAAAAACTCAAGTGCAAATTCAGAACTGGAAATGCAGAGCTGTGACAGAACAAAAATAGGGAGCTTGGCGAAGCACCTGGGGTGTAAAACATGCACTTGGGCAATGGAAGGAAAAGCTCAGGTTCCTGCCATCACTCAGATACGATGGACCTGAACCTCAGTCTTGCAGGTGACCTAGTGACCACCGAAAAATGAGCCATGTGGCTATTTTCTTCCCAACTTTGAAAAAAAATCGATGAGCAAAGGAAAATAAACCCAAGCCAAAACCCTTCAACGGGTGAGGCAGTGAGTGTCTTACTCTCTTGCAGCGTGGTTAGAGCGTGCGCTCGTCATGGGAAGCCTCACAGGCAGCTCCTACTCCCTTTCGAGATGAGTTACAATAAGGAATATGAAGCTTTCCCCTCTGCCTTTGGTCTGAAAAATCTTATTTTTGCTTGAATGAGAATGGACATGTATTTTGAAAACACCACACTTTTTTGCCTTTTTTTTGGTTTGTTTTGGTTTTGGGGTTTTTGTTTTTTTTTTTGGAACATGGGATTCTTGGTTTCCAATGCACACTGTCCAATAAATTGATTTAAAATCACCTTGGAAATTTGACAAGGAATTTGGTCTCCTTAAACTCAAACCTTCACTGAGTTCTGCAGGATCAGAATTTCATTTTGGGCTGAAAACTGCTTACTGATACCATGTACCCCAGTATCTGATAGAATAAATGCGAGCAGCCCAATGATCCAATCAGATCCAATCAGACACCCTTATTCACCTGTTTAAGATGTTTGCAGAATCTGTATAGAGCACTGCTGAACCAGGTTTCTTTGCCAAAAATACAGGTTTTCACACAAGGAATATGTGCTGTCACAGTTCAGTAAATGTATTTAATGTTAAGGTCTCTGCAATGTAAATACCAGATTTATTTTCTCATAACTTTTTTGAGACGTTCAGATCAATGCCATTGTATAACGGACAAATTCATGGCTTCCATAGATTCTGATATTCTGCCTCCCCTTACAAGTTCATGAGCTACCATTAAAACCTGAAAATGTTCCTATCTGCTAGTCATTCGCTCCCCAGTAACAAGTGGAATAATTAGACAGTTTCCAAAACTTATTTCGGTAGCTACGATGTGTGTCAGATGATAACGTCTGAGCACTCTAAATGCATGAACTTCTGTGTTGACAGTTGATGGTCCTCCATATGCTATCACTAGAAGAACAACTTCCCAAGAATATGTAGTATAATAATATGCAATATGTAAAGGTAATAGAAGCTCTAGAAAAATAGGAATCATGACAGATGCAGACATAATCTGCTGTCAGATGAAGAGATATTATTAGGACACAGAGAGGTAGAACTTTTGCATCCATCCAAAGCCTATATTAGATACCGAGAAAAACAGGATATGCTCTAAGACCATGGCTTTCATCTGATGAGTGATGAGGTTCTGAGGTACTGTAGGCTGGTTTTAAGGAGCTTACCAGAAGTAGCTGAGAAAAGTGAGCATAAATTCAGGGGGCATATATTCACATCTCCATTCAAAAGTATTTGGAGTGTACAACTGGAAAAAAAAAAAACCCAACCAACAACTAACTGAAAACAACTATTTTTGGTGATCAAAAAGTGAGGATCAGCATTCAGAACTGGTAGTGAGACGGATGGGAAGAGCTTCAATTTACAAACTAACTTTCAGCCATTAGTCAGGAAAACTGGAATGAAAGATTTGATCCTGAAGATATTGTTTTTGGTCTTCTCACTGTAACCTGCTGAAGACAATTGGCACCATTTGGTTTCGAGATACACTCTCCAAAGCCCCTCCCAATAATAAGGGAAATGCTGTCTATACTGGGAGTTCAGGATTAATTGTTTTGTCAGATTATCAACTCAGTCTGTTAAATGTATGCAGTGAAACAGAGCTTTATTACAGGACGTACAGTAAGTGTTGAGAAGTAGTCTTCAGATGTTTCACTGAACGAGAACCATTTGAGGCAATTCTCAGAAGTTTAGCAGAAATTCTAAGGTTTTTTACTAAACCTCTGCTATCAGCTCTTCAGGGAAACTACTGAAATATCCCTAAGGTGAGTATTAATTTTGCCTTTTTCATCAGAATGGCTTCGTGTATCAGCAAGGAGGTGGCGATTCAAAGCAGAATGGTTGTTTGAGGTTGGCTCGCTTTTTCCAGCTGAAGGTTTCGAAAAGCTCCGAGGCTACATGTGATTGTGTTTATAAGCAACTTCCCCTTGCGCTGCCTGTCTTATCCCTACTGTGAGTGAAAATACATTGAGACTCTGGGAATATCTCCCATACTTGATGACAGATCAACCGTACCAAATCGTTTTTAATAAAATACGGTGAACAAAACATAGAGATGAGGTTGCTGCTGGTGGTGGTGGGGCACAGAAGGACGGAAACCTCCCTGCTAAGCACCATCTTCTGGAGGTGACCCGTAGAGTCGCAAGTTAGTTTCCATAAGTTTCAGAACTCACTGTCTTTAAAAATATTACAGGCAAGAAAAAAAAAAAAAAAAGAAATCTTGTTTCTTTCTCGTGCTCACTGCTGGTGAGGCTGAGGGCAGACCTTGTGTTCCTGGTGCGCAGAACAGACGGAGCCCACGGCACGACCCCTCCTGCGGCTGGCTCCTGCAGCTCCTCGCTGCCGGCAGAGCCTTCCCGAGGGTCTCCGTGAGGTCCTGCCGCTCTGCGGAAACAAACGCGCATCAGATCTGCTTTTTTCCCCAACATCTGCCTGATCCTTGCAGGCAGCCAGGGGAGTGGCAGCACCTTCGCTGCACAACGGCCGTGACCTTCGCGCTGCAGATGGGCTCTCGGATTTTACAGGCTGAGGGCTGGTTGCTGTCATCTCTCCTTTTGATGCTGGCTGCTCTAACGGCTCGGGCTGTGCAAAATTCCCAGTTTCTTCCTATTTTCAGTGCCACAGGGGAGAGAATATGCTCCGCGTCTCTAATCGCTCTGCCATCTGAAAGCAGGCGAGCGAGGCTCGTTTTAGTCACGAAAGGAGCAAAAGGAGTTCTGCTCAACTTTTCATGCTGAAAAATGTCAGTGATTTCAGCTTCAGAAAGAGAGAATGTAAATTAGACATTGTTGCACGCAAAACGAACTTATCTTTGACAGGCCAAACAGAGATTTTCATGGGGAGCCTACTCATACCCACACGGAACACGGTTTATCTTTCAACTGCGGGGTTTCTTAAAAAAAAAATGTGTCGTTTTAAGGTGTGCCGCAGTCATGATGAGAAGCCCCGCGCAATTACCATTTTGACTAAAGGAACAATGGACACCCCCGTCCCCGTGCTGTAGCGTATCGGGTAATTAGGGAACTGCCGGGGAGCAGGAAAGCACAACCCAGGAATAATCAATGTATCCCCCGCAGCCACTACTGTAACCCGGCACCTCGTCCCACCGAACCATTCATCCTCCCTTCCCAGCCGCAGATAAAGGCGGGGGGGGGGGGGGAACACCCCCAGGAGTAATCGCACCTCGACACGGCGGAGAGCCCCGTCCGACTGCTGCGGGGACGGGACGGGTCCGGCCATCCGGGGGGGGGGGGGGGGGGGCACCCCGCCCCCCCCCCCGGCGGCGGCACCCCGATGCGAGGGACAGGAGGGGCCGCCCCCCCGAGTGTGCGGGGGTGGGACACCACACACACACACACACACACACACGGCCCCCCCTTCCCGCATCCTGGCTGTGGGCGGGTGCGGGAGCGCACCGCCCCCTCCCCTCCCCTCCGCTCCGCCCGGTGCTCGCCGCCGCGTCGTCGTCCCCCCCCCACTTCTCCCCCCTCTCTCCCTCCTTCCAACCCCGGGCTCCCATGGCGGGCAGCGGCGGCCGATTCGGTGCCGGCAAGCCCCGCCCGCCGGCGGGCCGAGGCCGGCCCCCCCGTTCCCTCCGCCGCCCCCTCCGCGGCAGCCCGCCAGCAGCGCCACAGCAGGCGCGGGGCCGGCTCGCTCCGCGCTGCCTCCTCCTCGCCCGCTCGCCCGCCCGCTCGCCCCGCCGCCCCGCCGCTCCCATGCAGGCCGGCGGCGAGGCAGAAGATGGCTGACTCGCCGGGGCACCCGCGCCCCTGCCCGCCCGCGACCCCCGCCCGCCCGCCGCCACCACCGCCGCCGCCGCCGCCGCGCTCCCCCCGGGCCCTCCGCGGCGCCGCCTGCCACCACTGAGAGCCGCCGCCCCCGCCACCGCCACCACCACCCCCCCCGCGCCCCTCCCGGCCCCCCCAAAGAGCACCAGCAGCCATTTCATCTCCACCACCACCACCAAGTAGGCGCAAAAAATGGCAGAAATGGAGAAAGAAGGGAGACCTCCCGAAAATAAAAGGAGCAGGAAGCCGGCTCACCCGGTGAAGCGGGAGATCAACGAGGAGATGAAGGTAGGTGCCAGCGATGGGGAAGGGAGCGGGGGTGCTCTCCCCCCCCCCCCCCCCTCACCTCACCGCCCCCCTCCGCCGCCGCCGTGCATGGAAATGAAATAAGAAAGGATCTCTTGTCATTTTTTTTTTTTTTTGTAGGATGCACTGAATGTGTCTCAACTCCGCCTCCTGGGCTGAAAACAGAGACGAATTCACAGGCTGCAAATCCTGTTCATTGACCAGCTTTGATTTATTTATTTAAAAAAAAAACAACCCTCTCCCTCGTTGGGCTTTTAAGCTCCTTGGGTGACAGTAATAAACCTTTTTTTTTTTTTCTTTGTTTCCTGTAGCCATCCCCTCAGGTACCTGGGAAGCCCTAAAGTTAGAAAAGAAAGGGACCTCTTTTAAACACTGCTTTTCTCTCCTGTTATTTTTTTTTTTTTCAGTAGCCGGCTGCAACTGTGTAATTAAATTGTCAAAGTGAAATGTTGCGGGATGAGCCGCGCATCCGTCTTCCCCTGAACGCGGAGACCCTTCGGCTCTTGCTCTGCCTCCCGCTGCCTCCTCTGCTTCCCCGGCCCCGCTTCCCAGCCCGTCGGGGCGGCGGAGGGGGACATGCGGAAAGGGGGGGGCTGTCCAGGTGGCTGCTTTGGGGATGGAAGTGTTATTTATCCTGCGGAGGAGGGAGGGCTGCCCTGCCTTGATAGGAAGCTGTGCCAATCCAGCTGTGCCCTGGAGGTAGGGCTTGAGGCGGCTGCTCCAGATGTTAGGATGGCCGCGATGGCACAAAAACGTTATTTCGGGACTTCTATTATCGTTAGGTCGCTGCTCCAGCCTTGACTGGTCCTATTTTTCGCGCCTGTTTTCCACGTCTGTTCTGTGTCTGTTTGTTTTACGTCTCTGATTCCCCAAAGTTGGGAGCACCCACCGTATTGCGAGACTCCGGCTGAACTTGTTGTCATTGTTTAACACGCAGATAAAGTGACTAAAACGGCGCAGTCTGGTTATAAGATAAAGCTGCTGTCATCTCATTTGAATATGTCATTTATTATAAGACTGATTGTAAGTGGAGGACTGCCTGGAAAATGTCACGCGCTCGCACAGCGTGTATGCTCTATAGGCGAGTGTATAAATGCGCGTGCTGCCTTGTGAAAATACCTTTGCTTTCTGGAGCATTGATCTCCCCGTGTAAAATTAAAACGGGAATGCACAATCCCCTCCCCTCTTTTTTACGCCACTAATTTCGACGAGGTGCCCTTTCCTGCCCGAGGCAGGCGTTGGGGCTCCTGCTGCCTGTGCGACGAGCGCGGACACACGGTTCTGCCTGCGCATCGGCTGGGAATGTGGACAAGAGTAGTGTCGGGGGAATGAACGAAATAACATGCCCGTGCATCTCTTTGGAAATAAACCGTCCCCAAGGAGCGGCAGTATTATTCTTTGCGAGATATATGACACATCCTATTTTGGGAGAGGGTTCTGTGCAGGCACCTGGGAGTGAGAGTCACTGCTCGTGGTAACCCCATGTAGTTTTGGGGACTGCAGAGGTCTGTAGGATAGGGCATTGGCCCCTCAGAGCATCGCCTAATGCGATCTATACGGATTGCAGCTTTTAAGTTTCATAGGTTCTAGAATTACAAATTAGCTAATTTTAATCAAAACATGTGAAATGTTATCCTGGCTGGATATAAAGGCTGACTGTGCTGGATCCTCTGGGTTTGTTTTGTTTACTTTGGCTGCAGGCACACTCAGCGGTTTGGGAGATAGTTGTTCTTCTACAGTATAACAGATGTTTGTCTGAAAGGGTGAGGAAGAAACAAAAACAACATTGTGTGAAGGAGAAAAATTACACAATTTTAAACTAATGCTTTGGTATTAAGCACTGGCATTAACCTTCACGTAGAGAGTTTCTCTTTTTTAACCATGGGTAGCTGCTTAAGGTTAGAAACCTCAAGATTTCAGCTGACTTAAAAATTAGAGGCGGGTAAAAATGGCATTTTTGAACCAATGTGATGAATTTCTGGTTGAGAGTGAGATAGCTGATGGCAGAACCTTTCACAAAACACAGGCCACATTTCAGTGTCAATTGTGCTACATATGCTGCGCTGGGAGACTGCATTTTCAGTAGGACAGTTGGCTGCTGTCATCCAAGAGAGGGAAAGAGAGAGAGGAGGAAAAAGAAAAAAGGAAAAAAAAAAAGGTGACTTGAATTTTTGACTTGTTGAGAAAGTTAAAAATCCTGTGGCGGCCACTCACTTTTTTTCTTTAGTGATGAATTAAGATGTCTGGTTGTTCTGGTAAACCCGGGGAATACAATAATGCAACAAATTGGTTACACTGTGCAAAACGTTTGCAGTGAAATGACAGAGGGAGCACAATGTGCCCTTGTGTGGGTTCATATCTGTAATGTTCAAACAGGCTGACTGTTTCCCTTCATCTGAACTGCTTTCATCTGGACCAGTGTAAAATAAGCTCTGGTAAGTAATCACGGCAGAGCAGAAAGAAAGGAATGTATACAGCAATAGACAGCCTAAGCTGTAAAAACTGTAACCCGAGTATCAGCAGCAGATCAGATATCAAGGCTTTAAGGTAGGGGAAATGAAAGAGATGAAGGGGAGGAAAAGACGAGAGAGAGGGAATGGAAAAGTCAGCTTGGAAAGTGAAGGAGAAGTAGGAGGGCCCCCTCAGGGAAATTTGGCTCAGGGATTAGGGAATTTTATCATGGTGTACAGTGACCTACTCAGGTTTCAGCCCACGTTGGATCAAATTGCCTCCCTTTGCGAGCAGAAAGAAAAAGGACTGGTGTATATGTGATTTTTTTTTTTTTTTTCCTTCGGGTAATAAAAAGGCCATTGGTACAAGTGTCTATTTTAAGTACAGCAAATGCAGGGCACTATGAATGAGCAGTAAAATTATCTCATCCCGGAGACTTCCTTCAAGATTTGCTGTTTGATATAGTCAGATATTTACTCGAGAAGGGTCACGACACCTCACTGCTTGATTTGTTGTCTTCCGACAGTAGTGTCATAGCTCAGTTTTAACATGACTGGATGGATATTCAGGTTGCTTGCTTTTCCCTTATGCCAGATATTAAGTTACATTTTTGTTATCTCTAACCTAATGTACATGATGGTCATAACAAATTTTAATACGATACAATGTTTTGTGTAAAAAGCACATGACTGCACAGTTTTCTGATATTACATTTCAATGAAAAATATATTCAGGAGGAATTGTTTTGTTTTGCTTTGACCTTCACAGCCTCTCTTTCTTTTTTCTGATTATTGTTTTCTTTTGTCCCCCTTCCTCCTCCAGACGATACTCACCGTGTTTATTTCCAGGGGTAGCATTGTTCACCTCCTTCAGTGCAGTGCCATTTCTCATTCACTGGTGAATAACAGAACACCCAATAGATAACAGATCCAAAGTTATTGTCATCAGGGAACCCAATACTATTTTAAGACTGAAATATTTTTTACGGTTTAACTGATGAAGGTGCTTGTCAAGGCATGGTGATGGCTCCCCCCCATCCATCCCTCCTCAGCTTATTTCCATTTGCCATCCCGCTGCTCAGGAGAAGCTTGGTGTTGTGAAATGAAGTTATGTCCAGTATGGATTGCACTGGAAGTTCTCCTGCGCAAACAAGACAATATGTCTGCACGTCTCTGTCAGTTGAAAGGCAAGCAATTAATTTGTGCTGTATTTTCACAGGGCTGCTCCGCGGGCCCAAGGAGTTTACCGTCTGTAAATACTCTCAATAACTAATTTGTGTCTAAAATTGGGCTTCATTCCCAATGCCTAGAGCTTAAGACAGCCCCATCTGTTATAGTTTAATAGTAAACTCATCAGAAGATCTTTCAGTTTAGTGTTTTAATATTCCCCATTTGGCATTTAAAAGTACTACTGTCGGAAGGAGGGAAGCAGTGAAGCAGGCGTAGCAGTGCTGCGCCTGGAGCCAGTCGGAGCACTCCGAGCTCTCAGAACATTCCAAGGAAACGCCTCCCTTCTCTCCTGAAAAGCAAAAAAAATGTCTTTGGCGAAGTGGAAAAGCAGACGGACTTTATCAATCGTACTATTTCAGGAGGCCAAGGTGGGTTTGGGCTTGTGGGATTTTTTTTGTTTGTTTTTTTTTTTTTTCAGAGTCTGCATGGAAGGAGTTTTGTGGGATGGCTGGAAAAGGGAGCTGTGTGGGCTGTGCAGGGAGCCTCACCTGCCTGTTCACCCTAGAAACAGCGCTTCCCCAAACAACCTGGGTGTTAACGGACCCAAAGGTGTATGTGGGAGGACAAAGGAAATGAAAGCATCAAGAAATTTTGCTTTCTGATAGCCTAAAGGTCTAACCATAAAATGCAATATGGCGACAGCATAAATAAGCAAAGAAAGTGAGGGCTGGTAAAAAAAAAATTAAAATATGTATATAAAATCCAAGTTCATATTGTGGCTATAGAAACATTTATATTTCCTCAGTGCAGTGAAAGTGAAAAGTGAATTTGTGGGGCTCTGCACCGAGTGGGTTCTGCAGGCAAGGAAATGGAATGGAGCCACCGTGCTTCCTCCCAGATCTGAAATAAACATTCAGCAGTAAAACCTAGAAGAAAATGAGTCTGACAGACTCGTTCTCCCCTGCGTTTCCTGCCTCCCTGTTTGCCAGGCCTCGCTCGGTGAAGCCAGGCCTTGCCCCCTGTGAATAAGGTTCATAGAGAAGGAAAGGCGAGAGGTCTGAGATGGAAAAGGAAGCGTGGCTCAGCTTCAGAATGTATTAATTAGTGAAGATTTGGGAAAATGATGCATTGCAATTTGAAAAATGAAGCTGTAGGTGTACTGTTACGATGAAACGAATCCTAAAGTGGGAATAAATGTGATTATATTTTTACTGTGTAGCGTACAAGTCAGTCTCACAAAGGAGAGAAACCACAGTCTGGCGAGTCAACAACTGGCGAGTCATCTTTGCCATGAATAGGAAGCACATTCAAGTCAAAATACCAACGAGCATAATAGTTAGTTAGTTATCCTGGCTCTTCCAGGAGGGAGGATATTTCTGTATAGTACAAGAATAGAGAACTCGTACAGTTAAAACATGCAAATTACACATTGCCCCACAGTGGTGATAAGTGGTTTGGGACGTAGCAGGGGGGCGAGGAAAGGATTGCCGCCTATGAGGGAGGGAGGGCGGGCTTTGGTGGTGCTGTGCGTGTGGGGCCACTGGGGCGTTTTGGGGCCAGTTTCTTTGGCAGGGACAAGCCCGTTGTGCTGCAGCCGTGGGAAATGCCCTGGCGGCTGCCATGGTGTGTGGCTGCACACCCGGGCTGTCGGCTGGAGGGGCGCGGGAGGTTTGGCTCCGGTGGGATGTCAGCCCATTGCCTGGGTGCAGTCTGAAGGGGAGGCTGGAGACGCTATCTGTGTTTCCCACTGTAGCTTCTGGAGCACAAAAAGCCCAGCGTGGCATGGCGATGTGAGCACAGAAGGATGCAGGGCAGGATTTCTGAACTCGTTGTCTCAGCTCCGACTCCGGCCCACACCGTGAGCGGGACCGGGGCTCGGTCCCTTGGTTTCCCTGTGAGGGACGGAGCGTTGCCTCCTCTGCAGGGTGAAGTTGGCTTTGGTGCTGTAATTTCACAGTGAAATCCACGGACCCCTGTAGGACTCTTCTTGGGTTCAGTGGGATTTGCTCTGGTCTCAGGGGTCCCGGCTTGGCAGTGTGATTGCTGACTTGGGATTTTATTGAGGATGGGCAAGGTTTTACCTGGTGTGCTGACCTTACGTGTCATGCCAGCCCTCCGGCAGGGCTGTGGGGCTGGGGTGGCAGCCTCTGTCCTGCAGGCCCTCCACATCCTTTTGGGGAATGGGTCTGAAAGTAGACATGGACTAGCTCAGTGCCTCTGCTGTCTTGTTCCTGAAAAACCTTGGAATTGCAGCTCCTAGCACATCCTCCATCTGGTCACCCACACTTGTTTTCTCCCTGGGCTTTGGCAGGCCCATTGTCTCAGTTCAGCTGGTTACTTTCTAGCCTGCTCCATCACTGCTTCTTCTGCTCTCCTGGTCCAACATCAGGCTCTGCATTCTTGCCTTTCTCAAGCACCATGGTTACAATCATCACCTTTCTTTTCACTAAGACTTTGAAGCTTGTACATCCTTCAGTGAGCTTCTGCTGTGCACATACAGGTTATGTATTAATTGGCTTGCTTCCTTTCCTTAACTTCATCAAGGACTGGACGTTTTTTTTTTTTTTTTTTTCCTTACTGCATTCAGAGAGAGAAAAATTGTCTCCTCTCATCGGTTTTATTTTGACTATTGCCACCACACCAGTCTTTACATCTCCCATCTTGTGACCCATATTGGATCCATGTAGACTGGGCCTACCACTGAAATGGAGAGAAGGAAAAATACATGGAAACAATGAACATGGCCAATACTGGCCAGCTTCAGCAAGCATGTGACCTGTGCGACCATCATCTCGATGGAGAGGGTGTTAGACGTGGCTGCAAACGGGTTTTGTAGTCAGGAGTCTGGGGGAAGGTGATGTCATGGTTCTGTGAAGGCCTGTCTATGCGAGAGAGTTGGTGTGGAAGGAAACATTGCTCAACTTTGACCGTCACCTTGTTGAGGATGGGGTCATCCTCTTGGTTTGCTGTGTACAGTGTGCTGTGTAAGGAAGCCCTGGCTGTGAGCCACCGGGAGAATAGTATTAAGAGTGATCACCACCATTGTAATATGTAAGATAAATAATGAAGGAGAATGGCTTAATTGTTTCTTTTATCCAAGCACCCTCGTTGAGAAATCACAGTGCTTACTTTTGTTACTGCTAACATGTAACCTCATTCTACTCTCGCTGAAGTTCATAGCAAAGGCCCCCAGTGATTTTTATTCTTTTAAAGAGTCAAGTCTATTATGAGTAATTTCAAAATCAAATGTACTTTTTTTGTCATTACGACTGTTCATTTTTGTGCATCACTCATCATGGATGGTAAGATAAGGCTTGTAAGGTACTTAAGCTTTGTGCCATTACAAGCCCAACCATCACTTTGATTAGATTCTGAAGAGACATATAAATGTATGAATTTTCAGGAAAAAATAAATATATATACAGCATTGCTTGCCTATTCCTCGATGAGTAATTAGAACTGAGTTGATCAACAGTGCAAATAAAGCAGAAAGCATCCACAGGAGGCAAATTCAGAGCTACTCAATTAATTTGGTTGCAAGGGGTTTAAATTAGGAAGGCTTTGGTCTCAACCTTGCTAGATCAGTCTCTCGGGCTGCATCTCTGTCGTTGAAACTCAGCAAAACAAAGGAAGCTGGTGGAGCTTGTCGTTGGGCACCCGTGGACCCGTCGGGCCATTCTGGGTGAGCTGCAGTGGCGAGGTTTCACTCTCCATCCCCAGGTCATTTCGTTGTTGGATTCCCATGGGTTAGAGACAGGGTTTATGCATTGGGACCCTTCAGCGCTGTGAGAAGAATTTTCTAAAAAGCTGAAAACCAAAAAAATTTAGAAAAATTTCCCACTTCTGCTAGTATTTAAAACACTGACAACACTGCATCATTCAAATGAGTTTATATATATAATTTTAGAAACGTGTTTAGGTATTAGCCGGATTACACTGCTTTGTACTTGCTGTTGCAAACTGTAGTAGTGAGATAGTTCAGACATAATGGGTTGTTGTACTTGCAGTGCTAACAGTAGAGGTAGAAAGATATGATGTTTTCCAGCAATTTGGGGCTGCAGAGGACAGTCACGGAATCGAGACTTCCAGCAGGAGGTCAAGTGAAAATGAAAGGGGAAAAAACAGGGGGGAAATTGATGCTCCAAGGGTTTGCTGTGGCATTTTCTTTTTTCTTTTTTTTTTCTTTCTTTTTTTTTCTTCTTTTCCTGAAACATGTGTTTGTAGCACAATTGCACAGGGGGTACTCCTGGAAGAGTATAAATTGCTTGTGTTTATTGCTTATAGCTGCTTTACGGCGCTCCTTGAGTGACAGGAACACCTATGCAATCTGGTGTGATGAATGAGCCAGGAGCAGTGCAGCTCTGACGTTCCAGGGCAGAGCGCCTGCTGTAGCTTTGAATTCAGCAGCAATTATCATCTGATTAATTTTATTTATTTATTTAAATGACTGGAGAATTGCTGTGTTCTATCATTAGACTTGCTCCCACTCAAAAATTAAGCTAGAGCAGTTACTAGACAAAATCTAGCAACCTGCAAATTTGACACGTACCATTTGTTTTGAGTTGATGCTGTGTTCTCCTTGTTCCTTCGCTAGTAGCCAGAGTCCCAGAAGAGAGTGTGTATCAGGAACATTATTTTAGATGTCAAGATCTTGCAGGAAAACGGAGTTTGGAATTTGTTTTAAAAGAGTGATAATATAAAAAATGCAGGAACCAAATCGGAAGGCTTTGTGTGTGGCTTTTTCGTTTAATTTTATAGTTGTCATACTACTTTAAACTGATCTTTGCTGTTGCAATAATTCATTAGCTGGTTTCCTTTGGTAGTTTCCTGAATCTGTAAGCCCTAGAGCTCCACGGCACTATTTGGTTTCAGAAAGCTTTGTTGCCTGGTTGCAGATTTCTTAAGTTGCTCCGCTAAATCTCCTGGCCCAGTAATGAGCGTTTTCTACAGAAATATTTTTGCCACATGACCTAGAGGATGTGTTTTTAATGGAATTTGAGAGTTATGACAGTCATGTTCCATATTTTGCATTGCCATACAAACATAAAATGTAACCACACGGCTGCTTGGAAATCGGTTTGAAAATAAATATGGCAAAACTGAGAAAGGTTTTCTTAAGCAAATATAAGAGGTGTTTATCTGAAACGTTATGGTAAGATGATTTCATGATGAAGAGTTTTTAAGTGGTTTGACTATGCAAGGCCTTATAACTCTGAGGAAAATATGTCTTCTCTGTGATTTTATTTGATTTGGTTCATGGGCAACTCAAGGAACTGTAATTGTGTCAGTGACCTGCTCCAGCTGAAAAGACTGTAGCGCGGTAAGATTGATTAACTGCTGGTTGAAAAAAATCCTAGTTTTCTGTTATTCTCTTGCTGTAGTCTTAAATATTTTATGGCAACACAGACAAGTTTGTGTGACAAATGTATGTTAAAATATTTCTGACATTGAATGCCGAAGCAAAAGTCATAAATACCTCTCCTTTTCATTTTCCTTAAATTACAGATGTATGAGTCTCTGTCATAATTACACGTGCCAGTCAGAGATTTAAATGCATTACACTTTATGCACTTGACTTATGAAACGAACATTAGTCTTTAGGAGGTGGGCCAAACCTGACACTTCCTCGTGTAGCACAGATACGGTTCGATTTATGCAGCCCTCCCTTCCTTCCAAATGGTTATTGATTACATAAATAAGTAGGTAATTTTTCTCTTTCAGAACTTTGCAGAAAACACTATGAATGAGCTCCTTGGCTGGTATGGTTATGATAAGGTTGAATTGAAAGATGGAGAAGATATTGAATTCAGGAACTACTCGGCAGACGGGGAAAGCCGCCAGCACATTTCTGTTCTCAAAGGTAATGAGACTTAATGTTTCTGTGCTTGGGCAAAGAAGGATTAATATCTCAACCTGTCTGAATTGGCGTGGACTGGGAAGTGTGTTCTGCAGCTTGTTTCGTGGTTGGTTTAAATAAAAATATCGGAGAGTCCCTTCTAGTATGAGGAAGCCAATAGAGTACAGGGAAAATCGCTTAACAAAATTGCTGTCTGTAGGCACTTACCAACCTGCCTTCACAAATAATGCCTTGTGTGAGTCAGTTGAAAGTCATGTACCTGTGGTACCAATGAGCTGCTCACAGCTGGAAAAAAGAGAGAGCACTTTCTTAGCTCTGTGGCTTTAAGAAACCCTTTTGCTTCCAAAACTAAGGCTTTTTGGCCTATGGCTTTTTAAAATGCTGAAAGATTTTGAGCTGGAATATTCACAGCGCATGTGGGAATCCCTGTGAGTGTTCCTCAGGGATGTTTGTACCATAGTGTCTTCTGCAAGTGCTGCAGAAGTTCTCCAGGAGTGGAATTTGTTTGGGACAGCGCTAGATCTTCGTGTAGCATGAGGTAACTCAAAAGGTGAAGGATGGGATCTAGGCTTTTTGTTCAGCCGTTCCGTTGGTGCCTCCTGACTCCGCAGCCGCAGCAAAAGGGCAGGGGCTTGCGACCAGAGTGAAGCGGAGAGTCTGAACTTGCAGCATCTTGGCTTATCCAACAAGAGTTCCTCAAAGGCGAGGTAAAGAGAGGAAATTACAGCAGCTTTTAACGCTCCCAGACCGCCACTTTTCACTGCCTTTGTGGCCAGCAGTGCTTGGGCTTTCTTTCTGACGGGCAGCAGCAGTGCTGTATTCAGAGAGTGCTGCAGTGAGTACTGATACCAGAGACCAGTTCTGAAGGAAAGGTGGATAGAAAAAAGGTAGAAAAATTAGAGGTAAGGTGAAGCAACCTAATTGTGTTAAAATTGAGCATTTGCAGCTTGTTAGTTCTATAGTGCCATTGGTGATCAATATTTATTTTTCATTGAAAATACGATGTCATTAAGCCACCTTTGAAGAAACTCGTTCCTATGCAGTAATGCAATTAATTTATTTATGTTTTAATAAATAGATCTTTTATTGAATGATTTGTGGCTCCAGTCTATGCCTGATGAAATTTGTGACTTTTTTTTTTTTTGTAGACACATGATACAAACCATATGTTTTATGTACCAAACAAAGATGTTGAATACTTGTGCCAGGTAGAAACTTTTGGTGTGTGCAGTCTGTGGGAGGGAAAAAAGTGTGTTTCTTTTTCTGAGATATGGGAGGAGAGGGAATAGTAAGAATCAGGTCCTGCTCCATAGCTAAATGAGGTGCATTAGAGAAATTTCTACAAATAAGAATCCTGAGGTGATTTGGGATTAAAGAATTAGAATAATAACTGTCATCATTTCATGCACACTTTGCTGTAATTTCAATATTTTGTTCCTTTCTTTAGTTCCTTTCCGTTACTACTGCTGCTACTAGTATTACTGATAGAGAATTAGGAATTCTTTTATTTTTCAGTGTATGCTTCCTGCATGGGTGAAGTCACAGTACACTGAGTTCATAACCATGCAAACGGTGGACATGAAGGACATGAATAGGGTATCATTGATTAAATCAGGTGTACTAAGGATATATGTTACAAAATAATCTCACCTTAATAAAAAAAAAAAGTATAGTTGGGTTTTGTGTGAGTTTGATTTATTAAAATGGAGGTTTTCTGAAGAATATTGGAAAGTATCCATATTTTAAGAGGGAAAATATCTGGAGAGGGTTGTGCACCCTTCTTGTATTAGGGTAAGTAATTTAATGAACAGATTGGTGAAAGTATGTAGGGGCATTTAAGAAATATATTTGTCATACTGTACAATGTGTTCTTTGTGTTTTACAGAAAATTCTTTGCCAAAACCAAAATTACCTGAGGACAGTGTTATTTCACCGTACAATATAAACCCCGGCTACCCAGGGCTTGCCACAGGAAATGGACTTTCAGACTCACCAGCAGGGTCGAAGGATCACGGGAATGTACCTATTATTGTCCCATTAATTCCACCACCTTTCATAAAGCCACCAGCAGGTAAATCCTAATGAACATTTCAAAATGGTAACTGTCATTGACACATGTCCTGGGATTGCTAGATTATGATGTCGTTGTAGGAGAGCTGATTACAGAATCTTTTAAAACCAGTCACGGGGAACTTTAAGACCATGGGAGAGTGACTTTGTTACTACTCTTGAAAAAGTTCTGAAAACGCAATGACAGCAGGCCTGTTCTGCTTGTGACACTCTTGTGTGCTGAATTATATTCTCAGCACTTCAACAATCTCTGCTTTTAGGAAAAAAAAAAAGATGTTGTTTTGATGAATAAAGCCTTTAAATAAGTTAATGGAAGATGATTAAATTAAAAATAGGCTACATGAAGGAAATGGCAAAAGAGACAAAGCTATCAAATCAATATCATGTCTTTATATCAGGTTAACAAGCTCATCCTGGGAAAACTGTCTCTTGATTCTCATTGAAATCCCTGACCGTTGTCTCTTGAGGGTTTAATGTGATCTTAACTCTACCCAGGAGACTGCACTGAGATGTTTTACATTTTCATTAGATTTTTATCAGGAGTGATTTTATAACATGCCATTCCTCAGAGTTTGCGTGAAAAATGATTTATTCCACACTGCATGCTGCTTACCATAATCTGTGAAAGTAACTCTTACGGCTGCACCGGGGTGATTAATTGCTGTGTTATTGTTTACTGCCATACACAGTGCAATAACTGGTGACTGTAGGTAGCAGCAGGCTCAGCCCTGCTTCTGTGGATGTCTCTGGGTGTTGTTCTGGGTGCTCTTGGGTGACCGAGGTGCTGAGGAATTCAGGGTGACCTGCAATACCTGCCCAAGAACGGGAGCTCGCCGCACACAGGGAAGCAGCTTGGCTGAAGAGTCCCCATGGGATGTGAGGAGGCTTCTGCAGAGGCAGAGCAGCTTGTAGCATCGGGTCCCAGGTGTTAGATGGTCACCTCTGCCCTCCGTTGCATTGACTAAAGGTAACTGTAAAATACCGATCGGTCCAACAAATTGTTTGCCTCTTGACAGTCACATGAGAGAGTAGAGCTGCCCCTCTTAAATTATTTTATGCCATTGAGTTTTATCTCTAAAGAAGTATACTAATATGCTATGAATAATTTTCAAATGTTACTCAATATGCAGTCCCTGCCAAAGACTTTTCATCTATTTTATACGATATTTGCTAATTACCAAAGCTATTTGGGCCCATTCCTGCAGCCTTTACACAGCTAAAGATCTCGGGCCATATGGGCTGGATCTTCAGCTGTTGTTGATTTGGCCCTAAAGCTTTAATCAAGGGCTTGTGCCATCCCAAGCTATTTTCTCCTCCAATCTGAATCATGAATGAATCCAGAATGCTGAATTTGTGGTACACGAACACAAGGCTATAACATGCATTGTGCAAACTGCCACAGTTGCTGGATTTTTATGACATCAAACAAGCAGGAGGAGATGGAACTATGAAGTAGAAAAACAAATTACTGCAACAGTAGTTAAGTGGACACAGGGGAACCTTGGCCAAGTCAACTGCCTTCTGTTCTTTGCCTATTCGCCTACCACGTGTGATCCCGTGTTCAAATATACTGCTAAGGGTGATGTGCAGAGAAGGCTTTTTGGAAGTATTTTCCAAATTTAGATTTTTACTTCAATAATTCATTGTTTTACTCACGTAGGGGAACTGAATGCATCATCTCTGCCTCCTTTGACTTTATCCTATCATCAGTAATGAACACGAGATTACCAGGACTTCTGAGCAAATGAGCATATTTATCTCACCTTTATTTTAGAGAGCAAAGTTTGGGAGGACTGGAGGGGGAGGAGAACCTTTGTGGGATTTGCAATAGGCATTGGTAGGAATTGTTTTGTTTTATCTTAGGGCGTAGGTGCCCTAGTCATGATCACCCCAAAGAGCCTGGCAAGAAACAACTGGTGAATACAAGTAGGAAAGGGAGTACAAAGGAGCCAGGAGAACCAGCGTGAGAGGCAGTGGTCTTGGCACTGCACTTTGACACCCTTTTGTGGGTACTACATCAAAGTAGAAAACTTCAGAGTGATAGAAAGCCAGACAAGAGTAACTCTGGGGATGTTTTCTCGGAGCCCCTCACAAACACAGGGGGTGACTTTGGAAACAGCACAAAGGTACTTCTGTGTAAGTACCTTCTATGTAAGGCAAATGAAAGAGATTCACATAATTAATTGCTAAAGCTGAAAATCAACATTTTCAGCATGGTGGAGAGACAGGCTATGACTGACCTGCCACAAGAACAGAAGCAGCTTACATTTGCTCGGGTTGATAAATGAAGAGAGGGGACAGGAGGGAGAGGAAAAAAAGAGTCCAAGAGAAAGCTTCAAGGTTAAAATGGTGGGCAGAGAAAGGGATCTTTGCAGCACAGCTTGAATAGATGTGCATGGAACAAGGTTACATTAGAGGCCAGAAAGAAAACCAGGTAGTGATGCACTGCAGTGACTGAGATGCTGAGAATCGGGATAAGTCCAGACTTGTACGTGGATGGGGAAAGCTTTTAGATATTGTACAGGAGAAAAATCTACAAGATTTAAATATAGCTCAAAAGAGAGTGCCCACAGATGAAAATGATATCTAAATCATGAACCTGAAGGACAGGAAAGATGATGGTGTGGTCCACCGATATTGAGCAAATAGTATGGAGCGAGCTCTCAGGGAGAAATTATTAAGACTTTAATTCTTGCCATATTGATCTTGAACTGAGGGTCAGCACCAGTAAAGAAGTGTCAGAGAGACAGGCTGAGGTATTCCTTTGGACAGGAGAGCAACGGTCTGGAGACCATAAGCAGATCCAAGAAACAGTCACAATGAATTATTAGGTGAATAATTTTTTGCAGATAAGATTCTATACAGGTAAGAGGGAGAAGAGAAAGAACAGAACATGGGGGATGCTCACAGAAGCCTGAAGGGAGAAGTGGGAAGGACACTCTGCAATGTGCACTGATGTAGCAATTGCAGAAGCAGAAAAAACACTGGGGGAAGACAGAACCAGGAGGCCAAGGGAAACAGGATTTCCAGGGAGCGAGATATGATTCTTGGTATGGGAAATAGCTACCAGCTCAAGAAGGAGGAAGAAGGAGTACTAGCCCTGAACTATACCTAGAAAGCAGTCATTGAAGATTTCAGCAGATTAGGTCTACCTGGAGCATGCTGGAAAACTTTGAAGTGTCCTATCTGCATTCATATTTTGTATGAAAAGGCTAACACCTCAAACAGTTAACAAAATTTCCTTTTTCCCTCTTGTGCTTATTTCACAGTAAAGTGGTTTTTTGAGCAGTCTGACTAAAATTTTATTTCTAATCTGTTCAGCTTTCTGTTTTAGTCAAATGAAATATTAGGTAAAAATTTGCTTGTACAATCCTGGAATACATTAGAACACTACCTGGCCAAATATAAACAGCTCAAATAAAGGTACTCTCTCCTTGCCATACCTCAAAATTATACCTGAAAAAGGCTGACTGAAACACATGGGCCTTATGTGATACACTGACCATCTACAGACCCAGGTAATGGCATGTCAGTGGAGGATACTAAGTCCAGTCATGGGAAGCCTCCACAAGAAGGATCCCAGTTTGGGATCCTGGAGACTGTTTGCCGGATCACTCCACTGATCTGCACCACCAGGCAGATAGACCATGCTGAGGTGGTGCTGAAATCAAAAGGAGCTTTGTCAGTCAACATCAGCCATGCAACCTGCATCTGGAAGCAAATGAAAAGTCAGTGCAGCCTCCATAGAGTTGGTGTAATAGTGTCTTTGTAGCTGATAACCATCCATGCCCAGCAGGCTGGTAGCTACGTTTAGTGCCAGCAGCAGATTCCGAGTGATCTTCAGAGTTAGTCTCAACCCATTGTGACAACCTGGTACTAAGATTAGTTCTGCTTGGTGTTAGAACATTGTTGTTTGCTACACAGCAATGTAAAGAAAGTTTTTTGGTTGGTTTTTTTTTTTTTTTTTTTTGAGTTAAAAAAATAACATCATATAAATAACAAGAAACATAACAGCAATAGCCAGGAATGATCTAGAAATAAAAGTCCCACTGCCGTTGTGCAGGGTGTGTGGCCACAGTATGCAGCATGCAATCATCCTAACTGTTCTTCTGCAGCCCGTAGCAATAGTCAGGCTGAGAGGGCACTTAGGGTGACTCTGCCCCTTTGCTCAGACAGGTTTGGTCGGCTGTTGTTACATGGGATGAAGGAGGGCTAAAATCAAGGCTAGTCAAAGAAGAATGCAAAAAATTCTTTCCATGCAGGTGAGAACATGCAGCCTCCTTCCCCCAGCACCTGCTGGAGGCTATGGTCTCTCCGTTTCCCCGTTTTTTTTAAGAGTGCTCTTTGGTTTACTTTCTCTTGTGATCCCCACGGCAGTGCCTCAGTAGGGGTGGTACAACCGCTGCTTGGTGTAGCCTTTGAGCAGGGGTGTCAGCAAAACCCTTCCCTTTCCTGCCTCCTCCTGTGTCCAGGTGATGCACAGAGTACATCGGCTGTTCTAGGCACCCCAAAAACGAACTGTCTCCCTGCTGTGGTGTGCTGTGCTGCGAGGGGAGCTTACCCTCGAGGAACGTGGTGGAAGGGGAGGCAGGGAGGATGATACCATGCTGTTGACTGAGCTTTCCACAGGGGAAAGAAGTACAAGGGAAAAATAATGCTCCCTCCCAGGGTTTTCACAAGATAACAAACACATTTGGGAAAGCAAAAGGGATTTAAATCCTCCAACACAGAGATCGGTGCCGCTACATAATGTTTGGTTCAGTGATTTGCAAATGGTAACAATTGGGGTGGTACCAAAAGTTATCAGAAACTTGTGAAAGTGAAGGAGGACTGGGCTGGAGGAGCTGTATCTGGTGAGGCAAAATGTCTTAAAGGAGGAACAGAAGCATTTCTAGTTACTGAGTGCCTTGTAAGATAGGTCTGTGAGCTAAGTTAGCAAGGAAATGTCATATTCAAATACTTAACCGAGTAACTAGGTATTTTATGGAAAGGAATGAGTGATTTTCTGTCTTATAGCTTAACATAACTTTAGAATTAAAGTTTACGGTTTTGGGTTGTTGGTTTTTTTTGTAAATATAAATGCACAGGAGTAACTTGGTGCAACATGTGGGATTAAGCAGAGCCCCTGCCCTGCAAACACTCTGGAAGCTCTCTCAATATTTAAATTGTGTTGGAGGAATCTGGAAGCATAAAAGATGTTTTAACTGGTAGTTAGCAGGGCAGTAAAAAATTATTTTCAAGATCATCTGTCTGAATTCACAGAGGAATTGGTTCTGTGACTACATTACCAAGAAGTCTGATTGCAGGAAGGACTCAGTGGCAATTTTCCTTAAATAAAGACCATATTATCAGATCTAATTAAATCTATATATTGAGGCGACTTCCATTTTACTACGCTCTGGATCCCACTTACAGCATTTCCCAAATCTTACTCTAGTTGCTGAATAGCATTACAATTTCTCTAACTGCAGGTTTAGCTTTATAATAAAGACCACTGCAACAAATCCTATGGTCACCACTCTTCAAATTCTTTCTCTTGTTTTCAGTTTGAAACATCATCTCATTTACACTGATCGTAGGGTTATTAGTGCCTGTGTTTTAAAATGCCAACGGTTGCCAGGATGCCTGCCCCATCTAGCCCACTGTTGATGTCTTTTGCTCTCTGTGGAGGGCCAAGTGTTTCCTTTGTGCTAAAAAGAAAATCACAAAGTCCACGTATGCACTTTAATAGCATATATTCAAAATACACACAGGGAGTTCCCCCCCTATTAGCTGAAATAGGTGCTTTTTTGTTTGCATGTTTAAAACCTGCCTTAAATGCCAGCTTTTGTTTGTGTTGTGCATCCAGTCCTTACTGAACTATTCATGAGAATGTGCCTCAACTCATGTATAGAAAATGTAGGCAAGCCGTGGTTCCCCAAAAAGATTTTTTTTAAAAGGAGCTGTGACACTTTGCATTATTGGCAGAGCAGTGAACTTCAAGAGACTGGTCCTTAAAAGGAAGCACATTGTAGAGCCCCTGAGGCACTTCCATAGCAGTAGTTGCAGCAAGTTTTCTATTATCATCCCTGTTTTTTAATTTTCCTCTGCTAATTACTTTTTCCAAGGTACTTTTTGTACCTTAAGTTTGTCACACACCCCAACTATTTATTTAGAGGATCAGCGCTTAAGTACTATTGCAAAGGGGGTCTGCAGCAATGTTCAGGAGTTTTGTTTGTTCATTTTTTATTTTGAGGTTAATCAGATAAAGCTTCTTGGATGTAAGAAAAATGACTGTAATGGTGTTTGTACCTTGCTTTGGATCATCAGCCTCAGGAGCTGCTTTGGGGTGAAAAGTCCAACCCAACAAAAGTCCAACATGCTGCTGTATTTCTCCAATGGCAAGTGGTGGTTTCAGGAGGGGCAGGCGAGTAACTTGGAATTAACCATCCTGAAATCCTGGCAGGTCCTAGTGGAAAAAGTGAGCCCTTATTTTTAATACTGCTAGAGTCAAGTTGAGATGTAATGTCTTTAAAAAGGAAGCTTTGCAGCTTTTCATTAGAAGGTAATCGTGAAAGCAACTAAAAATTTTAAAGATGTACATCAGTGGGCTAAGCACAGTTCCCAGCATTGGGTAAAAGGGTTGTTCTAGCTCCCCTCAAAAACCCTGAGATCCAAACTGCCTGTGTGATGGGATGGGACGCACCAAAGAGAAAAGAAGAAAGCAGTAGTGTGGAGATGAGGCTGCTGATAGCTGCGGTGGAAGGAAACTCCCATGCCAGGAAGAGATGGGTGGTAGGGAGACAGTGAGGAGGGATGGGGTGCCAAAATATTTTCTGTATCAGATCACAGGTAAAACCACAGCCAAGGCAGAGGTATCACACAGGCTCACTCAGTCCATCGGACTTACCCTCTGAGATCTCAGTCCCAAACCCTGTCCCCATGTGGTCTTCCTTCTGCACAACAGGACTTCTTCAATACTGCAGTTGGGCACCTTCAGGAGTGATATTTTCTACTTGCTAGAAGAGCTGAGCATCTCGTGCTGAATTTCTTGCAAGGAAATGTGGAAAGTAAGGTTTTGGAGTACTTGTCCAGGGATCATCATCATCATCATCTGCAGGATTAGAGCTCTATCTGTATTGAGTTTCACCCAAATTCTTGAAACTGGAGTTCAAGTTGAAAATGCATATTAGTTAGTTCAAAACATTATTAGTAGAATATTGCAACCTAAAAGTTAGTAAACTGCTCAGGATTTAACTCCAGAATTGTAGGGATTTTAGGATCATCCAGCTAAACAGTGTAGGCCACGCTGGTTTTCTTAGTTAAAGGGACAGAGCTGTACATGATGGATTTACTCTGTTGTAGTTGTTGCCTTCCTTCTCTCCCCCCCACCTCTCCACGTTACGGTTCCATGTAAGATCGATTAGTCTAAACTGCTGCTCATTGGGCTTAAGAGGAACAATTTTCTGCAGCTCCTTCACAGTGGTTTGAAAGGAAAAAAAATACCAAACATTCTGCTTAATTAAGACCTAAAGAGGCGGTGCAAACTTTTGATGATTAATTGAAGCATGCTTTAGACTGATGCATATTTAGTTATTATAATGTGATAATTTTATCTTGTTATACAAACTGCTCCCTTTGGGAACATGATTTAACACTGCAAACACTCTGTGTTTATTGCATTGTTCATTATGAAAAATACACAGGCTAAAAACCACAAGGAGATGTATCTGAACAGTATCTGTGCAGTGGGTGCAGGGAGTACTTCTTCAACCTGTAATGACATGACCCAGGGGCAGAAAAACATGGTATTGGAACTCCCACTATTCTCTCCCTGTGAAGAGTCGAGTGTGTGTAAGGAATATGTCTTTCTATTACCTGGCGTAACTATGGAAGACAGCGGTATGGATGTTCTGCTGAAAACTCTCCTTGACTACTCAGTTGTCTCTGTGCCAGCTCCTCTTTGTCTCACCTGTATGAGTACCCACACTCTCTGACGTAAGCGTGACAGACCCGAGAGCATGCCAAGCACGTTGCAAGAGCAGGTCATAGAGTCGCAAGCCCAGATGGGGGGGGGTGGGTGGAAAATGCAGTTCTTAAAAAAATATGTTTTCTTTCACTGCAAAATTATCTGTAACAGGACTTGCAAATGTTATTTTGGTGCTTTACAAACACGTGTCAGCCTAGCTATGTGAGTCCTGAAAGTGATGGTCAGGGATCGTCATCAGGAGAGCCGCTCCTGCGAGCGCTCACATGATGGACACCGGCATGCTGTCAGGGTGAGCTCACGTTGCTCCAGCAGATATGCTCAGCTAGGCTGCCAGCAAAAGTTTGTCTGTGAGCAAAGGAGGGCACTGCCGATGTGGTATACTGATGTCATTA
The DNA here is from genome assembly GCA_025769975.1 of Gallinago jamesoni. Classification (NCBI taxonomy): domain Eukaryota; kingdom Metazoa; phylum Chordata; class Aves; order Charadriiformes; family Scolopacidae; genus Gallinago; species Gallinago jamesoni. Next base: position 72,253,430 of record JAOQGH010000023.1, on the reverse strand, counting down.
CCGTGGAGAAGCTTTCTTAATGCAGACCCAATCTGAAAAAGATTAGAATAAAGATTCAGGACGGATAAGCAGTCTCAAACTACTGGATTTGAAATTCCCTGCTTCCTTGCTTTCTTTTTGCAGTAGGTTCTTCTTGCTGAGTGCTCTAGGGATGGGGATTTGATACATTTTCCTGAAAGGAAGACAAGAGTCTGGTAAAGTGATTTTTAAAGAATTTGGCTTTACAAAGCAAAGGTCTGTGAAAAAGTGAGAGGGATCTCATCTCGAATGGAAGATTTGAAATGCGGGGTTTGGATTATTCCAGTTTGCGTTTAGCAGAAGACAGTAATTAAATCATGAGCTTTTGGCTTTCCTTATTTCACAGAATCTTTTTTTTTTTTTTATAAGTTATCACTTCCCACTGCTGTGGACTGTCACTGTAGAAATACATGGACTATTACTTTTCTGTTAATGTTGCAGTCCTCTTTTTCAGTCACTAAACTTAAAACATTTTAATGAAACACCTCTGTTAGTTATTTTTACAACTTCTGCTTGGATCTCTACTGCAACCAATGTGAAGAAGGAAAGCACATGATTGGGTTTGGACCTTTATCATTGTCCCCAGCTGTCATCCATCCCCATAAGCCATAGGGCATGGCTTTGCTCCTTTTCTCTGCCATTCGTAACTCCACTTGAAGATAAAAGAAAGGTATTTGTTTTAGAGCAAATCTTCCTCCCGCTGGGCTCCACAGGGCTCGTGGTGGTGGTCCACAGGGAATTAGTTGCGTGGTATCGGATGTTTTCCTTTTTCACCTGGTGAATCACATTACAAGCAGGCTTGCGTCAAAAATTTACTTGGGCAAACCTACACCTGATGGAGCAACGGTGGCTTAAAAGAGAGATATTAGTGTACTGTCCCAGGAAGTGCATGCTCTGAAGTACTGTTGTTTTCTGGCTGCTTTACGTGGCTATGCTCAGCTAACTCTTTCGTAGCCATGTTCCTGAGTCTTTTAAATGAAAGAGGCATCTAGTTTTATTTCTATTAAATTTCTATTACTATTAAAAGCACTATATTGCATATGACCATTCTTTGGTGGTGAGGGAGAAAGGAGTTGAAGAGAGAAATAATTGAAGTTCTTTGTGTTTAGGCAGACTCTTTCTTTCCCTTTCTCCCTTTTTTCTTTCAAATTGATGAAAATTTTGATTAATATTGATGATGCCTTCTGGATATCAGCTGTCTCTTCCTGGAGGTGCAGACAGCAGCTGGAAGTAGTTTGTGGACTGTTCTCTGCTGTTTTATTGACTATCAGATCCACGGACCACAAGTGAAGCAATGCTACTTCAAAGGATTCCGCATGAGGTGGTGGTGAAGTTCTGCTGGTCAGGGCATGGAAAGAAAACTACTTGACAGAGTAGGTGACTCTCCTTCTCCTCTCCTCTTCATGCCAGGGATTTAGAGAAGTCTTTGGCAGAAGGAGGTGGATTGAGCTTTTCTGTCTTGCATAGCCTCCTACAGAGACATGTGTAATGCAGCTTTTCCATGTAGATAGTTGTTGCTGCTGCTGTGTAACTGAAAATGGACACTTGTGTGGTCCTTCTCATCAGCCACGGGAGACAGTTCATGGGTGTCAGTGAGCAGGGAGTTGAATGGTAGCTGCAGTGCTTCCCCTGTGACGACAGGCATGAAAGCCCCTGAGAGTCCCAGTGGTGAGCTCTGTGCTTCTCCTTAGAAGCTGTGTCCCAGACGAGCCAATTGGCTTCAAAAAGAGGTGCTCCAGTACCTACATTGCCAGTAAACTCTCTTTCAGCTCTGTAATTTTTTTTTCCATTTATGACAGTTACTCTCGCCAGACATGAAGGCTGTTATAAAGGTATCACTGGTAGATCTTCTATTTTCCAGAGATAAAATACTTCTTATCAATAGGAGAGTGTATGTTGCTGTTATCGGGAACAAGAGGTTGCCGTCTGTTTCCTTTGGTTCACAGGACCTTCTGGTGTCCTGAGACATTCAAAGGGGCAAGTTCAGTCTGTAAGGAATCGGTTTGCTATGGTGCAAAAGGATCTGGATCAGGACACCTCTTCAAGAGCTTAGCACTTCAGGTGGCTCAGGATAAAAATGGTGGGAAGAGCTTTTGGGCTGTGCTGTAGTAGTCAGCGTCCTGGGCAAGACTGGTCCGGAGGGAAGGCTGTGAGAGCACCACGCAACACCACCGTAACAGCACCCTGTGGTCTCTGCATCTGGCTCAAGGGCAGGCTTCTTCACCTTAGAGGTGGCTAGTGATAATTTTTGGCCAAAATGTTTTGATTTCCCTTCATGCTCAGTATATGAAAGCACTTACAATGTTGGCAAATCCCACTCTAAAGGGTACGTGATAAAATATATTGAACGCAAATCTGTGTTGTAACTTAGCTTTAAACATAGGTTTAAAGGTAGACAGTCTGATTAAAACTAAAAGGTCATTATTTTACATTGTACAATTTTATTTGTAGCTATAAATCATAACACAATTTGTGGAAGGAAAAAAGTTATTAAACTGGCAGTATTTATTCTGTTAAGGTGAATAAAATGCAGCACGTAGTTCTGAGTTATGATACTGGGGAAAGGAGCCAAATCACTCTGCTAAAAATTAGTTTGCCAATAATTTTACAGAACGATGACAGCGTAGCTTCAAAAACAAATCCTTTATAGGGAAATGGGATGGCTGCATGACAGACTCTCTGAGCTATGAATTCTCCACAGCTCATGGACCAGGAACTGCTTTAACAATTAGTCTTCAGGGATTATATTTTTTTTTTTCCAGAAGTTAGACAATGGCTGCTGTCTGTAACTGAAAGGTCACGCTGTATTATAGACTGGACATAAGAACTGAAGAATTCTGAGTTTTAAGTCAGAAAGATTCCTGCTAACTTACTGTCTTGATCTGTTTAAGAGGCTTAACTATTCACTGCCCCTGTCTGTGAAGCTGGGGTGGGAAAGACGAGCATGGGAGGATATTGCTAACACTTTAGCAATAAGCCCTGTTTGGTTTTTTTGTTTGTTTAGGTGTTGTTTTTTAATTACGCAGCAGAAGGCATACATGCCACATTCGTAACACATGTTAGAGAAGAGCTCGAAAGAGACTCGGGAACTCTGTCTGAAATGAAATTTGACTGATGAGCATAAAGACCGGAAAATAACCCAGCAGACTTTACCACTGTGCTGCATCTCCCTTCCCGGCCCAGTCTGTGTTTCTGTGACTGCTGAATTTGCACAAAAGCTCCCCGTTTTGTACACTAGTCATTATTGTGAAACAACATTGAGAAGGGGTATTTCATGGTTCTTATTTGGAAGAGGGCTCTTGTTAGAGGCCTGCCTTGGTGCAGTACCTTCTGGGGGTGTTTTATCACCAGCTTGCTGAGCAGAACATCTCAGGGGCTCACTACAACAGACTGTAAGTAACAAGAACAAAGCAGCAATACTCATTAAGCCCCTAGTCTTGGTTACTCGTTTAATAAAGAGTCGTGCGCTCTGAAACATGCTAAAGAGCCCTCGAGATTTCCAGAGCTTTTCAGCCAATGCACCATTTTTAAAGCTAATAATCTTTTCCAGCCATCTTAGAAGCTTTGCCAGTCTGCTGAGCCTGGCTGGCACAGGCCACCGGCTGCCTGAGGACGAAGCTGGTGGTCGCGGGCATGCACGGTTCTGCTCTCAGACAGTGAGGATTTAGAAATAAGATGAGCCGCTGCTGGTTGTTATCTAAGAGTAAGTGTGCAGATGTCTGAGGACGGTGTTTTCATCTCATGTAAACGTTGTTCTTATATTTTTATTGTAGAAGATGATGTGTCAAATGTACAAATAATGTGTGCCTGGTGCCAGAAAGTTGGAATCAAGCGCTATTCCCTGAGTATGGGAAGTGAAGTGAAATGCTTCTGCAGCGAGAAGTGCTTTGCAGCTTGCCGAAGAGCATATTTCAAGAGAAACAAGGTAAGAGAAATAAGGAAAGATGTAACCTACATAGACATAGTTTTAATCAGGCCCAACCTGGGTCCCATTTAGCATCTAACAGAAGCTCTTTTCTCTTGTTTTCTCTGTCTCACTTAGTTCCTCCACTTTCCATCTGTATTGTCTGTTGGACTGTCAGCCCTTTACTAACCCTGTTTCTTTCAGTTTCCTTCAGCTCAATGCTTGGGTTTTGTGAGAGTCAGGGAATTCAAACACTAATAGGCAGTAAAGCAGAAGTCTCAGAATACTTGCTCCATATACACAACCAAGAGGAGGAATCATGAGCAGAGGAGGGTTACATATGGCAGTGTCACTAAGTCCCTTGGTGTTGGGATCATTGTTAGTGGGTAAATGCTTTTAGGGCCCAAATCTGGGTCCTGTCACAGTAGCGGGTATCTTCCCACTGCTGCTAGTGAGCTCTAGTTTCATGCTTTTAAAGTGTTTAATTACTAATAAATTATTATTGCTGCAAAATTCAGAGACTCTACAAGTTTTGGTTTGGGGTAAGCAGTGTTAGAACATCTAGAGTCACATGGAAACCCCTCCTACTCAAATTAATTTTAACTCTGTCTAAAATTAGAATGCAATCCTAATATTGAATGTCTACAAAAATTGCTGTAATCACTGAAGTACAGTGCCTTAAAATGCCCCCTAGGTTACTTCAGCAGCTGTTTCTGCAGCAGAATGTGCGCTATGTCATTTAAAGAAAAATAACAAAGGAATGCTCCAGCATTTTTAGTTGTTGAAAAAGTAAATGTCCTTTCAGTGCTTAATAGTGTGAGTCTTTGGGTAGCCTTTATTGTCTTAGAAATATCTGTTATTCATAAAACCCTTTGCATTTTGTTTGGTTTTGTAAATGATACCATTTTCCCTCATACTACAGAACATACAAAGCCTGTCAAGTTCAAAGTGAATTCAGGTCTCAAAATCTGGTCTTTTACATCTGTAGTAATAAAAAATAAGTACATATGGATCCTAGATTCAGGATGCAATGTTATAGCAAATCACTCTCCTTTATAAATTTGGGTCACATCATCCTGCCAAAAAAAAAAAAAAAAGAGGAAAAAATGCCTGAAGAATTAGGTTGCAAAAATCAGTAGAGTGGAATTTTAGTGGCAGTCTTGGAGAATCAAGCTCATGATGTCTGCTGAAGCAGACAGGCAAGTTAAAGTCACACGAGTCTTCTGCGAGGAGTGGTGTTTACATACATCTAGAAAAGGTATAGAGGAGGGAAACACATGTTCCTCAGATGCTTCTCATTTGAAAACAAGTTCTCATGCATGTATGTGTATGTGCACACACGCATGTTTATGCACATGTAGTTCTATGTGCCTTACAATGTGTAAGACTTTCTGGGGTGACAGGATCCAGATCACTGTCAGCTGATGCTCCCATGACTTTAAGTCACAAATTTACATGGGTGAGATAGTTCAAAGCAATGGAGGCATTGTCAGTAGTCCTAGTTAGGTGGTTCTGTATGTCCAGCAGTGATGAGTACCAGATAATTTGGGAAACCTTGGGGAGACAGATGAAAAACACCAGTACATGGTGGATTCTCCTTCATCTACAGCTTAGATCCTGAAATAGGAGGTTTAGATCCCTTTCTAAATTAAAATTAATACATGTTAACATAATGCATAGGTGGACTTCAACCTTCTACTAATCTACGAGTAGTAGACTCAGTTTATGGCCATGAATTCAATCAGTCGGGCAATATATGAAAAGGTTCCCTTTTACCTGACTTACAATTTATTACCCATGTGCTTTGTTGGAGGCCTCTTTGTCCTTGTATTATGAGAAAGGATAAATTAGAGCATCTCATTCCCTCTGGTTCCCTTTCATACACCTCTGTTAACTCCTTCTGGAAGCTAAAAGGCGCTGAATATTTCCATCCAGAAAGCTCTCTGTATTCATTATTCTGTATATATATATATATATATATTTATATATTATACATCTATATATTAGGTGTTCTTAATATTTTTATATACCATCGTATTTCAGTGAAGTGTCCTATTCTTCACTAAAGAGGTTGCGAATTAACAAAATGTCATATGGGAGGACATGGCAAAACGTGACAAGATAATGTATAATTGATAATATGTTGGCTGCTACATTGGCTCTGCTTCAAAGCTGAGTGAGTGAGTCAGATTTTCTTCCTCTTTGCACCTCTGGAATCTGGAATTGCATAGGATCTGACCCAGCAGGGGAAATCTGGAGCTGCCCCTTGCATGTGCATTTATGGCATTGGGTGATCCAAGGACAGAATAGGAAATTCTGCCATTAAATTGACACAGGTACAGTAGAAGTCATCAAACCCTCATGCTTCTTACGTTGCATTCCACCTGTTAGTAACAGAGTGGAGTCTTGAGGAACAGGATCAAAAGAAAAGGCTGCAATAGTTTCAGATTTAACCACTGACCTCTAATCTGTTGTTACTATTCTGACAGCATACCTGTCTTCTCCATGAGTCTAACGCTTATTTATGTATTTGAGAAATTATGCCACTCTACAGTTTCTCGTTTTTCAAACAGAGAAGTAAAATAGTCACGTTTCACCTGCCTTATGTATGTTTTAAACAGTGTATCTCCGCAACAATATAGTGTTGTATTACGTTAAATATGTACAGCTGCTGCATTTCTGGGAGCTGATAGGACTTTGTGGTCACTTTATTTCAGGCTTGAATTTCCTAATGGATCGTGTTAAGCAGTCTTCCCTCCCTCCCCTAGATAAGAAGTGCTGTAATAAGCACTTGCTTAAAATGATAGGACTGTTCAAACAGTAAAGAATAAGTCATTGCTAATGTCTCAAAATGGCACTAAGTAATGCTGCAAATTATCCATCCCTGAATGCCAATTGCTGTGTTCACAATTTGGATTTTTGTCCTCATCCTGATAACAAAATGCTCTGCCATACGCAGGGCAGATGTGGGCTGAAGTGATGCATGCCCATGAATTCCCAGCTGGGAGAAGGCTTGGCATGAGAACAAAGAAAGTGCTCCAAAAAGCCCCAGCTTAGGTGGGCATTGACTGCTCCCAACCTCTAACTCCTTCCCAGCCCTCTCCCACAATTGGTTTAGCAAGACCTTGCCGGCCTCAGGGGTGTTTCCAACCCAGTTTATTTGAAGGACATCAGTCCTTCCTGCCTTTTATCCCAGGGTAGTTGAGTTTGCCTGTAGTCCAGCAGCTGTGCCCCTGCACCCTCTGCATCCATACGTAGCCAGGGTTGTCGGGGACCTTCACAAATGGGAAAAAGTCTTGCACGATTGTAGGTTGCTTTTCTCATAAGGAATGCAAATTTTGCCCCAGGTATCCTGCAGTCGTGACCATTTAAAATCATCTAATTAGCAGCCATGCCTTGCAAGAATAGAAATATATATATATTGAAATTATAATGGGCCTCCCCAAAGAGTGCAATTTAATCTAAATTACTAGAAATAATTGAAGGAAAAATTGGGGGTTTTACCCCTATAGGCAAAGAGTGAAGTGTTTAGACTATATCAGATTTAGAAAAAAGCCTAAAAATACACCACCCCACCCCCCCAACAAAAATAACCCAAATCTGTATTCCTGATCCTGTTTGGTCTAATATGCGTAGTCAAATACACATAATGAACTAGTGTATAATGATAACCTGTTGTGTATAATAATACCAATTAAAAGGAAGTGTAGCAGGAAAAGGGAGCATTTCATACTAATGCTTGCAACTGAAGATTTAAGGTTTGGAGCTGTTCTGATGCTCCCTTCCTTAGAGATTTAATTTTACAGGCCAACTAGTATAAAGTTAAGTACCAAAGAGGCACATAAGGGCAAAAAGCACTAGACCACCAAGTGTCAGAATATTAAATTTAAAGGAAACGATTGGATTCATAATTGGATCCAGTGAGTTTGAAGCTTGAAAAGATTAATTTTGAAATTAAGTTTATTGACTCAATGGGTCAGAAAACAAACTTATTATGACCAAATAGCCAAACCTAGAATGAGGACTGAATTCACAGAGGTTATAGGCTCTATTCACATATATATTAAAGGATAATCTACTTGATTTGACTAAGACATGGGAGACAAAGTGGCTGTGAGGTTGTCAGATGGCGTTTTATACTTGACCTTGTTCCTGTTTCACACTGCCTCCCAATCAGGAAAAAAAGATGATAGATGTTTTTGTTTACAGTGCAGTCAAATTTCATTTATACTAATAAACAAAAAGGCATCAATCAAAAAGTAAAAGTAAACTGCTGTTTAGCAACATGAAGAAGTAAACGATGATGGCTCTTCTCCCTGCACGGGACAGTGACCATGTGAGACGGTAGCACAGACTGGCAGTGTGGTTTCATGTCATCCTTGTAGCAAGAATGAATGTTAATAATCAAATGGGGTTTTAAAGGTAGTCCTCATTTATTTAGTTCCAAGTTCTGTTGCATTAGAGAATTCCTTATGTTTCCAAATTAAATTTAAAGACAATAAAGTGCACACAACATCAATACGGCTTGGTACCCCTGCATGAATTGTTCTTTGGTTGATTAATATGTATCACTATGTGATTAATATGGACATGTATATACAAACACTTACTAAAAACTGGGAGTAAACAGAAGGTATCATTCCCCCAAATTATTACCAAGGGTTGTCAGAAAAAGTTCTCTTGATTTCAAGCTTAATTGTGCAGCCTAACAGCGCATGAGAAACATTTAACAATCTCCCTCTTAAGTCAGTAACAGCAAAAAAAAATAATGTTGCTTTCTTCTCTTTCTTATGCACCTGCAAAATTTAATTTGTAAAATGATCATCATTCATGGTATTTTGGAAAATTGCTTAAAGCATCCTGATACAAATAATGCCCCAGAGGAGAGAGGAAAAAAAAAAAGCTTAGCTTTACATTTTCCGTTAGAGTCCCTTTCCACAATAAGTTTTCAATCACAAGGGGCTCTGAATAGAAAACCTATTTCTCCTAGAGATTTAACTTCCATTAATTAGGTGTTCAGAAAGGTCACTGTAGAGCAGGTGTCCTACCTGGTTTGTGTGAAATCATCCATACTTGGTTCTGTGGAGCTGTAGAGAAGTGGGATTTAGCAAATGGTCCACAAAGCTTCTTCTGCTGTGGGTTAGCACAGAATGCATGCAAGCGTATTTATGGGCACTTGTGTGCTGTGTGTGCTTGTGTGCACACCTGTACGTGTGCACACATATGGATTTGCCACAGAAGCCAACTAATAAGGTCTCTTGCCAATGCTTGAAGGTAGAAGGGGAAAAGATGACAAACTTCTCCATAGCTGTGATTGCGGTGTTGAGATATAAATGAGTGCTGATGAATGATGCAGATGAGACGCTGAGTCTGCAGAGGAAATAGTTCAAGCGTGGGGCACAATTGTAAACTTCTTTGAGGAACTATCTGGAGAAGGAGGGGGAAAGAAAATATCCTCCCTCAGAGGATGTTTTTAAAGTTTGTGGAAGGTAGAAGGCTGTAGGCAGTGACCAGGAATCTGGAATAGATACTGGGATGTGAGTTGTGAAAGAAATGGATGGTATCAGTTGCAAAGGAGAAGAGTTAGCATCATTGTCCAGCTGTCATCAGCTGGCCTCTTCACTTACTGGATACTAAACCCAGTGAACTCACAAAGCTCCTTCCCAAAACCAGAACTAGGATGTTTCATGATTAGTAGAGGCAAATGAAACTACAAATTAACCTACTGAGACCATCAGTCAGAACATCTCATTGCTCACACACACCAAAGCAAAATGTATTAACATTGTGAACGATGAAATGCATCAGCACCTGACTGATGCCACCGATGACTTAATGAAGGGATCTGGCAAACCCAGTATGCTTGTCAGTTTGCAAACTCAATGGACATTTTACTGTCCATCTGCTGCCATTTAATACTATAAATTTGAATCAAATTCCCATTGTCTGAATTACTAGCAGGTATCCAATCCAATTAAAAGGCGTGTTCACTTTTAATTTTAACCACCATGTCACATTACATCAGTCGTGTTGCATTCTGGCTACTTTGTTTATATCAAGATGAATATGCTAATTACAGCTTGAGAATCTGCTGCCTCTTGGACAGCAGGCATTTGCTTCAAATGAAGCGACCAGTTTATGGGAGGCATCAGTTCTGGGCAACCTCAGCGACTGCATCTTTCTTTCTTGCCAGAAGTAGGCTTTGTTTACATACAGAGGTTACAACAACGCACCACTAATTGCATTAAGACTTGACTAGAAATTCTTTTAAGGCTTTCACACACTAGGTTGTACGCAGTTTAGACCAATGATTGGGATTTAAATAGATGTTATTGGTATTGGAGACGTGAAAGAAGTTGCTGCCTGCCAGAGTGACTGAGGAAGAAAGATGGCTGGTAGCTATTTTTGTGGAGGTTACTAAGGTGCTTTGCTGAAGTCTCAAATCATTTAGGGTGAAGTTTTGAAGGGGAGAGGCAGACACGAGGGGAAGAACAGACATTTTGCTCCATTAAAACATTTGGCAAGATAGACTTCATGATCTGTATCCAGGACATTTTTACATCACCAAGGGATTTTTGATTAAAGAGTTTAGATGCATAACAGTGACACATTCAGAAAATGAGCAGATATAATACACGTGGGTGCTTTTTTTACCTCTGAACCCTTTTGGCTCCAACATAGGTGAGCTAAGCAATAGCTCAAAAGAATATTGCTCTCCCTACATTCCATGTCTGTGTTCAGGTTATGTTAGATTAGTCCATATTGCCTTGGCCTTTTATGAAATTAAGCACCTCCCTGCTTTGTTTCCATGTGATCAACACAAAATGAGCATCAATTCTTTAGTCGGAGGAAAACTTAGGGTAGATCTCCAAAGTGAATCTAATTTGCACAGATTATATTTGGTGCCACTTTTCCCTTTCCTAACGAGCACATCAATCATTAATACTAATATGAGCTGGGTAAATAATGAAATGCATATTAAATAATATGTTTGTTCAAAAATATCATGACATTTGAATAAATTACTGCCTTAATGCATCTGTTCACTTATCAGTCAGCTCATTAACTTAGGGAAATATTGAAAAAGGAGCTTGAGTATTTTTTTCATTCTATATATTTTTATGTAAAAATGAAAACTAAGCAAATAGGGTTTTCAAAAATATGTTTGGGTTAGGAAGAGTGTTGTAAGTGCCACCCTTTGTACACACTCCTTGAAAGGACATATGGAATATTACAATTGACGGCATAGTTTAACGGGGTTAAACTCTGCACAGGCAGGGGACCATGGTGGGCAGCAGTAGAAAGCCTGAGGGGCCCAGATGAAGGTGGAAGGTCATTTCTAGTCCTGAATTTTCCTGGGACTGTGAGTTGTTGTCACACTTTGCTAGTGGTGAAGGAATTTGTGCAGGTGAGGCTGCAGTTCAGTGGAGTTGGGGCATTTTTTTTGTCAGCTGATGGTCTGTATTTAATTACTCTCTTACTCTTCCAAAGTGGTGACTTCCCTCTCCATCATACATAGAAATCTTGGGACAAATTCAAGGATGAATTGGAGTCAAACTAAGGGAATAAATAACCTTGTATATCTTTTGGCCTCCTCTAGGAAGGAAAGTTTCATCCCTTTTAGGTTTGTTTGCAAACATGTGCTGGTTTTATGGGAAGACTGAGGAAGCCCTTACACACGTTAACCTTGAATCTGGCCCCGTGAGTCTGAATGAGGCTAGGAGAGCCCAAATGGATATAATTTATAAGCTGCCAGATGAACAGGAAAAATCTACTACCGGGAATTGTTAGTTAAAGTCAGCTTCTCACTGTATATCAAGCCGTGCTCAATGTGCAAGTGCTAAACTTGCTGGAAGAAGGAGGTGGGTTTTATGGGGCAAAAGTCTGAAAATGTCAAGTATCTTTCCTGTATGAAATTGTTTCTGCAATAATAAAAGAGAGTTTGCTGGTCAGCTAAGTTCAGTGACAGGCTGCTCTCCCTCAAAAACCCCAAGCATTTACAACTCTCCCATTTGAATTTAAATTGGGCTGAAAGTGAGCATATGTTGCAAGTTGTCAGCCTGGATGTAATTTTGTATCTAAAGTAAATGTACTCATCTGTTTAATAATTTTTAGAAATGGTCATAAAGTATCTGATGTATTGAGGAGTGGGAGGGTTGTGTGTGCGTGCGTGCGTGCGTGTGGCTTCAGATGGTTTTGGTTTATTTAATCCCCTGCCTAGGAAGCAGGAGGATTCTCTGCCTTCGATGCATGGAGGGGCTGGTGGAGATGCTCAGGCAGGAGACATGGCCCCGTGGCGGTCCATTTACTTTAAAAGCAGAGCAAAGCATCTCTTTGGCTCTTTTCTGAGCTTTGCAAGGGGGCGGATCTTCAGTGGGTTATGGTAGCCCAGCATAGCTTTACTGAGGAATGCGTGAAACGATCTAGGACTCAGCTTCCCCATTAGCACTGGTCAAACACAACCTAGAGAAAAGGAGGCTGAGGGGAGACCTTATCACTCTCTACAACTACCTGAAAGGAGGTTGTAGAGAAACACGGGTCTTTCTTTTCTCCCAAGTCACAGGCGACAGGACTAGAGGAAATGGCCTCAAGTTGCACCAGGGGAGGTTTAGGTTGGATATTACGGAAAATTTTTACACTGAAAGGGTTATCAAGCATTGGAATGGGCTGTGCAGGGAAGTGGTTGAGGCACCATCGCTGGAGGTGTTCAAAAGACGAGTTGACATGGTGCTGGGGGACATGGTTTAGTGATGGGGTTTTTTTGTCAGAGTTAGGTTGATGGTTGGACAAGATGATCTTGAAGATCCCTTCCAACCTAGATGATTCTATGATTCTATAGTTTTCCCCGTACTGCATAGATGGATATGGTGGTGCCCTGTCCTCTACATCTGTGGCCCCTTCCTCCACTGAAATTTGGCCTGTCAAATCAAAGGGGAGACCTGTTGAGTTAGGAATCAAACAACAGCCCAGTCTCAATTAGTCTTATTATTTTTAATTTAGCCCCCAGGCTTTCACAGTGGTGGTGCACAGTGCTACTCAATCAGGTGGAAAAGGGCTCCTAGAGCTAACTATAAGCCTTAAAGCTTAATCTAGAGATTTAGACAGAACACTGACATTTAGATATTTATGAGGAGGTAGTTTTGAGTATTTTCACGGTGTAGAAATAATAATGGTCAACTTCGTCAAATGGTTCAGTCTCATGCCTCCATTTGCAGGAGCAATTTATCAATATCAGTGCCTTGATAAGGCAGCTCCCCACTGAGTTTCGTCGGGTGGCTGTACCCCCAACTTCCCTGTTGGAAGGTGGTAACATTATCCTAAAGAAAGGAAGGACTGGGAGCTCTGAAAGAGAAGGCTCTGAAATACCAAGGAAAAGGGTTAACCAAGAGAAAGTTTTAAAAAAAGGAAAAAAAAAAAAGCAGCATTGAATCACTCTGGAGGCTATTTAAGAACACCATATTAGATGCACAGATGGTATGTATACCTCTGAGCAAGGAAAAAGTAGAAAGGGGAGAGTAAATCTGGCATAGTTTAGTGAAGAAGTGCATAAGCTTAAAGGGACACTGTCAACTTAAAAATCACACTTTTATTGGAAAATTTGTTACCTACTACTGTTGCAAGCAACACATATGATTACTGTAACTGAAAGATGAGACAAAAAGCCTCCCTCTGATTTTTATTGTGCTTCCTTTGGGCCTGATCCAAATTCCATCGGCGTCAGTGGGTGACGTCCCATTGCTCGGGATGAGCTCCGGGTCGGCCCTGTGCATATTTGCCTGTACATTGTGTACAAGCAGTTTCACTCTTTTGCATGCAGGCTGTTTTCTTATTGTTTCTGTGGTTTTTCACACAGCAAGAGAGGAAAAAACATTTTTTTCCAAATTGGAAGTGCGGTTGTTAAACTATGGAAATGCCAACAGGGTCCCAGGCACACTTGTACCAGAAATACCAACTGTTTTGTGTTTTTAAGACGAAACCCATTCTTCAAAGAATTTGAAAACATGATCATGTCTCTGTGATAAAATGCAGAAATAAATAAAAGGACAAGGAGATTATCTGAAAGGCGTGTGTACAAGGCACTGTAGAAGGTGTAGGAAAAAACAAAAACCACCTGTAAGTCCCCCCGCTCCCCTGAGCCACCCAGCCGAAACTCTGGCCCCTTCTGAAAGAGTGGAAGAACAGAAAAATTAAATTAAAATTTCTGTGTCCATCTTCACTGCAGAGGATGATGAGGAAATTTCTGTTCCAAGGACACTTTTCAGAGGAAATCAGAGTGTGGCCTTATAACAAAAATTGAAGTCTCTGAGGAGGAAGTTACGGAGCAACTTCAGCAACTCGAGAGCAGTAAATCACCAGGAGCAGATGGTACTCAGCTGAGTGTTCCTAAGGAAATAAAAGTGTGAAGCAGCAAAGATATTGACAAGGATCTGCAATATATCATTAAAACCAGCAACTGTTCCTGAAAATTTGGAAGTCATTTGTTTAGTGCTTAAAAAAAAAAAAAAAGTGATAAGAAGGTTGCTTTCTTCTTCTTGAGCATAGGAAATGAAGCTGAGAGTTCCTGAGTAATTTTTGTTTAATTTGCTTAATGGCAGAATAAAGTAACTTTCAGTTAGGCATGACCTGGCAGGTTGTAGCATTGTAAAGAACAGCTGGGATAGAATTTTTATACATAACAGGTTTTAGAAAAAGATATTTAGGTGAACATAGTTTATTTGGACTCGGAATCATGTTTGCTGGATAAAGTTGTTTATTTTCAATGTGCTATTTGATGTCTATGTCTAGTTTGATGCCCTCCATGGAAAAAATGAATGCATTTTGGCACAGCAGCATACCTCAGTCCACATTTTCATAGCAAGCTGGACATTTAAATAAAAAGCTGAATGGAGTCCAAAGGACTCGAGTTCAGTGCCAACACAAAAATTACTTTATAATGCTGAGGAATGTTTTTATATGTGCTATGAAAGTTTTTAATTCAATTTGGTGCAGAAAAATTATTTGTTTTTAGAAAAAAGTTGAGTTTTTCAACAAAAAGCAGATACTTCAAAGCACAAACCCACTCAACTAAATCCCCATTTTCTGCAGTTATACCATATGGGCAAGGAGGAACAGAGGAGTACAGAAGTTTTGCCAAGCAAACACAGCTAGTATGTACACACACGCACAGAAATCAGCTGAGGGAGGGAAATTAGAAGTTCTAATGGATTTGGAATTTAGTAAAGCTCTTGAAATAGCATCTCATGAAATCTTACCCTCAGATTAATTCAAATTACTTTGGATATGAACACTGTCAAGTGGCCTGAAAACGGGCTCAAGGAATAAAGTAAAGGGTGGTGATAAAGAGCAACATATCAGGTTGTAGATAGAGAAGTGCCGGAGGGACTTTCATGAGGTAGGTCTTGTTTCGTATTTCGTTAATGATCTCCAGGACAGAACAGAGAACAATTTCACAAACTCAGCAGATGATACTAAACTAAGGGGGAGTTGCAGATACCAGACAGGAGAGAAAATAATTCTCTGGAGGAATTAGAAATAATGGGGGGAAGCAACTAAATTACTTGTACTTTAGCAAAAGTGAGTTAATAAAAAAAAACCCAACAACCAAACCTGAATAAAGAATCTTAATGGAATGAGTGAAGCTGGAGAAGAGGCTGAAGCTGAGGATAGGAAAGGGCAGTACGTTGGACTGTGCAGATGTAATAGTAGTTAACTGGCCATAGCTAGGGTCTGGAGCCTGGGACTCCTGAGGAAGATAATTGAGTAGCTGCTGAAACATGGATAGAACAAGGAGGGGTGAGATTTGGAAGGAGTTTGGACGGGCAGGGTTAAGGGATGAACAGAGTCAAAGCTGAGTTGGGGAATACGAAGGCATTAAGCCTGAGGAGAAAGAGGAAAAGGCTGGAAAGAAAATCTTTTGCAATTTTGATGTATAATACTTCAATGTGTTAGCACTTGGAACCCTGGCCTGAAATGAGCCACTTTTCTTGGGATGGCCTAAGCTGGGACGAGCAAACACTAGTAAATACAGAAGCTGGCACTTGCAGAGGGAACTCATACACCGTCTTCTCTGTATTTTCCATCTCCGACTTCTGCAGAAATGAAAGGCTAGCCTACTCGGATTCACCAGTGGTATTACTTCCCAAAATTACACTGCCCATTTTTAGACTGAGCTATCACAAATAGTAGTTAAAGGTCTGAGCCGCAAGCCGCTGGAGTAAACAGGGGTGCTCTGTCCACATGAGCAGTTCAACTGCGCCTTAAATTCAGTGGCACAGTTGCATAGGTTTGATAAAACTGATGGTTATTAGCAAAACTTATAGCTAAGCCAAGTAAAAGAGCAATGGAAACCAAACGCCATTCATCAGAGATACTGCCTGCCAGTGTAAACCCCAGATGCATCCTATGACTATGTAGATTATAGGATATTTTTCACTCCTTCCTTCAGGTATTGGCTACTGTCAGCTGCAATTTGCCAGAGGAGATGAGCAAATGGGCTGATCACTATGGCGAGACCCATCTTCCTAATCAGAGCGGTTGCACTGATGGCATAACAAGCGTGAAGGGCTCTGTGACATCATCCAAATCTAAATTGACATGTCCCATTTGGTCGGCAAAATCCATAACTGGTGTAAGCAGGCATAGCTTTATTAAGATCGTTGGGGCTGCTGATGTCAGCTGTGATTTTGGCCCCGTGTGGGAATCATAATAGCTCCATTTAGTTCTTACTGGGTCTGGAGAAGCAAGAGGTTTGCTGTGGTATCACTGGAAAGTATTTTTTGTTATTATCATTAAAATGAAAATGTTTTGTCTCACTTTCAATCGTGCTCAAATCTCTCATAAATTTTTTTGACACTCATGACGCAGTTCTCAGTGTCACCACACTGCTTTTTTGAAGAATTTTGAAAATGTCAGTATTTTCTAGTATTTACTATTGATGCAAATATAGCAAGTGTGGAAGACTTTTTATGCAAAAGATTAAAGCAATATGCGAGATTGTGTTCAATCTCACGTAGTAAGGGCTATTTTTAAAGAAGTGTTGTGGAACTCTAATTCATTGTATCTGGACATTTCAGCATTGTGTAATACCTTTGCCATGCCTGACACAACTAGAGCTATTAGAGCATGTTCCAGAGTTTGTAAGATGTTTCCTGAAATTGGTTAGCTAATCACAAATGTGCATATTTTGAGCTTTTTGTTTATTCACCCTTGAACTTAGGTTTGAATAAGTCAATATACATTGCAGAACAGATTATGCTGGTACTGACCACCAGCAAAGGAGGTATTTTGGTCCTGTGATATCAGGGGCGACATTTCCACGCATGCCAGTGGGATGAGAATTGAATCCCAAGCTAAAGCCAATGGTGGTGTTTTAACAGGAAAAATGAGGAATTAGACATTTGTGTGCTTCATGATCTACAACTAGCACTTTTTGCTGATAAAGCTGTATAAGATATTTTAATTTAACCTAATTTATGTTAAATAAAATAAAGCCCAAGTCTGCCACATTTACAGGCTGGGTAGCTCTTTATTCTCTGGTATCCCAGGGTAGGGAGGTAATGCACATTTTTCCTCCTTCACCATTCTGCCTTATCCTTTCCCTTGCTTTATTACGTGGAACATTTCTAGCCTTTGACATAGAGCTACCAAACTTTTAACCTCTTTCTGGCTGTGTCTCCCTACATTTCCTAACCTATTTCTGCATTTTCACAGGCGAGGTTAGGATCAGGCATGGCACTTACTGTTCCATGTTGTGTTCTGTATTTGCAGCATGTCTTGTGTTGTCTTATGGATGTTTTCTTTTTTTTTGGTGAAAGGTACTGAGGAGATTCTCAGTTGTTTTTCCTCTGTGCCCTTAACGGGGTTTAACTTACCACCCCATTAAACAGTCATTTCTTAATGTGCAATTGTAATTACTGGAATGTAGGTTGCTATTATTAATCATCTTTCCATTCGTACCATTACATTAATCATGTGAGGAGACGTGGGTGTAGGTTTGGATCCAGCAGGATGACAACTTCTTATTCACGGTGATCCGAAATTCAACCCGTGAAGCAAAGAATGACTTTTACAAGTCATTTTCATGTTTGCCAATTTTGAAGGCGGCTCTGTGCCATTTTGCAGTACTCCATGCTAATTGCGACCCGCGTGGATTTAGGAATTTCATGAATAATACAAGAGACGCAGGAGCAGTTGGAAGAAACCAGTTTTGTGCGTTGTTTGTGTCAGGGCTCAGTAATGGATTTACCCTCAAAGGCAGCCACCGCTAAGAAGACGTTCTGGTTTGCAGGGCCTCACACGGCGCACGCAGGAGTCATTTCAGCGCTGCACGCAGGGCTCTCTAGCTGCTCTCTCCCTTTGTTTCCGAGTAGCGTGTGCTCTGCCACGGACATGTGCCTTCGGATATTCCTACAGGAAATCTACTTTCACGCCCAAGAGGAAGAAAGTCTAGCACGTTTTCTGCAAATAAGCGTATTCCTTCGGGAAGCGCGCTTGTGGAGGAGCAAAGGGGACAGTACAGCTGTAAACATTCTGCTCGGAGATAATCAGCGCCCCAGCAGGAGCACCTTCCCCGCACAGCTGTACAATTCCCTTTGCTCTCTAGAAGGCACTGCACCCTACGTGCAGTTTCCAAGCTACATTTAACACAATTGCCCATCAGCACTTAGGAAGCAGTTACCACAGAAACCCAGCAGAGACCAATTAGTCACATGATTAAATTAATTAAAATAACCCAGGGTATCTGCCATCTTGCTTCTTTCTGCTATGCATAGCGCATGACCCAGGCGGAGCTGTAATTGGGTAGCATTATTGTGCCTTTTAATCCTAGAATCATCTTCATACTGTACTGGAGGTGGTCTTTGATCTTTCCTTTTCCACTGGTCTGTGTAAATCCCTTCCCAGAGATCCGCGTTATTCCCTTGCCGCAGAGATGCATTATTCCTTTTCTGGAGATGTGTGTTATTGCACAAAAACATTCTCCAGCCCCCTCAATAAGCCAAGTAGTATCAAATTTACAAAACATCAGATTTAACAACAGCGAGATTTGTTATGTTTGGGATAAGAGGATTTGGAAACATTTTCAATTGCACAGCTAAGACTTTTGGAGGTCTTTAATGACAGCTCTAACAATACGTGCCAGGGAGAGCTCTGTAATATGTATTAGCACTTGACCTGAGAATTGTAAAGCACTAAGAAAAGACTGTATGTTGTGTCTTCATTTCCCAAGTAATGCTGTTATTGCAGTGGGGCGCGTTTAAGTGGAACAAGCTGTCTGCCTTGTAAGACTGCTTCCTGGGAAAGGCAGGCAGTTCGGTTTCCTTGCTTGCTTTTAAAACCTAGAAATGCACTGTCATATTGTAACTCAGTAAATCAGTCCTTTGTCCTTGGTCCTTTGGCTGCCCTGATAATGGCATCCCCCGAATATCCGTGTCAACTAGAAGGGTTTTCTTCTATTATATCAGTGTCATACTTCTGCATGTGCACAAATCATCTCTACCTGAAATGACATAAGCCACTGAACAGTGCAATTTCCGTCTCATCAGAGATTTGCTGGTGACTGCTCTGAAGTTACCTTGATCCATGGCACCAAAGGGAAAAAAAAAAAAAAAAAAAAAAAATTAATACTATTTCTGGCCTCAGAGTACAGAGCAGCTTGCCTTTCCAAAGCAGATTCCATACAAACAGACTTGACAAAATAGCATGCATAAATTACACGGCTCTGATGCATTAATTCGTGCCTAACAGAGCAAGTGGCAACAACACTACATCTACAATGGGTGGGTATAAGATAGAAGAAATGAAGTCTGTGGGTTACTGTATAAATAATCAACTGTTACGGAATTTGCAAATATTATGGAAGAAAGCTAGCAGGTTTTACGCGTGCTGTATTGCTAAAGCGCCGTGCACACACACATTTGATAGGCGTAACTGTCTCTGACTGGCCCGTCAGGAAGGATGTACATGTTTGGCAGTGCCGAGGCACAGATGCTCCAATCTGAGATAGGGTCTGCTCCTGAAATGAGGTCTCTGTCCCCCAGAGTAGTGTCAGTGGCAAAAGCGAGCCTGCCTCAAGTCACAGGACATTTCCCGAGGTGAAGCAAGCCTTGTGCCAGGTGTAATGCAGCTCTGTGATTTTATAGAAATTATCCCCAACTGGCCAACATCACCTACATCCAGGGGACACACACACGGGTTACTGCGCATAAATGAAACCAGTGCTCAGAATGTTTCCATTTTGCTTGTGTTTCACTTGCAAATTATCATGGGCTGCTGCAGTGTGTGTAATACCCGCTGAAAAATTGCCTCTTGTGTAATGCTTGGTGTTGCTATTTTTGCAATAAGTGACAATAAGAACACTGAGAAAAAAAATTCTTTGTGGGATCATCCAGTTTTACAGTGCAGTAGTCCTATAGAAATTGGTTGAATTATATTTCTATAAAACTGAAGTAAACTAGTGGAAAATCTGGTCTGAAGATTGTAGATGCAGCGGCCACATGCTGTTGTTTCCAGAATTAAAAACATCCCATAAATATACTCATGAAAAGGATCACGAGAAGGATGCTTTCTGTTTCATATTTAAAGTGCTTCGTCAACAGACCTGCCTGCTAACTTCTCAAAGCTTTTCTTCCTTTGTAACTCAGAAGAAAAAGCCTTTTTTTTTTTTTCAGACTAGAGCAATGAAAAGTTTAGACTGATGTTTCTTGGCATGCTACATAAAATAAATGTGGCTGAAAGCAAAGGACAGGCTCTTCTGTAACAGCCAAAATGACAGCAAAGGCTGAGGTGACTGTTTTGAAGTTTCCTTCCAGGAAGGGAAGAGTTTTGCTTTGATGTACAGGGTCTCTATGTTCTTGATGCAAGTTCCTTGGTATGGGTTTCTAGCTTTACCCAGGGAAAAGATGGGCCCTGTCAGCTGAGCATTATGCAGGAGCACATGGTGATGGAAATATGGGTCCTTCTCCCAGTCTTCCTTGGAGTGGGATTCATAAACAAGAGAGTAGAGACTGAAATGGGTCAGTACGTACCTCTGTGCCGAGTCTGCATTTGAGAGTGATGTGTAGACCTCTTCCCAGAGCCATCCCATGGGCACTGTTCTCCTCATTGGGTAGTTGGGGGGTTCATAGCGGCATTTCTGAAATACAGTCACTGAGCTGCTGCTGGGATGGTCACTCCAGGAGCGCACAGATTAGAGGTAGGGATTACAGAAAAAGAAAAGTACTGGGGAGTAAAGAACATAATGTTTCACTTGCGGAGGTATTTGGCGATAAGAGGTTTGCAAAGGACTTTAGTGGGATTCCAGGCTTCCTTTATAAAAAGGTGAATAAATTATATTTGCCCTCCTTGGAATAAGGAAAAGGGAGGATATAAAAGGAAACTTGATGAAGTACAAGGAATTTTGAAAAAGCTATTGTGAGTTAATGTTATAAATGCACAGTGTATTGCATGCCAGAATAAATGAAAGCAAATCAAGATAGCAAAAGAAATTGTGGTGGTCTATTTTCTGCTTACCACAATAGCTGAAGCAAAGAGTAAAGAGCCATATCGCAACAATTTGATTTTTTTAGGTGTTGTGTACACCTCATCTCTCAGGAACTGTGATGGGGCTTACAGCTAGACATCCGCATCTATGAAAGTCAGGTCATCTTTGGCCCATTTGTAGGCAGGCTGAAGTCAATAGGAAGTCTGAGCCAAGTGGCAGTAAGTCATTAGCATTTTTAAATCACGATCTTAAACAGGAGGAATGGATAAAACATGTACTTTTGAATCATTTATATATGATTTTTTTGTGTGGTAGAGGACATGTAAGGTAGTCTTCAAGCCTAATATGATGCATTGCATGAGAAGAAGTGCCAGTGAAAGGGAAATGCTGTGCCCTCTCAGAGTCAGGGAGAAGGTAATATAGGTGAGAGGAAGATAATTTTGAGAGGTTCATGTTTATGAGAAGTCACTGCTCTGCTTCAGAAAGGGCTGGTGATCCTACAGCAGTCTGATATCCAGGTTTCATCCATCCCTAATCTCTCCACTCATTTGTATTCCCAAAATGTCCCTGACGTAGAAGCAGTTAGGACAGAAATAACCTTCTGAAGGCCATCCAGGCATTTCCCTACATTGCAAGAGGGTTTGTTTAATTTAATCCTAGTCTATCCTCATGGCATTACTAAACAAAAGCTATAATAAATAGCCTGAGAGGTACCCTCTCTTTGAATGTATTTCCTCAACTCCATGAAGTCTAGAAAGTTTAACAGAATAGGTAAAAGTTCACAGCTAACTTCCCCAGTTTGTATATAGTATTAACTGCATATGCGGGGTTGAATTCTGGTCATTCTCATCAGTTTGTCTCGAGTGATTTTAATAGATTAACTATTTATTTTGGAACAGCTGTATTCACAAGTGGGCCATTGCTTTAGGCATGGACCTGATAGCATGAAGGATGTTGCTGATGGTCTTGATTAGAAACAGTGTATGATTTTGGATAAACATCAGGTGAGAATTATCTAACTCAAAGCAGGGGACACCTTTTCTAGTCAGCTGGGATAAAGACAGATCCAGTTGATTCCAGTTTAGACTGATACAGCTTGTTCTGAAGTGATTTGGATTGGACCCAGTTTCCAAAGCTGTATCCGGTATGGCTTGTGTTATCATTTAGGCTTTATGTAAACTGGACAGGAGAAGTTTGCTGTTGTCTATTTCTCCAAAACTCCTTTGTCTGAAGGCTCTGCACTTTTTACTTTCCTCAGCAGCATTTCCATTAGTCTTGATTTCCTTTTCCTGTCCTTCTCCCCCTCCTGCCATCAGCTTCTGCTTACTCCCTTGCCTCTTACCATCTGTCCTACCTTCTCTCTCTACCTGCCCTCATGGATCCTGGCAATTCCTGCGCGCCACTGACACTTAAACTCCATGAGAAATCAGAAGAAAACTGTTTCTAAGTTCCAGATAACTAAGACTCTTTCTTTTTCCCCCCAGAAGCACTAGCTTGCCTTTTAACATATATTTGTATGTATTCCTTGTGCTAGGAAGAGATAGTAACCATGTCCCTGTTATTCCCCTGCCATTGTCAGTAGATTCATTGTACGATGGCAATATAAGATCTCTGCCTCGGGAGCTGACTGACACTGCACATGGCAAATGCCACATAAGTAATGCTTCTATTTACATGTTTTCAACAGATTTCCCCCCACATTTCTGCAGGAAAAAAAAATGGTCTCCGTGAGGAGCAGAGAGTGACTCTGGGTGAAGTTTTAGTTCATAGATGCAGTCTGAGGATTTCCCTGACCTTTTTGCTCTCCAGCTGTCCCCTCTCCTGCCCTCTGAGCACATGGTACTCTTCCTTTTCCTTTCACAACTCTCTGGGGTCTAAGCCCGGCCCCTTTGAAAGTCAAGGGTAAAACTTGATTGTCTTCAGAAGGGCAGGATTTTAGCCCAGCCAGGGAGCCGTGTAGCAGGGTCGGTCCAGTGAGAACACGCCAGCCAGTGCCAGAGGAGAGGCTGAGGACGCTAAAGCAAGATACGTCGGTGTTATTATCTCTGTCTTTCTGAGCTGCTTACAGCACTGCATGCTCCTCTGTCAGTTCCACTCAGATTAAAAACCACAGTGAAATGTTCCTTTTTGTGCTTCTGAATGGGAAATGAAAGATAACTTAGGTGCCTAGTATGTATCTTTAAAGATAAGTGTGGGGTTTTTTCCCTTCCATTGAAGAGTGTTGCAGAAAGAAGGAGTTGTCATGGACTATCTAGAACATGGTTCCCTTCTCCAGAGAGTTTATTACCCTTCATCTTTCATTACCCTAGGATATTTACAGGTAGCATATTCATTACCTTGGACACTCCTGCATGCTTGTACGAGCACACAGTGTACAGATGCTGGGAGACAGGCTCCTTCGCGCCCAAAGACAGGATATTCTCATTTAAGGTTTTCATTTCACTGCACCAAACTGTGGAGCTGCAACATAAGCAGCTTCGGACTTACTCAGCGTGCGAGATTCAGCGACACGGGGAGTTTTGACTGGTCACATTACGTGTCATGTTAAAGAGCCTTTTGTCTCCATTCAAGATTTCTGAAACAAGACAAATTATGATATTTTCCTGTTAATTTCTGTTAATTTCTTTCCTTAATGAGTTTCATTAAAATCAAAGCTTCCGGAAGACTGAGCCATGACAGCTGTCTAAAGACTGTTTCACTTGCTATGGGCTGTTTGGGCTGAATAATTATTTCAGCTTTGTGAGGATTATTTCTTTAAATAAGAACAATGATGCTCTGTTTGGGAAGAGAAACAAATGCTTGAGTGGTGCAGCATAATTTCGTAGTGCTGACTTGTAGTACTGAATGGCTTTCAGGAATACCTGTGAAAAACACATCTCTCTCACTCTGACACGTTTTTTAATGATTTCACTTAAGGATACAAAGGCAGCTATTTCAGCTGGCAAGAGAAAGAGGGCTTGGCTTTTAATGAAGCAAATCAATTATTTGAAAGAGAGAGGGGCTTATTCTTTACTGTTTCATTGCAGTGAATGTGACCCAAGAATGAAAAAGCAAGGCTTTCTGGTTTGCCATTCATAAAATATTCCTGTAAACTGCAGGCTTGATACCTTGATAAGATAATGGCACATATTTTAATTCTTTTATATTACCAACATTGTAAAATCTTAAAGATATATTGTGTAGTTCACACCTATTGTAATTCAAAAGGCGAGGCTTTTGCAACATATTTCAGTCTGTTTGCTGAGCTGACCATTTTCTTTGACATGGAAATTCTTAAATCAAGGGGTGGGAAGATGGGAATTTTACAGTAGTCCACTGCTTCCAAGTCTGAACTGGACACTCACCACCTGTTTTCACGAGCTGTTGCACCGAATTCCTTGTCAGAGTTGCAGAAAACCCGCCTGGTTTGACAGAGCTTGTGTTCCTATTATAAGTCTCAGATTTCAAGACCCAAATGGTAGATTTTTGTTTGGGGAAAGTGAGCATTTTCTGAGGTTTTGTGACACCCTCTCAGCTTCCCAAATCCTTGCTCCCTTGCTCCCTCTTTCTAATCCTTTGTCCTTCCTGGTGCTGATTTTATCACAATACTCTTATTCCTTGGGGGATAGAGGCCAGTGGCCTCTGCGTAACATGAGATGGTAGTTAAGAAAGTGGTTATTTAGAAATGGCACCTTCTTGTTTAACCAAGAGACTCTGTGTGCTCTGTGTGCTTCCCGTGGTGACCCAGATGTATCTTTTCCCTGTCAGTGTGGCTGGAGAATGAGTAGATGACTTCCCACCTCAGTTAGCATCATCAGGGTAATGGTCAAGAAAGCCTGACACGCAGATTTTTTTACGACCAGGAGTGACAAAGCACCAGAAGAGCACAGCTTAATTTTTGAATCCCGGGTTATAAGACAGAGAGAAAAGCACAACCCTATCTGCCCTCAGAAAAGTCACCGCTGTAATGAAAAGCGAAGCCGAGCGTATCTGATGTAGTAACTGTCAGAAGGGAAGTCAGGCTCACGTCGGTACCGCGGGATGGGTCTCAGGCAGCAGCTGCTGCTTGATGGATACCCGGGACACCGCACAGGTCAAGCGTTTAAGGTAATTGTTTGTGAACTGGCCGGCTGGCAGCTGAGGGTCTGTGGTGAATTTGCAGCTTGGCTGGAGTTCTGCAGGGAGCAGCCTCTCCCACCACCAGACAGCTACACGAGGAGAATATGGGCTTCTGCCATTTTATTTTCCTTTCTGATCGATGGCTGTTGCCGTCGGAGAGGCGCGTGTCCCCAGAAGGAGAGGAAAGGCACCCACAAAGGCATGGTGGAAGCCAGGTGGGTGCTCCTGCACCACGGAGCACCTTCCTCCACTGAGCACCCGCAAAGGGAGCAGGAGGGCGTCCCACCACCCCAAGGAGAGCACCATTCCTGAGCAGCCCTGATGCAGCCAGGCGTTTGTGACCGGTCCTGTCATCATCGCAGCTCTGGAATGAGGGAAAGTGTTTCCTTTGCTCCTCTCCCCAAGGCTGGGATTTCTCAAAGTATGGGACAAAATTAAGCCACCAATTTCTCTTGAGAAAAGCAAATAATGGGCTTTGTTTGCTTAACCTACACCAGGTCTTCTGAGAACCCAAACCCAAGTGAGGGAATCACAGGAGCAAGAGGGAATCGCACGGGCTCTCAGCTCTGGCACTGTTGTATAAATCCAGAATCCACATATCCTTGTGTCATGTCCTAATTACTGTTGTGACATACTTTTAATGGGAAATTTCTGCAAGAAATTGGTCCTTCTTAAAACTTTCTTCTGATGAAAAATGAGAGTGAAAGATATAGTTTTGGGCTGATTTGAGGAAGGCGGCTTTTTCATTGCTAGAAAGGCCAGAAGAGCTGTCGCAATTTTCTCCTCATACTCATGCTAACATGATCTTCCTTTTACTTCTATTTAAAAGAAAAAATAATCCTCCAAACCAGGAGGGCCACTTTTCAGTCTGTCACTTTGTAGGCATCCAGTGTAAAAAAAAGCAGGTGTGCGTAAGCCTGTTTATAAAAAATACACCCACAATTGCCTTTTTTTTCTAGTTCATATATTCTAAGAACCCTAGATATAGTTGTTGCCTAATTTCAAGTATTAGTAACCATAAAATCAGTTGCATTTAAATGCTTTTCCCCGAAAGATCTGCTGCCTTTCCAGTCAGTTGTTGGCTTGTTTTGCTCCAGGAGTTTGGGCCCTGCCCCTCCGCCTTTGCTGTTCCACGGAGCTTCACTGCGGAGACTGGATCTCCAACCATGAAAGCTATTTCAGATTTGCTGAGAGCCCTGCAGCTCCTGGGTCCCTGGGAGCCCGTGGAATGAAAGCCTTTGCATGCGTGGTGGGCTCAGCGCTGCCGCTTTCTGCTCTGCGGCTAAAAGTAGCCCAAGTAAAAATTCGCTGCCTTTCCTCTTGTGTGGCGGCTTTTAGAAACCACTCTGTCTCCTGCGCATCAGACCTCACAGGTCTGAAGGGGCCACGTGCTTTGCTACCATCTTGAGAGGATGCCCTCGGAGGGCTGTTTAGGGTTCAGGCTCCTTCCCAAAGTGTGGGTTATGTTTCCGTGGTAATCGCCACCCTGGCAGAGAAACTCCCAAAGTCTGTGCTTCTAGCCTCCGTGGGTGAACCTGGAACCCAGTTGTTTTTTAGCACGTATTGTTCATGGATGCCTAGCTGCCTCTCAGTGATGTGAAAGCTCTTAATTGAATGTAATCCATGAAAGATTTATTCTCCCGATCAGCTTTCTCAGAGGAAGTGATTTTAGGCTCATCAGATTCCAGCTGTTGCTTAAATCCATTCAGCCACATCAACTTTATTGTGAGTATTCCAGGTCGGTTCCCTGCAGAGGCCTAGATGTGGGCCTCCTATTCTTTTGTTTTCCATTTAAGTAAATCTGTAGAGTAAGACGGGTCTTCCCTGGTGTGTGGGGAGACGAGCAAGGATGTGGAAAAAATGGAAGTTGTTCTGATAGAGCTGATCCAACAAGGGCTGTTTAAAACCCCCTTTTCAGCTTTATTATTAAGATCTTCTGCTTCCTGCAGTGATCTTTCTACAGCAGCCAGCACTTCGTGGCTAACAGGGATGAAAAATGATTAAAAAAGGAGACAAAAAACATATGGACTTTTGTGACCTCTCAAAGCATTTGACCAGTGTCAGCTACATGTGGCAGCTCCACCTGCTCGTGAAGCAACTCTGTTGTAGTTTTACGATGGTAAGGGTTGACTTTAAAGTTTCCAATTTCTTCTCACGAGTGGTGGAACTAAACCTAGAGATTCATGCTCATCCACGTGTATATGCACATAGCAAGGCTGCTATACCTTTTCCTCCGAACTGTCTAAAAAGAAATAGCATATCTTGGCACAGCCAATAGGTTTTACTTATTTTCCATCACTACATTCTCCTTTCCGTGTCTCAGAGGTGCATAAATATTCCCCATTTTACCTGTTATCACAGCATGTGACTGAGAGTAGCAAGAGACTGTGGATTTGAGGGTCTTATAGGAACCAATGGAGCTATTGAAGATGATTTTGAAAGACCTGGGTGATATAGCTAGTAAAACTGTAATATCAAAGTTTGTTAAAAATGTGTCCAAGGCTAGTATTTTCTTTTCTTTTGAATCCCAGTTTTAATAAAGAAAATGTTAAAGATCTTGCTGAGGGTCTAGAAAAAATAATTTCCTAACGTCTATAATTGCTCTTTCCCTTCCTGCTCATATGTTACAGGGAAAGTGTCTGTGTAGTTGGTAATACTTTAGCAAGCTCCCATTCCAGTAGTGGTGTTTTCTAGGATGCTCATTTGTAATTGTCTGAATTCCTCTGAGCAGCTCTGCATTCCTTAGTTTGGGAGAGAAAGATTTAAACTCCTGCTGAAAGGCATCATGAGAGTGATGACATTTCTGGTTACTTCATGTATCTCTAGGTCTATAGGTTGGTTTCCTGGATAACTGTGTAACTGAACTCAGAAATGCCGGAAAAATAGAACGAAAAATTAGAAGTCAGAATGAAATTTATCTCTCTTGTACTCCTCATTATATTTGCATGTTTCTATGTGGATATTTACGTGTTTTGAGTCCAGTTGTCTCATTTTGACCTGTCAGGATATTCAAAGTTGTTGAGGTTCAAGAGCACTGCAATTTCTCACAACAGGAGCACTCCAGGTGTGCTTGCTGTGCATGCTAAATTCAAGCCCTGTCTCTGAAGTCTCTCACCAGTTTCAGGAACAATTTACCTTTTTTCTGGAGGTAGAAATGATAGCCCCAACGTGGGTTACTTTCAAGGTTCGAAAACAGATCCAGAGTTCCCATCTCCAAAGTCTGTTTCTAGAACTTGAATGCAGAGAAGCACGAATGTCCCAAAACTCCAGCTGAAGTCAGCCTGCACCCCGCAGGTCAGGCTCAAGGCTCTTTACAACCAGGCCATCTCTCTACCGGTTCCTTCAAACTACTCTAGCGTGGGAGCGCTTGTTGTTAATAGCAGATGAACGTGTCCTTCCAGAATGCGTTACCCTCCTCCTGGATTGGTGTGTCCTTTTGGCCTGCACACCACCCAGCTTGGTGACTTGGTCTGCAAAGAGTTATCTTCTTTTTTTTTTCTTCATGTTTATTTTACCTCTAGCTTTTTGCATTGTGAGAAACAATGGATAGTTAATAGATAGTTAGTAGCTACTCTTTTTGGTAACAAAAGTGTGGGAGTTTTTTCGGTAACATAAAAATATAGCAGCCTACATATTCATTCTCGTGGTTTGTTTTTTTGGTTTTTTTTTTTCAAAGTGGGTAAGTCCTTGTTATTTAATATCTTACGTAAGAGCTGTTCCAAACCTCTGATTACTCTTCGCTGATACTATTTCCTTTAGTGCAGACCATGGTCTGGTTTTAAGGAGGAGCCTGCCGTGTATTTAGAATAACATTTGAAAAAGAAGGTTTATCCAGTGTGGAGATGCAATTGAAGTCAGTTGCTGAAAATGAACTAACATGAACAGCAAATACTGCTCAAGGCAAGAACTTGTTATTTTCCCCTTTCCTTGCTTCTCTTTTATTTTCATATCTTTGCTAGAAGAGGTGACAAAATGTCTGGCTGAGCCTTAAATCACAGTTTCTTATCTGTCTCCACCCAGCAGTGTGACAGTCGTGTCCCCTTTCCCCTTTGCCGTGGGGCAGGCGGGGAGTCACCCACAGGGCTAGGGGGGAAGGTGGTGGACCCGGGGCGATGGCGGGGCCATGCAGCTGCGCTCCCAGGAGAGGAGGCAGACAAGCTAAACGTAGCCGGGGGTTGTATTTCGTCCTCCCCAGCGAGGTCATGAGGGAAGCCCCCTCTCAGCCAAGGGGTGTGGTGGAGGCTAGGAGAAAGCTTCCTCCTGGGATGCCTTTCTCCCTCGGTTCCTGTTGGCAGAAGGGTGAGGCTCCCTTTTCCCCTTGGGGCCAGGTGGGCTCTCACTTGGCAGAAATAAGTTTGCATGAGAAGCGGAAAAGAATGCGATTCTGGGGTGCTCTCCCACCATGAGGTTGTGCTCTCCACAGCCCGCAGCTGTCAAGGAAGCTGCTGGAGCCAGAGGCCCACTTTGGGACCTGGTACCATCTCAGGCAGTGATGGGGCCGAACAGGATGGTTTTTTTTCCCAGACATTAACTGAAGCTTCCTCTGGCCAGGGAGCCCTCACAGCATCCAGGGGAAGTGCACAGGTGAGCCCTGATGGCTCCAGCACTCAACTGCATAAGGTGTTCATTCCTGTGGGATCAGCGAGGAACTACGATGTCTCCAGTCATGGCTTTCTTATTGGGGCAGTTCCTCTGCATCCTAAAAATGCCATCTTGCCTTGTGTTTCCCTTTGCTCTTTTGCTTCCTCACCACAGTTCCTCCACGTAGACATACATACACACATGGAGTCCATCAGTAGGTAGGAAAGGAGATGGACTACTATCTCACCTAGTTCAGTGCCACACAGTGTGATATATGTAAAAAAATCCAGGAACAGTGGATGTACAGGCCAAACTCACTTGGCCTGACACAAACCTCTCACACACCCACTCCCAGTGCCCTCATGGCAGGTCTGTACCCTTGGAAGGACTGGTGGCCCGTTGCTCCTCAGGTTGTGTTCAGGAGGGTAATAATGGCAGCTGCTGGAGAGAAGCCTGGGCTAGGGTACCTTAGATCTGCCCCAGTGTGGCTGTTCCTGCTCAGATTAAAATAAAGAGTCTCTGTTTCAAGGTTGTGTGGCAGAAAAAATCCTACCAGACATCTGGTCCAACCAGCACAGGAGAGTCTCCTGCCATATGTTTCCACTACCTTCAGAGCTGGGGGAGTAGGAGGCACAGGGCTGATCACAGCTTGAAGGCTACTGTGCTGGGCGAGGGAGAGGGCCCCGACGGATTCTTGGCTCTTGCCCACCCCCTCCTTCAGCCCCTGGCGAGGGCAGTGGGGCAGCAGGGGGACGCCGTGCGTGTTTGCTTGCCCGTCACTCGCTGGGAGCCACCCGCTGGGGCTGGGAATCCTTGTCCCGGAGCAAACCAGCGATGCTGTTTGGGACCCACGGCAGAGAAAGGCCAAAATGTGAAGGCCTTACGGCTGAGGCTCCCTCTTCAACTTGAGCCACTGTGCTTTTCATCGCGGTGCCAGGAGTTGTCAGCTTTAACTCCGGCTTTTTTTGGCTTGTGTCACAACCTAATAAGTTATAGGCCAGCTTCTCCTGTCGATGTTTTTGCTGCACAGAAGGCTTCACATTTTGTAAGCTTTTACAGCACAGCTGTGCTCAGAGATAAAACAGAATGTGTATACAGTACAGTATGCATTCAGCTGATGCACTAGATTCTTCCCACCATATGTATGGAGTGGTGTGCATTTCACTCCGATACCTCATTGCCAAAACTGCCAGAAGCAAATAAACAAATGGCGGAAGAGAGACACCATATGACGCAGTGCCAGGCACATGACCTAGGCTTTCTGAAAGAGGCCCCGGCTGCTTTTAAAGGGTTACAGTGGCCCGATTTTCTGAACCTCGCCTCCCACTGTGTGAAACGTTCTGCCAGGGTATGTTGTGAAGTGTTGTTATAGAACGCTCATAGATTTTCCCCTTCCTGTTCAGCAGCTGATGTTGGAGCTCCTCGTGCTCAGTGCACATTCCCCTTTTCTCCGATGCCAGTAATTCCCCATCAGGTTTCTCGACTGAGAGAGAGGAACAATGGAGATGTGCGAAGTAGGCTAATGCTGGAAGGAATGCTACTGTAAAAAGACCGAACACATGTAATTAGGATAATGAGATTAATAATATTAGTAACAATTTAACGATTAATATATAAACAATGCAAGTGAGACAAATGGCTGTTCTGTCTCGTTCCCCACAAAAAAAGTCACTAAGTTGCATTTCACAGCATCGATGGTGAAGATGCCTGTAATAAACTGACACGAACATTAATTACATGGTTAGATGTAATTAATTTAAATTGTAATTCTATTCCTGGACCTCACACTCAGAGTATGAAAAGAGATTCCTTAGCTTCTTTTCTCTCTGACCAGCCTGTTGCTAAAGAAAAAATGATGACAGCCACCACCATGGTGCTTCACCTCCTAGTAGTAGTGGGAAACACGGATGGATTTTCCTGTCTGTTGGCCTCAATCTTATGTTAGGCTGAACATCTGTCACTAGCATGGTGGTTATCATCTTGCTAGCTCTGCTTTGCCTAAGCTTAGCTTTATTGGTGATTGCATGAAGGGCAAGTAGGTGCTTTCTTCACTTTAGAGAAGCTTTAGGTGCAGATTGAAAAAGTCCACTAAGAACAACAGAGGTGAAGACTGTTACTGTGCTTTATGAAGCTGATACCCACTGCAAAACGGTCTGGGTGCAGGTGAGAGAACCGGGCCTTGGATTTTTATCAAATCAGATATGGAATAGAAAATTATGTTGAAGTTTTTTCAGATAGGAGCAATATTCACTGGAGTAAAAATGTGCTTAAAGTGTTTATTTAGAGCTGGCTCTGTGCTTGATACTTTTGTACTTCTGTGTAGTGGTAGTAATAAGAGCATCAGTTTCCCCCAAGCCTTACTGCCTCCTGCTGTAACATGCACTGTGACCAAGATAAAGACCTCTACATCTTGGTCAAACAATGGGGAATTTGTGGAGCTGTGCACCGTGGCCGAAAGGCCAAAGGCCACATTTCTACAAGTTTCTCCAGACACTGCTTAGACAGAGACATCATTTTGACTTTGCCCTAAAATGAGACAGACGAGTCTCTGCACTGGCAACAGAAGAGGCAAGTGCTCGATTTACAGCCTGGGGAGTGGAGAAACACCAGGAGTGCTTTGCTCTCTGAATATTGCAAAGCCCACCCGTCCGCTTCAAGCCCAGCCCTTGAGTGGAGGAGCCAAGGGCACTCAGTGTGCAGGGACAGTGGTTTTGGCAGCTCCCAGCTCTGTAGCTGTGGTACCTGCTTTGCAGAGGAATGTCCTAGCTCCCTCTCTTCTCTTCCCTGTGGAAGCAGTAGCTCTGTCTGAGGAAAATGGGACATACCTGTGGCAGCAGACCTATTGCCTAGGCCACCAGCTGGACTTCAGTATGCCCAGCAGCACAATGGGTATGCATTTGAGGTGACACCAAATAGTCCATTGGACAGTGAGGAAACATTAAAGAATAGAGCTATAGACAAGGTTATTGTCTAAGTACTTGTTGGAGGTGTTGGCTGAGTAGGAGTTCTATAAGGGACCTGGATTAAACCCCTGGGAGCTTTAGAAAATTGATAGTGCCACCCTGAAATGGTAAGGATGGCACGGGCACACTCATGCAGACATGTGAGGAGACAGCAGTGCTAGCTGGCAGTTTTGCAGGAGTCTGGTGCAGCCTCAAGGGATGCTTTCCAAGACAGGTTAATGTGAGTGAGAAGCAGGAAAGAGCAAGTCAGGATTGCAGGAGAGGTGGCAAACCAGGAAAACACACAAGCCTCTGCCCATGTGGTAACGGGCCCGGCAGGTCGGGTTAGGGATCGAGACAGGAAACAAGTAATTTGAGTCAATGCAGAAGACAAAAAGGTGGTGAATGTGATTCTGCCTGCTCATCTTTCCAGTGGAAAAAGTGAAATCCCCATCTTTAAGCCTGTCTTTAAGAGTTAGAGTAGTATTTTTTTTTTTCTATAATAACAATGCACAGAGTCGAAAACAAAGATGTAGTCTGATAAATTGCTGGGAATGGTTGGAAGTGGATTCCTTTAGGCTAAGAAACATGGCCAAGGATCTCCCCTTGGAAGATGGTAATGAAAGCAACTGGGAAGACAAAGGTGTTTTTCAGCATGTTTCATGTTCTTGTAACAGAAAGGAGAAAGCTCAGAATAGGACTTCTCAAATCCCAAGGCAAGTTGGGAAGATAAATTATAGTTGGTTGCCTCCCATTGCCTGAAAAGATCTGTGTGCTCTGAACTTTCTTATGAATATGAACAGACAGTTTCCTGGTTTTAGACATGATAAATGTTACTGGAATCCCACTGTCTGACAGAGGGTTGCAATGGGCAGTGGAAAACACAGGCACACCACTGTGGTTTAGAAATAACTTTCTGCCAGTGTTGGGAGCAAGCTCAGAAGTGTTTGAGTTATGTCCCATTTGTCAGTGAGAACGTGGCATCCCCCGTGGTCATCACTTCTTCTTCTTTAAAGAAGACTGGAAATTCTGGAAAAGGAGGGCTACCTCACTTGGACTGTATCAGCCTATTAAGCTGCAAAATGTCTTTGAAGGTAAAACTTTGAATAAAAGCCTCAAAAAAAGGTGGCGGGAGAGGAGGGAGAAGTACAGTACCTGGTATTAGACCCAAAGGCAGTGGCAATTTCATGACCTCAGACCCTGACCTCCCGCTGGGCTGTCGGGAATTATAACGAATGCTCCTCACCACCAGCCAGGTTTTGCTTTTGTCCTGCTTCTAACTGCCACTATCCCACCTTTTATTGCAGCCATTCATCATTGGCAGAAAGACTGGGAGATGATATTAAGGTTGTAGAAGATGTCATTTGTATCAAAGCTTCTCCTCTTTTCTCTTCACCCTCTCCTTGCCTGTTCTCCTGCATACACTCCATTCCTGTGGGGCTTTGCCCCCCTATCCAGGCTGGTCACCCCTTCACCCAGCTCATAAATGATTGCTTTAATAATATTACAGCCTCTCCATTTTCATGTGTGAATGGCCCAAGTTGGCGTGTCACTCATAAGGAAAGCAGGGAGAGATTTCTATTTTCGGTCTTTAAAAGGCCACAGAAAATATAGAGAATAGGATCCTGCCTGTCATGCACCGATCCCAGATGAGCATTTATTGCTGCGGAGCAGTTTGGGGACACTGTCTATCTGAGGGAAAGCTTTACCAGCCAGACCTGGCCATTGTATTTCCTCCTTCACATTTATTCAAAGTGCAGAACTGTTTATATACCACAAAGAAGGGAATTAAAGAAAAAGTATTTACCAGCTGTTTTAAGTCTTATTGTTACCTTCTGGATCGATCAAATCCGTTGCCTCTTAATTGGATATTGACTGTTGTGAAGCAAATAAGGCAAGCTGTCAGAGAGGGGAGGGATGGGGCGCGAGGTTTATCTTAATGGTGTGTTGATCATGACTAGTCTATAAAAGCCAGTGGGAGAGGAGTTCATTAAAGCAGCCTGCAATTGCTTTAAAAAAAAATATGCTCCGAGTCAAGATGATTAATCATATATGTGACACCGCAATCGGAGAAAATCTGCATTGTTGCTCTGGTATTTACAACGCTGAAGCTTGAAATAAGCAGATGCATTGAAACAAATTCATTAGGGACAGTGATTTGTTTGGTCTGTGAGCCTTAGCTAACCATAACCAACATTTGAAGGTTTGGGTTTTTTTCCCTTTTTTTTTTTTTGTCCTTTTCCTTGGTGGTGTGTTTTGTTTTTCTGCCTCCCTGCTCCTCTGGCAGACTGATTGGAAATGTGTGCTTGCCCTGCACAGGAGACTCTCTGGGAACCTCTGCTGGGGAACCCTTGTAGAAATGGCAGCAGCAAGAAGGGATACTTGAGCTACCTGACAGTGAACAACACTTTGGAAAATGCTTTTATCTCATAAATTATAGTAAGCAGGGAAAATATGAAGAGAGAGGAAAAGCTTATCGGCTATGCTGGTGGGAGCTACCCATTACAAAAATGGAATCTGCTGGGAAGCCTGTAGTATATTTTCATTTCTTTCCTAGCCATATTTTAGGCTGTGTATTGAATATGTTGCAATAACTGTCAAGCACGGTCCATTAGTGTCTCTGCATCAGGCCTGTCGTGAATCAGAAGGGAGATAAGTAGGACAGGCTCACTTCTGTGAAGGTCCCACGCAGCTGTGGCTTATCGAAGAAACGTTCAAAGGGGCAATAAACAAAGTTTATTTCAAATTATCTCAATGTTATGTGTTTGTTATCATATTTGTTCTTTGACAATTCGGAGCTGGTTATTAAAAATTTATGACATGGGTAAAGGTTTGTGCAGTTTGAAAAATTAGCTTTTGAGGCAGCCACCTGAACACTTCTCATACATCACTGTGCCATGAACTGTCAGGGAGAGGGTAGCACAATCCCACAGAAGCCAGTAAAGCTGCAGAAACTGCCTAGTTATTGGCCAACAGAGGAAGGAAGAAGGTGCATAACTCTGGAATGCAGTGGGAAAATGAGGTTTAACGGTGAGTTTTCATTTGAAAGCATAAAGCAGCTGGATCGAGGCTGGACCACCTTCCCTTGCTTGTGGGCTTGAGTCATTTAACATCTCAATCTTTCTTGTCCTCTTCCTATAAAAACTAGAAGAGTGGTCCAGGGCAGCAGACACTGCTATTTTTGCTTCAGTTGCTCTTTCTGGATGTATTGTGAAACTGAAGGCGATCATCAATTTTTTCTAAGTATTTTATGACTGTGGTAGAAGGTCCAGCATTGCAAGGCGTATAAAAAGAAAATCCCGATTTTGCCTGGAAGGATGAGAAGTCCAGCAGAAAGTCAGTGTTCTTCTATAAAGTATATGAAATAAAACTGGGTGGAGGGGAGAAAAAGGTGTATAAAATCCAGAAAGCTGGATCCTTCTCTTTTTTTTTGGTGTAAGTTTTGAGTGACTTTTAAATGCAGTAGGATAAAAGTTATGACTTTAGCAGGCACTAGGTTAGTACTGTTATTAGTATTTCCTTTTGATTCACTTATAATATTACTTACATTATAATAGAGTTTGCAGCTTGCATTTAAAATATAAACTGTGGATGATTTTATACCATGAAATTCTGAGTGAGAAATTTAATAAATAAAGCTGGACCATTTGAAGCCATGGAAGACAAGCATTATTAAAAAAAAAGGAAAAATCCATAAATAACTGTTTATCAGATTTTTAGGCATATTGTTTGGATTTTTTAGTGTGCTTCAGTTATGCAAGAAAATGAAAGTGACATTCCTCCGTTGTTTTGACGAGGATAATTTCAGAAACACTGCCCTATCATTCCACAGATTGGCACCTTCCCCGTCTTTGTCATAATGCATTTTTTCTGGGGCAGCTTTTCTCAGCAAAACTGCCTGTTTCCCAGGAGTTTTAACACCTGTTCAGAAAGGGACAATGAGGAGATGTGGGCTGGGCTTGGGTAGAGCAGCAGGTTCAACCTAGTGACTATTTCTTCTGTCAGCACAATGGAGAAGATTGCGGCATATTTTAAATGATGTATTTTCTCCCGTTTTAATCGCACTACCAAGATCT
The DNA here is from genome assembly GCA_025769975.1 of Gallinago jamesoni. NCBI lineage: Eukaryota > Metazoa > Chordata > Aves > Charadriiformes > Scolopacidae > Gallinago > Gallinago jamesoni. The sequence goes on along the minus strand of JAOQGH010000023.1, from coordinate 72,216,332 downwards.
CTGGCTCCCAAAGACATTTTTACACCAAAGCTTCTCCTAAATGTGTGGGCTTGAAATGCTTTTCTCATCCAGTCTGCCATTAGTGGTGGTCTGTTCAGATTTTGTATTCGCTTTTGACAGCAGTAGAAATGAAATACCAACAAAAATGTGAACACAGCTTAGAGTTTGGGTCTAGATCCGTCACTGTCTATAATGGACGTACCACAGTAAAGCATAAGTGGGTCTTACCAAGAGATACACCAACTATAGGGTCCCTTGTCTTGCTGGGGATGCCTGCAGGGAATCAAACCTCAGGCTCCACTTCGGGACTGCATCTTTGCAGGGACATCTTTGCTCCTTCTCAGTGACCATGTAACTTCACTCTCTGTGAAAGGGATGCCGCAGCTGTGGAAGTCTGTACTGTAATGTGTAGGAGTCAGGAGCAGCTGAGTGCCAGGGAGAGATTTCAAGGAAGGCTGTGGATAGATCCCAGGCACCAAAATGGCACAAACCTATCTATCTCCAGTGGTGTGCCCTCTGCTCAGGGAAGAGCTGCGTGCACAGTCCTGAGGTTTTGCTTGCCGCGTTGATGTTGTTCCACTGTTTTTTATCCACTAGTGACTTCTTCCAGGGTAGGCAAGATCTCAATTCCTATTTTAAATAATGGATGGAGATGCACGAATGTGTGTTTGTTCACATGTTCATGTGTGTCTTGGGGTGGCATGTGTGGGGAGATAGGAGAGAGGGCAGCAAAAGAAGTCAGCAAAAACCCTTCTGGTTTTCCTCTGCATACTTACTAAAGAAGTTATAAGAGGGCATAGTCCCAATTTTGTTTTAACTTTGTAGATCACCTCCAGTAGACAGATTGTCTCGTGGACCACTTCCCCTCCCCTTGGCGATCAAATAACATTCCTGTGGTGACTATAGCAGTTGCTTACATGGAAAAATAACATTAGGAAAGTATTTAATGTATTTTTAGCTGTCTTTAAATGCATTTTAGCAGCTGGAAACAAGGGGACTTAGTAGCACATGACCTGTAAGCTCTCCATAGACCACCACCAAGTGTGCAGAGAGTCACTGCTGGCAGAGAGACCTCATGCTGGGAGACATTGGGTAGGGTGATCACCTCTAATCTGGTGCGGCCACAGGAGGTCAGGCAAAAGGGATAACCTTGATTTTAGTAGGATGTAAATGATAACAACGTGAAAAACAACCAGTGTGGTTTTAGATCCTTTATTTTCACTGATCTGAGTTTGGGGAGATTTTATGAAACATTATTTTGATATGTTTCAAAATACCTGGGACTTTTTTGAAAAGCTTGAGAAGATTTTAGAGGCTTGGAGTGGCAAAATATTACAGCTGTAGAGATTAGTGAATAGAGTGCAGCTGAGAGAGGCAGCGAGCTAATAAATAGCGCTTATTCCATCACGCCGTAAGTCAGGAAAATCCTGAAATCCTTGAGAAGAGCAAACCTCTTGTCAAACATTAGTTGGGGCTTTCCCTGAGGGAAGATGAGCCCAGGGTTCACTCAATCCTATAACTGCATGGTTGCTGAACCAGGGAGGTCCTCTCTGGACTGTTGTCCCTGGCCCTGTTCCACTCCCAGCATGGAGCCACGACCCGCCACCCTTATGTCAAGCTCCCCCGCCACCCCAGCCCACACCAAGTGCATTCATATTTCTGGGAAGAGTGTACTGAACAGATGGAAGTTTAGTACTATTTTTACCATTGCTGGTGCAGTGAATGTAGAGAGCATGATAATTGATTATCTGGGACAACAGAAATGCACAGGAACTAGAATTTCAAGGATTAGGGTCTCTCCGAGGATTTCCTTCGAGTTTGAGTGAAGGGAGAGATAACCTTTGTGGTGGAAACGGAAACACGGCTTTCAGTTCCCATCTGTGGCCAGCCTCCGGAGACAATAGTATTAAGGGTGATGTGAACTTCCTCTGTTCATCGCCACGGGACGGGAGCCTCGACGCAGTTATCTGCGCTTCTATAGCAACGCTGTTCAACTTCTCACAGCTTTTTTTTTTTTTTTGGTGTCCTACCAGAGGCATTCAACTAATGCCTGCGTTTAATATGTCTCGGGGTTACAGTCCTGTGTTTCATCTGTTTTAAAGGACATTTATGGAAATTACATGGCAATTTTATCCTGAGTAAGCAGGCTAATATTCTGTCGCTCTGCATTACTCAAGTGGCAGTTGCTCTTAGAAAATAGATGTTAGGTGCTTTCAGTTAAGTGGCATTAAACTTTTGTGGACCGAGCAGTAGGATTTCATTGCAAATGCATTGTCCCATTTTAGTGGAAGCTTTGCAGTAGCAAGTATCATCTTAATAAATTATTCTGTTCAACCTACCTTGTGACTTATACTATCATATGATCCTGCCCTTCATATTAGGATGTAAGCACAGATTTCCTCTCCCAAGGCTAAGGCTGCATGAAAAGACTTACACCAAAGCTAAGAAATCCTTTCTGGATCAAGATAATTTTTCTGTGAGAATAAGGAAAAACAAATATCTGTGCACTTCAGAGAGGAGGAAATTCTGCTGTAGATTGTTCTTCCTCTGTCATGTTAAAAAAAGGAATCTTGACTTAATATATAGTCTGTTTCCAAACTATTGGCATCTTTCACAAATATAGGCTGGCTGGCTTATGAATGAACAGCACAGTTTGTGTAGCCAAAGATGGTTGTCATCGTGCACTTACTAATGAGTACACATATCCTTGAACATCAAATGCTGTGCTGTTTTCAGAGAGGTCCTTTCAGATCCTATTTTCTGTTCTTTATTTTATTTTTTTTTTCCTTACCCTCCTGCCATTTTCCTTCAAAGCTCAGTGGTAGAAATCAGAGAGGAAAAGGACCTGGGAAAGGAGATGTTCTCATCCGTCCAGCTTCCCCGTGTCAGGAGCTACTCTGTGCATGTCATTCCCGGCAGATGTTTGCCTAATCTGTTCTTAAAAAACTCCAGTGATGGGGCTTTGACAGTCTCCTTAGGCAAACTGCTCTAGCGCTTTGCCATGCCCGTCATTAAGAAGAGTTTCCTTATATCTAACCCGCAATTAAAGGCCACGATTTCCTGCGCAGCCCATCATCAGGCTGACCTTACAGCCAAGGCAGCTCCACCAAGTCGACTGCAGTTTCCTGGCTAGACCTTCCTTGCCAGCGCTGCTCCTCCTCTGCCAGGACCAACCAGCCGGGGAGGTGCGAGTGCCACTGGTTTTGTGGAGTGTCCAGCCCGGCATCCCACGGGCCGGCGATGGGCAGGCTTCCCTCTGGGATCCTGTGCAGCTGACGGGAAGGCGGCTGCCTGCCAGTGCAGGCTATTGAATTCGGAGATTCAGTCAGTCCCAGGAGAGGCTCTGCCACACTGAAGTTGCAGCAGTTTTGTGCTGATAAAACCGGCAGCACTCACCATGGGTCCCAGCCCTCAGAACAGGAGCTGAAGCCTTTTTTGTCCTGGAACAAAATGTGCTGTTGAAAGAGGTTGTACCATATATTGCAGATATGCATTCAACCACTTCTAGCATTTTGGACATATAAATATATATTATTATTTTTTTAATGAGAGTATTTCTATAATGATTTTAGCGGTTTAAACACATTTTAAAGAATCAGAGACATCACAGGTTTGGCTTGGTTTCTTTTCAGTTGCTTCCTTTTGAAGCAGGCAAAATACATCCCGTGGCAGCCAGGCCTGATGGAGAAGCTGTGAGTGAGGTCGGGCTGCTGGGGAGCCAAGGCAGTGCCTTACTGCTCAGCGACTTGGAGTGAGTCAGTGTAGATACAGACATATTACAAAATGACCACAGCAAGATAAACTCTGAGCCACTTTAATACTCTTAGAATGGTGCTGAAAATTTTAAGAGTGGTTCCTTCTGCAAATTGTTTACAACTGGAAGATGGTAGTAATGAATTAATGTAAAGCAATTGGAGAATTAGCCCTGACTGCTGAGAATAGGTATTTTTTACAATGGAAACCAGCTAGCTAAAGTAGGTATACTTTTGCTACCTGAGTAAATTACAGCAATATGTAGCTAAACTGGTTTTAAAATTAGGAAATTATAGTGGCGTCCAGAGTTAAATAAAATCAGTATCAGTATCGGATCAGTAGGAGGGGTAGCACGTTGCCATCAGCAGGGGTGAATAACCTTTGCGTAACTGGCAATTTTGGTAAGCGGGTCAAGGTCGGTGGGGTTTGTCCCTATGTTTTGACACATGCAGTGCAAACACCCCGATACCCATTTCATTTTACAAGGTGTGTGCGTGCACCAAGATAATGCTCCAAAGGGTCACCGGCAGGTTACCATGTGCCAGCCGTCACATGCACAGTGTCTAGAATAGTGCCAAGATACGATTTCAGGGGTTTGGGGGCGCCACTGATAGCATGTAGAGCCCTACCTAACTCCTAATTGTGCCCCACACAATATCTCGCCCGCTCTCTGTCACTGAGCATCCCGTTGGCACCTGTGGTCCCGAGCTGACAGGTCCGTTTCTATTTGTACAAGGCATTTTTAAGGCATTCACCCCCCGGTTTTCTTCTAAATGATCTGGAAGAGCTTTGTCGAGTTGCCCCTATTCCTTCATGGAGGAGAGGAAAGGACAAAGTTTGTTTTCAAAATGAGAACCGGGGTGGGTTTTTTTTACAAAACACAGTCAAATTTGAACTTTGTACTCCACGCAGCATGGGAGGCAGATTTATTGTGTGGGAGAGGTTTCAGTTTCAAACTAGTAATTAGAAGAATACATTTAAACCCTTGTCAGTATAAAAGTGATTTCAGGTGCTCAGGAATGCTCTGCCTCTTCCTTGTGGTTTTAAGGAAAAATTTTAAACATTTTCCAGCTATTGAGGGAAGTGAAAGAAAAATCCTATAAGCTGTTAGGAAACGTAGAGAATAAACTCGTTTCCCACTTCCCACTTCTTGTAATAATCATCAATTGTAGGTGCTACTTGAAACATACTTTTAGACAAGCTTTGCACTTTTAAAAATGGTATTTTCTGTCAGGCAGGGTTTGTTCACGCCCCATGGCTGACAAGCAGAGGTCCAAGTCAAAGCCCACTGGAGTCAACAGGCTTTCCATGAGGTGCAACCCATCCATGTTTTCCTAAAAATCCCCAGTGCTGTTACCCCACAGCTCCCCTTCCCCAACCCATCTCTCCCCGGGGAGAGGCAGAAGCCTATCTGAAGGCAAACAAGCCATAGAGCCTACAAGGTGCAAATATCTTTCATAAATGCCAACGCTGAAAAAGCCTGGGCGCCGGGGAGTGTGACACCCGACGACAGGCAGCTCACGCAGCGTGAGGGGGGGACGGTGTGGCAGCGTGAGATGCGAGTGCTCTGCACTTGGGCATCCCTGGACCCCTCTGCCCCTGGGGAAGGGGGACGTGGGGCAGCTGAAGGGATGAGGAGCAGGACTACCTGCTCCTCGCCCCACCACCTCCTGCTGCTCCCCTCGCCCCCAATCTGGTCACACACACACACACCACCCCCCTCCCCTTTTCTGCCCTCCTCCTCTTCCTGGCTTCTTCGGGCAAGGGGCTGATTTAAATAGGTTGGCAGGGAGCCAGGAGCTCATCATTTTAATGCAGTGTAAAATGGAATGTGCATAATTATATGCAAGCCATATGTGAGGGAGACAGCTCAGCTGTGAATTTCGGGAGGCTGCGAGAGGGAGAGAGCGAACAGTCAGGGATCAGATGAGATGGAGCGGAACGGAGAGCAAGTGTCACCCAAATGAACAGTGTAATGAGTGTATTGCTGACACTCCTCCTTTCACCTACTTCTCCCTTTTGCTTTAACTCGAAAGCAGAAAATGCTGTAGATGAGAAGGGAAAAATACTATGTGCAAGCAGGATTGCTAATGGGCTCTGGTAATGTCTCCATTTAAACTTCAGCTTTATTAATTAACAGTGCAGTTCCAAATAACCGGTAACTTTTAATGCATCTTTGTCATTAAATATTTTGACCGCATTTGACTGAAGGATCATTGTTCTTGCTAGATGATTGCTCCTTTCAAAGCTTCACTTAAACATGGAGGGGGAATCCATTTATCTATAATAGTTTTATATGTAAATTATGAGTATGAAAACTTATTTATTTGGCCTTGCTGTTAACTTAAATACAAGTACATTATATAGGGATTGCTTAATCATGTAAAAAAGTTTAAACAAGTACGTATGTAATGTAATCCTGAAAAATGCAATGGAGTAAATTGAAACCCTGAGTTACAGTTTCCAGCTCAAATATTTTGTTTGGGGTTTGTCTTTTGTTGTTCTAATTATTACACCACAATGAATTTGCATGTTCAACCTAAGCTATGTAAGAAAACAGCATCCCAAGTTCTCGTATCTAAAAGGTGTACTAAGCATTTAAAGAAGCTTTTTAATAATGTTGTATTTTGGGATTCCCGTCTGTTTTAATGATCTGAGCTGTTATGCTTTTAGCTATTTTTTTTTTCTTCCATTATTTGTAAGTCCCTAAATAGGCCATTATATTTCCCTTCAGGCTAGAGATGAAGATGGACATGCTGAAAATTTTCCCCAGCAGCACTATGCTAAGGAAACTCCAAGACTTGCCTTCAAGAATAACTGCGAACTACTTGTAAGAATAACATACTTACAACAAGTCTAGATTGTTACTTTAGCACAGTGAAAACCGTTTTTTTTTTTTTTGAAAGGCTTTTGTTCATTATGACATACATTATGAAATATGATAGGTTTTTTTTTTTCCTGTTTAGCGTTCTAATGCTAGTTCTGCTATCCATGAACAATTTAAGATCTCAAATTGCTTGAAAAATCTCTTATATTTGATGACAGCACGTGAATGGCCTTGTCGTACTACCTTGTCTTGGTAAATCAGGGAGAGCCATGCAGGGAGCAGCTGGTGATGCACGAAAAGTCCCCCCACCCTCTCCGAGGCGCCCCAGAACTCACTCTCCCATCCACCTTTTAGCTCTGCCTTGTTTTCGGGCAGTGGCGGCAGGTTTTGCTCTGCTGACACACAGCACTCCCTTTAGAGATCGCCTATTCCTCCCCTTCCTAGCTGCATGCAGGTGGGAGCATCCTCTCCTCTCCACTCCTCTCCTCTCCACTCCTCTCCTCTGCTGCCGGGAAAGAGCAAAAGCCAGGAAAGCACATACAGGGAGCCTGGAGTGTTTACAAGCCGTAAGAGAGATGATGTCAGCTGTGAAAGGATCTCTGTTCCGAGGCAGGGTTAATTCGCTGTTCATTTTAGCATTTGCAGCTAGGCAAGATTAAAAGCAAGCAGGAATGCCTATTATATTTCTATTAAATGAATCTGTTGGGACCTAATGTTCTTGATTAGCTTGCGAAAATGAGTGCTCCACGATGAGTTTTTCTGTTTGCCTAAAGTAAACAGAGAATGAATTGTAATACATTTAAGAGACATTCACGCATGGCTTTCCAAAAGGGAGTTTCAGATGAATTGGTAGATCTCTCCCTCACACTCGCCTTTCTTCTCGGCCCTACTTAAGTAAAATGTACCGTTTGGTTAAATGGAAATATTTGGGGAGAGTCAGAACACGGGGTTATATTTTGAAAAAGCAACACGTTTTTTCCCATTCTAAAATACAGAAGAGGTGGGTGGCGATGGAGGAGCAAGCTCCATTTCCTCTGCATTAAAACCCCTGACTGCCTCCCCCGTAGAGGAGGCAGGGCCAAATGCTAACTTTGGTGTCCCAGGTGTAACATCCAGCAAAGTCGAGCAGATGAGCTGATGTAACCCAGTGCCGAAGCCGGTCCCCAGATTCAGGCAGTTGATCAGAGAAGCCCAGACTGGAAGGCAGCAGTCTAGTCCCTGTTCCTGGCACTAGCCACAGCACAGAACATCTTGGTCATACCTGCACTAGAGGGCCCACAGGCTCTCCTACCCCCAGGTGTCCCCTGTGCTGAGCCAACCCCTGGTTAGGTAGTGACAACGCTTTTTAGAGCCACAGGTGTCACTCAGAAGGGTCATTGTGTTCCCGGTATAACTCTCCCCAGCCAAAAGCAACTTGACCCCTAAGACCTGATCTTGTTTTCTCCCCAACCCCTTGCGAAGTTCCAGTTGGTTTCAGGGGCAGCAGTTTACGTCCTGTGGGGATGAAATTGGACAAACATAAAAAGTGATTCCCCGGTGCAGTCACAATTCTTGTGCCAAATAAGTGAAACTGTTTTTTCAAGGCCATGATTAATTACCATGCCACAGGTCAAATCAGGCCTGATGAACCATCACAGCGCACCAAGATGCCTCTGAAGTCAACAAGGCTTCTTGGTGCTGGAGGGGTTTAGGACTAGAGTTGGGAGACAATGTGATATAAAATAAGTCAAATTTAAAATCTGCTTTATTTTTAGTGCAAGCACTCAATGAACCAATTAACCCCCTCAGTGCTATTAAAACCAAGCATTCATTTAATGCCCAGTTAATTATTCCTCTATGGTATCCATTTAGGTTTTTGCTTTATTATATCACTCCTGTGCCTGGCAAAAGCTCAAGTTATCCAAGTTAGTCTTTCATGTGCTTTTTTGGACAAGTTTCAATTCTTGTTTAAGGAAGTAATAAAAACAATTTGTTATAGTTTTATTTTTCCTATGCTATTGGAAGGAAAATTGGCAGGGATGTAATCTTTACTCTATTTGCATGTGAAAAAAAAACACGTAGATGAATAATGAATGTGTACCTCTGCTATCTTTAAAGATGTATTTTAGGAACTTTCAGTGAAAATATGATGTTGAGCCTAGGCTTTGGTGGTGGGGAAATGAGTGTTATTTGTCAAAGATGCTATGTGTTTCACCGACCTAGTGGTTTTCCTTCTGTATTTTTACTTTCTGGGAAACAATGCTGTATTAACATGTGCTTGGGAGTAAAGTGAATTTCACAGGAACTGGCCATTAGGACAGCATCTTTCTCCTAAAGGCTGGTCACTATTCCTACGTTTGTGCTAGGAATTGTCTCCTTGAGTGGGGAAAGAGGAAAAAATAGGAAAGAAAGGAGTGGGGACAGCTGCTTCCTTTAAAAAAATGTATTTTCCCAATGGTAAAAACTTACCCAGAGTCTAACAGTGCAAGTCAGATGCTGGCTGAGCAAAAAGCTGAGATTTTTTAAATGGAAGAGAAACTTATACTTGTTTATGCTTTAGAGAATCGAGAAATCCTTGGAGTTTTCTCAGTGCGGTTGAGAGTGAGTACTGCAACAAGCCTGTCAGGTGAAACTGGAGGCTTCAGCTCAAAAGTGCTTTAGGGTTCAGCTGCCATTTTCCAGCAAGGTTTATTCCGGCAAGCGTGGGCTCCTCTGTTTGGGAAATGCTCATTCTGGGAGGGTGCTGGCAGCCGGGAGGGATCCAGGGGCTGGGTCTGCGTGCCAGGGCTCTCCCACAAGAGACACGCTACACCGGCTGAATCTTAACATCCGAGGTCACCAGCATGCATGACAGGCTTTAACTCCTCAGTACTTGGAGGGACTTGAAAGCATAGTGTCATAGAATATTACAAATTGTGTGCTTTCTTCATTGCTTACTCCTCAGAAGAGGAGATAATTTGGGTAGTGAGGTACAACTCAGCTATTGGGGGCTTTTTTTGAGAGCGCTTGATAGGAAATAGGAGGAAGAAAGAGGCACAAGAAATCCCTGAAGCGCTTAGGGTAGTTCAGCACATTAGGAAAAGCAGTGATAATTAAAGATTTTGGTTGGTATAGAAAGCCGTTGTGCAGTTACAGGATTAGATTAGGGTATTCCTTTCCTGTGCTAAATCCAGATACGTTTTGTCATGCACATTTATTGTAAAGCACAGAAAATAAAGCAGTTAAGATGCTCTAGTCAATGAGGACATCACATTTTTTTTTGTGAACTTTTCAGTATTTTTGAGAATTGTGTTTTTTTAAGCTTAGCTACCCATGATAAATACTGGGAACTACATAAAACAAAGCTATTTTTAAAGAGCCAAGCTAGCATGCCATCTTGGCCAGCTGTACAGCCTTCTCCCATAGGCACTGCCTCAGGATTTTAATTTCTTATTCCACGAGTGGCTGGAAGCTTTTCTTTCAGGCGCATCTCTTTGTTTCCAGAAGGAAAAGGCAGAATTTAGTCCTCTGGAAGCTGATTGTCAAGGAGCAGTACAGTCCAGCTAATAGTGGATGTGGGGAGAGAGATGGGATTAACTGCAGAAAAAGGGTAGGCTGGAGTGAAAAGGCCAGTGAAAAGCTTGCAGCCTGGCTCTAGCCAGCTGAAATTCCTAAGCCATTGCCTAGAGAAAGGAAAAATCTGTCTGGCACCTACCCAGGTTAGTCAGGGTAAGAAGAGCCATGCTTGGATGCCTTTTAACAAAAGTGGGAAAGAAAAACCAACAGTTTGTCCGTCCTTCTCCACCCCCAGTTCCCCAGAATATTGAGTCAAGGTTTCAGATTGGCACGCTGCTCTATGAGCAAAGGAGGGTTTGATGGGTTAAGGAAATTGAACGTCAGGTTGCTTTCCAGATCATTTGTTTATGAAGATGATCTGAGTACCACCCACCACCATGGGATTATATGTAAAGCAAATAAATAACCAAATAAAATATAAACACCCTGAAAAAAAAATAGTTCATTTCCAGTCTCACACCCAGCTGTGATCCACAGTTTTCCTGCAGTAAAATCCTGATCTTTTCCTCTTTGAAATCAGAAGGTTTGCTCCTAGTAGTTCTGCTCTGGGAGAATAAATTTTTGAGTCCAGTGTGTGATGAATTATAAGGTAGTCCTGGTGTTTGAAAGCTGTTATGTAAAAGACACAGAATAAAACATGTTTGTTACTGGATTTAATGCAGACTCACCTACAGCCAGTTATCTTTATTCAGTAACAAGAAGAGGCAGAGAATGCTCTGAAAACAGATCTGCAACTCAAACATGAAATGCAAAACGTTCTCCCACAAGCAGAAGGCCTTTGGAGAGGCTATGGCAAAGCTGAGAGGAACCAAAGCTACAGCTGATGCTTCGCTTGAAGTTCCAACACTAGAGGCAGGGTCAGGAGTCATGGCACATGCGGGGCATCTGGCCAGGGTGGCAAGGATGCAGGCAGGTTAAACCTCAGTGTCACAGTACTGGAATATGGGAAACATTTCATACCCACAAGCTGATTTTAAAAAGCAGTGAGAATATTTGTGATTAAATGAGGCCAGTAAGGTTTGCGGTCATAGTCAATTTAAATGTAAATACGCCTATCGGTTTCCTTTGGAGGCTGTCAGGGTTTGGGTTTCAGAAAGTGAGGTTTGAATTCTTTTTTTAAAGGTACCTGGTCTGTTTCCTATGTCCCAGTATCAAGCAAAACCACTCCCTGATAGTGCTTCAGCGTTAAAAGAAAGTACTTCTCAGTCCATTTATAATCACGGTTCCTTCAAATGAGGCCTGAATTAGGGGGACATAGTCCCCTCTCTTACCTTTTAATCTTCTACGCTGCCTCCTTATTCTTCGCAGAGAGGAGAGAGAAAGCAAAGGCTGTTCCCCCTGTAGCTCTCCCTGGCTCTTCCTTCACCCTGTTAGCTGCAAACCAACAGGGAGAGAGGGAGAGCACTTCTTTCATCCTGGCCCAGGCTTTGGGACATGCAGAGCTTTTGGCCAGAAAGCTGGAGCGGTACTGCTGCCCAGCAGCTCTGAGGGATCCAGAGCCACATCTAGCCTTTAAGGTACCAACCTTGAGGTTGGAAGATGATTTTGTCTCCCTGGAGAACTGGAGGGGGAGAGGGAGGTGAGACCTGTGACACCTTGTGGAGCTCCAGGTTATAGAGCTTCTGGTACCAAGCCTGCTGAGAGTTAAAACCTCCACTCTTTAAACATCACTGGATGTTTGCTGCTTCTCATTGCTGGTGCTACTTTTTGGTGGTTTACCAATGGATTTCATCAGTTTCTTGCTCAGTTTGCTGGCACAGTCTGAGAGCAACTGGTCCTGCTCCATCAGCTGCCCCGTGGTGTACGCAGTGATTTGAGCAAATGGCTGTGCAAAACCCATAAGAGCCGACGGAAAGCCCACCGCTGGTTTCGGGGACTTTGGACCAGGCACAGAGAGCTGTCAGAATGGCAGTTGTGGCTCTGGAACAGAAGTATTGAGAAAAACAATTGTAGCAGTGAATTGATACTCATTTTCTTAAAACCTCAGTAATCTTGGCCTCATGAAATTCAACCTTTCTTGTGACTGAAATAACAGTGAGGCTTAGGTCATATCATAGGCTGCAATGTTTCATTTTCAAAAACTAAATTGTTTGTGAGTTATAGCAGAATATTTTAAAAAGAACCTCCCCAAAACCCCGCCAAAGAAACCTGGCATTCTGTTTCTTTTCAAGCAAGGGCAACAAACCAGGCAAAGTTAATGTAAAGTTTCTTTTCGGTCCTTAATTGCTGCCGGGCTGAACGGAGGGCTGCGTAGTGTTCACCTTAGGCACGCTCCTGAAGGCTGTCGAAGTCCTCAGGCACTGGGTGAATGCAGTGACAGAGAGGCAGCATTCAGCCCAACGGGCAGATTTGCAGCCCTGGGGGGAGAGGGGAGCCCCAAAACCTGGCTGTGGCTGACCCTCCCTGCCCGCTGCCCGCCTGTGCCCTGATAGGCATCTCGCCGGGATAATGCAGGACCAACTGCGGAGCTGCAGCCTGCCAGCCGCCCTGCGACGTGCCCTCCCCGGGAAGTGATAGGCTCATTGCCTGTCTACACGGATCTATTTACCATTTTAGAACAAATGCCTCCACTGTCTTGCCCGGTCTTTCTTGCCCTGCTTTTTAATTGTCTGTTTTTCTACCCTGTAGTGGAAACAAAGGCTGTTGCTCGCATTGAGGCAGGATGGGCTGGACTTGGGAAGTTTGGGTCCCATGCCTGGGGCTGCAGCAGACCTTCTCGGGGGTCTTGAGAGATCTCCTTGGTCTTTCAAGCCTTCTGTTCCCCTTTTCCCATCCTGCACCACCATGCTGCTAAAGAAATATGTTTTTTTTCCTTGACTCACAACATATTTAGGACTCCACCACCTCTGATCCAAAACCCAGTGAAATCAATAGGATCCCTCCTGTTTAAGTGGGCTCTGAACGACACCCTGTATTCTGCAGACAAGAAAGGTCAAATGACTGCTTTGAGACATCTTCCCCCTCTCTGACCAAAAATTGCCGTAGGCCAGCTAAAAGCTAATTTGAAGTGTAGAAAACGTGATCTTTATTAATAATGTTTAAGCTGAAGGCTGCAATCAGAGACCAGCTGTAGGAACTTATAGAAAATGCAACCCTGTCATAGCAAGTCTGAGATAGAAGCAGTACTGGAAACAAGACCCAAACCTCACTCCTTTTATACTTGGGGATAGCGAGTGACCGTGACCTACAGAATTAAGGAGGGCGAGGGATTCCCCAGCCTCCGGCAGAGGTGGGCAGGGGAGTGCCATTAACCCTTGAGAGCAGCAAGGAGGGTAAGTCTCTGCCCATCCCCAGCGACACATCAAGTACCAGGTATACAATCCCCAGGAGCATGGGGAGCAGGGGGAAGGAAGGGAAGGAGATGGGGATAAAAAGAAGGAAGTAGCTCTATGTAATCCCCACTTTTTCTGTTCAGTGAACCAAATTAAGGAAGACGATTCAGGGAGCTAAAGGGATGGAATAAAAGGTGTGACGGGGAGAGGGGCAGGTGGCATGGGAAGACGGGCGTTGGGAAGGGAGCAGATTTGGGAAAGACCATGTCTACTCCCGGTGGGTGTTTGGCTTCCCAGAGTCAAGAGCAAGTCATGTCCCCTCTCCTGCAGCACTCGCCTCGGGAACACTAGAAATAGCAAGCAACTTCACCCCAGTGTCTCTAGTTTGGCATCTTCCTTCATACCAATACAGGCGCATTCTTTTAGGATGTGACACTTGAGACTTTGTGAGCACAAGCCTGCCTTTTCTGAGAAGGAGGCATGTTTGCTAATTTTTAACATCACCGTTATTATTATTATTATTTTGACAGAGAAGCAAAATGCATGTGTTAAAAAGGAAAATAATTAAAATCCCATTACAGCTCCAATTCTGTCATCTTCCTTCCCAGAAGCAGCATTAAAATTTTTACTAATAAATGTGCAATTACTAGTGACCTCTGAATAATTTCTCCAATCTTAATTTCTCCTCAATGCAATACTGTGTTGTATTACTCTATTTTAACTCTTTGCTTTCCTCATTTGATGTGTTTACTGAAGTTATAATTTTCATATTAAACATGTTCTTGTTGAAAAATTGCTTTTTCAAAAATGATTTAAAAAAAAAATCAATCTTTTTATTGACCAGGAATTTAAACTAGTAAAAAGTTAAGAAACTGTTGGCTGAAAACACATTTTTAGCAGGCTACTTCTTAACCATTTCAATAAATTTTAAAGCAAAAAAGCCTGAAAAATATTGTCAGTCTTCCTCCCACCCAAATCCCTATAAAACTGGGGGGAAAAAAAGCAGGTTTGTGTCCCTTGGAAAGAAAACCAGTTGTGAATCGTGGTTTTGCTTTATGAAACTGGCATTCATAACCAATTTAAATAAAGTTCAGACAGTTTTTATAGAACGTTAAAGAATAAAGATATGCCTTGTTCTGAAGGAAGTGAAGTGTGGTGAAATAAAATTCATTGGATTTCCTTCCACATAAATTGGAAATAAAATTTCCAAAGTCATCACCCAGAGCTATAAATATTTTCTTCCTGGTGCCTGTGCAGGAGATGCAGATGACTCAGTAGGGCCCGGGGGGCGTCCCGGCAGCTCCCTGGGAGGAGCCGTCCCTCGCACCCCATCTCCCCATGGCTGTACCTGCAGCACAGGGTCAGGGCATCAAACTGGCTTTAGTCCCCTGGTCCTCGGGTCCTTTTGCACCTCTGACCCTGCCTCTCACTCCTGCAGGGTGTTAATGAGAAGGGGGTTTGTCAGTTCTGAGAATATGCCTATGGAGACCAGAGTGACTTCTTTCTATTAGTGGTATAGTTGGCTTATTCCTCATCTTGCTGCATGCGTTGTCCTCCTCATTAAAAAAGAAAAGAGTTTGAAGGCTTTGACCCCCTTAAGAGCCAACATGCAGCAGTAAGAGAGTGGGATTTTGAAAATCAGGAGCCCCTGCTCTCTTTATTTCTCAGAGTTAAGATCCAGCCTGTGGGAAGGAGGGTTGCAAAGAGCCCGGCCATCATTCAGCTGGACTCCAGGGAGACTCGGGGGTGTTCTGGGATACTGAGTGTGTGGCCCCCTCTCTTTGGGAATCCTTAGGACTGACTGTGCAGAACTTCAGGAGTGACATCCCAAGGAGGCAGATTAATATAACGCAGTTATCTGAAGGCACACCAAAGAAAATTTTCTGTGCAAGGAGTGGGTCTCTCACTGCTGTCTGTAGCAGACACCATTTTTACATCTCAGCAGTGACGTGTATTATATTGCTTTCGGGACAAGAAAAAAAACCCAAAATATAAATCCTGCATTTTATTATAGAAGTTAATACCAATAATTACTTAAAATTTAATGAATTTCAGTTCTCACTTAATTGCTTTTGAGTAGTTCACTTAACTTATTAAAAAGAAGCAAGGACATATTCATTTAATGAGCAGCAGCAGCCTTGGCCTAGCATCTGCCTACATTCTCTTTTCAATTAATCAATTATAGTCCAATGGTGTGTAATTACACATTAAGAAAGTTATTGGATATCGCAGCATGGCTGTCCCAGGGGGCTCATGAATACACTAATATAACACACCTGTAATGACCTGTTCTCAGATCTGCAAATTGCTCCCATTTCTCTCTCTCTCTCATTGCTAAATGAAGATGAGAGCAATTACCATTAACTTTTTGAGTCACATCTAGTCAATGAGAGAGAAAAAATATCCCTACCAGCATTCATAATAAATCTGCCTGTTGGTACTGAGTATTTTAACTGCACCAGGCATGGAGTTGGAAGGCAGTAAATGCCCATCAGGATGGCACAGGATTGTGGGGATCCCAGGGCCGGTCTGGGCTGAGCACACTCTTCTCCTGTAGACAAGGCAAGCAGGAAAACATCCTCTGATCACACCCCGGCATAATTTGTCTAGCTCGGTTCAGATCAGACCAAACTCTGGAACTGATCCCTATGCAGTGGCTCTCAGTCTTTGCATAGCAACTAAGCCGCGTTGCTGTTGTGTTGAGGTTTTTTTTGAAGGCTAGAAAGAACAAAATTTACTATGTAATGGCAGAAAGGCTTTGGTTGTGTGAGAGGATACACTCACTGATGCTCTCTTATTAATGCGTAACAAATGAAACCAAGGAGAGACTCTTAATCTGCATAATGAAGTCTGACAGATTCTAAATTGGTGATTTAGTCAACTAAAGGGTCCAAAAATGCTCCGTGGAAGTGAGCTTTTGATGGCTCCGTAAGTCAAATGGGGGATGATATCTGTCAACATTTTTATAAATGTTGTCTCGCACAGTGTGATTTCGATGTGCTGTTGTCTCTCTCTGGGAAGAAGTGTTTGTTTCCCTACACAAAGTTTTCTTGTTCACGCTCTCGTTTGCAGACTGGGGTCTTTCAGGTGGGTGTACATGTAGATCATGTGCAGCAATACCTTGAGCACAGCTGTTCTTTACAAGCAGGGTCCATTTTGCTTATAATAATCCGAATTATTCCATGCTGTAAGCCTTGCAGCAAATTAGCATTAACGACTTCAGTGAAACCTTCATCATGCTGGAGATTACTTCCATTTTTAAGGACCATGCATGTCTCCTTGTGCTTGATATCCCTCAGAAAAACACTGTTGTAGGATTCAGGTGATCAAACGTTGCTCTCAGTTGCACCCACAGTGAGACAATAGTTGTTTCAGTCTGAGCTTCAGCTGGGTCCACATTTCACTCTGCTTTTCACCTGTGCCGCATTTCTTCCCAGTCCCACAGCACCCTTTGGTTTAGAACACAGTTCGTTTCACATGCCTAGCTGTAGCATCTCAGTATTTGATATCTCTCTCCCTAGGTCCCATTGATGGTTAATGGAGGAAGGCAAAAACTTCTCAAGTGTGATTAACTCAAAATAATTAAGTGCTGATTTAGGATTGCTTAAACAAGGCCAAGTGCAAGGTCCTGCACATGGGTTGGGGCAAAGCCAAGCACAAATACAGGCTGGGCAGAGAATGGATTGAGAGCAGCCCTGAGGAGAAGGACCTGGGGGTGTTGGTTGATGAGAAGCTCAACACAAGCTGGTGATGTGCGCTCAGAAATCCAACTGCATCCTGGGCTGCATCAAAAGAAGCATGGCCAGCAGGTTGAGGGAGGTGATTCTCCTCCTCTACTCTGCTCTCATGAGACCCCATCTGGGTTACTGCATCCAGCTCTGGAATCCCCAACATAAGAAGGGCATGGGCCTGTTGGAGTGAGTCCAGAGGAGGGCCACAAATATGATCAGAAGTCTGGAGCACCTCTCCTGTGGGGACAGGCTGAGAGTTGGGGTTGTACAGCCTGGAGGAAAGAAGGCTCTGGGGAGACCCTCTAGCAGCCTTGCAGTACTTAAAGGGAATCTACAGAAAAGGTGGGGAGGGACTCTTTAACAGGGAGTGTAGTAATAGGACAAGGAGTAACAGTTTTAAACTGAAAGAGGGGAGATTTAGATTAGATATTAGGAAGAAATTCTTTACAGCGAGGGTGGTGAGACACTGGAAGAGGTTGCCTAGAGAAACTGTGGAAGCCCCATCCCTGGAGATATATAAGGCCAGGTTGGGCAGGGCTTTGAGCAACCTGGTCTAGTGGGAGGTGTCCCTGCCCATGGCAAGGGGGCTGGAACTAAGTGATCTTTAAGGCCCCTTCTAACCCAAATGACTCTGTGATTCTATGAAACCACCTTTATGAAACCACCTCTATCTGTTCATTAACTATATAATACCTCATTAGCTACAGTCATCAGTTGAACTGCATATTTCTGCATATAGAAATGACTTCTAGAGTCATTTAATTCAAACAGCGGGACTGTTTGTATGCTTGAAGTTAGGTATCTGCTAACTTTGTGTTTAGATGTCTGGTCTCCAGCTTTGAAATGGGGATGCTGTTGTTTAATTGCCTTTCCATGCAATTTGAGATTGAGATTAAAATGTTTGAAGTGCAAAATGTATTATTTAATGTTGTGTTATACTCCAAATAGCTAACAATAGCACCCTTGGTATTCGCAGAGTAAGTTCATTTATTATGAATTATTATTTGACAGAATAGGAGAAAACAGGTTCTGAGGTTTACTTTTTGGTATTTAAAAGCAAATTGACTGCCCAGGCAACGCATAGGAACTGAAGCAAGCAGAGCATCAACTGTGGATCCCACAAAGTGATCAAAGTGTGCAGTATCCCCAAATTCTGCTCAATGCACAGCTTTGTTTATGCTTGGGAACAAAATTCAATTTTGTGCCTTTTTTTTTTTTTTAATCGGTGCCTGAATGATCAATTAAAAATGTTTTAAACAGAGGAAGGAACACAATTGTAGTCTAGAGCTTTAATATACACTACAATATTTGGTTATATTTAGTTGTACAGGCTAGTTAAATATTGGTCCTAAAATACCTGCCAGTTGGCTCTTAAGTTGTGTAGTTTTTGTGTGTGTGGTGGGGAGAAGAGAGGTATTTCATTCAGCTGCAAAAATCCGTTTCTAGCTGCAAAAATTCGTTTCTAGCTGTATTCTCCGCAAGAGGCTGTAACTCTTTGCATGTCACTTTCCTAATTGAGCAATAAACTCTGCATTGTACTAATACTTTTTATTAAGAGGAACAAACACGCTTCTTCTGGGCAGGCAGAGGAATAATTGACCACCTGTCGCCAGTCCGGAATGAGCATTAGTGCTCATGGCACTGAACTTAACGTCTCCTTAGTCTAGAAGGGAAACAGTCAGAGAGATTTTGAGAGATTTTATTTTTTTATGGTTAGGAAGCTAACACACCCCATGCATTTCCACTTTCTAACAACGTGGATTCCTGCCTGCCAGGGGAAGAAGCGCTCGGTGCTCGCTCGGTTACTGACCCTCTCTCTGTCTTCGGGATCCAAACAGCAGCTTCGTTTGTTAAACGCATTAAGCAAAGGGCCAGATTCTGGCTCGAGCCAGGGATGTCTGTACCTCGCTCTGGCAAGAGGAAGAGGTCTCAAAAGGTGGTGTGCGTGTAGTGGACTGCCCTGCCCCCTTTCTGCTGCCAGAGTGGTGCAAAGGAGTCTCCGAGTGGATGAGGATCTTTCCCAGCCAGGGGTCCGTGCAGTGCCGGAAGATAGCGCTGGGACATCGTGCCAGTATATCGTGTCACAGCTGGCCCGGCACCAGGCCCTAAGGGCTGCTGGAGGATGCTGGAGACTAAAAATATTAAAGAGCTAAGAGATTGACTTGGTAGAGAGAAATGGTAAAGGCTTCTCTTATCAGTTATTTTTCACTTTGTATTAACAAATCTCTGAGATCGTTATCTCCTGTAAGCTGCCAGACCCTTCAGGATCTGGTCTCTTCTCCAAGTTAGAAGCAGGGATTGCTGTGGGAGAAGCAGGCAGGTGAGACTCCTGGGGGTGCACCCACCCGCCGCACGCCATGCCCCTGTCACAGCACGTGCCCAGGGAGGGATGGTGTCCCCCCCAGGTGCACACACACCCTGATGGGCACAGGGATTGTGTGGGACCTGGAAGACACGTCCAGCCTTACCTTATGCATATCCTATTTCTTCTTTCCCGAGAGATTTTAGGGGGCTGTGTTGAGCGAGTGCTTTTCTCCTCAGCGGGTGCGCTCAACATATTGCCAGAGAGCCTCTGCTGTTGTCCTTCCAAGTCACCACACCATGTTCATTTAATGAGGGGTTACAGCTGAAGTGCTTGCACAGTCTGGCAGTCCAGCTTTAGGTCTCTCTCTCTCTCTCCAGGCACAAACTAGGGCTGAAAGTCTCCCCAGTAGCAAGGCATGGCTAAGGCCTGGCTGGGTGCAGGCTGTCCAAAGTTCAAACCAGATTAGCTCAGGATCACTGCCATTGGTGAAGGGAAATAGCCAGAGGGCCAGGCTGCTGACATACCCCCCACAGATGAAGATACTTGCCCACATTGGTTATCAAAACCCTTCCTTGGGGACCTTGCTGAAATCTCAGCTGTCCCAAGCCACCACAGACAGAAGTGGTGGAGCAGAGAGCTTTTATCTCCAGTGTCGCCCTGGTGATATGTGTCCCTTTGGTGTCCCCGAGCTGCTGTCCCTCTGCGCTCAGCCAGAAGGTGGGCACCGTCTGGAGTGTGGTAGCCTGCTTGGGTGAGCTGCAGTACTTGGCTCGTATACTTGGAAAGCAGGCTGTGCTTGCCACCATCGAATTTACTATAATCCCACCCCTGTTTGCCTCCAGCTCAGCTGAGTCAGTGGGAAAGCTGGGAGGAGCCGTTGTGTAGACAGGTTTGGCCCAGTTTCCCACCCGTGCTGTTAGAAAGAAAACCCAGCAAATCTTATTAACACAGTGGAGAAAATAGCTCTGCTGCAGAACACTGAGGATTGCCACTGGTGCAGGTACATTGAGAGAGGACATGGAAACAGCTTTTTGAATTTTTGCGGACCAATGGGCAATTGATGCATTTCATGGTCTGTGCTGGCTGTCTGTGGGTTCCCAAGTGCTGAGTTAGCAAAATCCGGTGTGGCCTGGGGAATCTGTCTTTTATTTTCAAAGCTGCTTTTTGAATGTCAGAGTTGGCAGCCCATGGATACCACGCTGCACTGCCACAGCAGGAGTGTCGTGGAGGTACCGCATCCCTGGTGTGCAAAGCCCCGGTCCCACACCGAAATCCATCCGGATGAATCCAGGTACCCATGCCTGCATTCATGTGCACTGCTGCAGCCATGGGGACCTCCCAGTGCTCTCAGGGTTAGAAAACCACAAAGAGGGCAAATCCAAAATAGCCTGGACCTTGTTGATCCTCCAGGAACTCCATGTAGCTCTGCCGTAGAAGAGGGATTTGGAGAGTGCCCAGATTGCGGCACTCAGAGGGAATCAGAAGTGTTTAGATTTCACATGGGGTGTTTTCTCACTGCTGCTTGTTTCCTGGGTGGGATTTGCTCCTTTTCATAGCTGTAAACACAGTGCCTGGGTGAGCTCTGAGAGGAGCCTGGCTCCGAGCAGGTCACCCTGAATTTGAAACAAGTGCTTCATCTGACTATATATACAGTGAAAAAACTAGACATCGAAAAGATCTATTAGTTCCTCCAAGCCAGGGCTTCTATTCAAAAGCATATCTGTAATGTGCTGTAGGCTGAAGGGGGGGGGAAATGATTACTTTTCTGTAAATGGAGAAGCAGTGAGTATCATGGTCTGGGTTGAGAGAAACCGTTCCGCAGTCTTGACAGTGTATTCTCCCTTTTAGACAACCTCACTCTTCAGTGAAGGTGTTGGGGGCATTTGGAAGCTGTGCCTGGCGCCCCTGCCTGTAAGCATGATAAAGAGAGCAAGTGAGAGGAGAAGAGAGAGAAAAGGGCACAGGCTTTTGGTGAGGACAGGGAAGTGACTTCAGGTGTTTGCAATGCCATCCCAACTGTGCGTGTTTAGTGTCTTCCTGAGCACAATATACCCTGGAGAAAATGGCAGAGATGGGGTCAAGGGAGCAAAAACTACCTGCAGACGTGGCCTCTCAAAAAATGCAGAGACCATGGGGCTATTTTTAGCAAAAGTGCAAACAGTGATAGATGCCACGGGGCTGCTGTCACTAAAATTTGGCTATAAGCAACATATTCATATTTAAACAAGTCAGCTTTGCAGATTGAAATGAGCAAACGCTGTCTCTGTGCTTGTTTGTTTGTTGTGCAGAAGCCATCAGCTTCGCTCCTTATCCCTTCACCGTGGTGGTGATGCGGAGTCACGATGGTGGATCAGCTGTCTATCTAGCTTATCTGCAAGGCCACGAAACATTCATGTCTTGTACGGCGTGATAGGCTGTTCTTGTGCCACAGTGGAAAATAAGAATTTGGGGCTGCCCTTGCAAAAAGTACTGTCTCCTGCACGACATTGCCGTTCTGGTAAGCTCACTTGGCACAGTTTGTACAGCTAAGCGCATCCACTGTGAAACCTAACACTGGGATGCACATGAATAAAATCACACAAAATCAGGAGCAGAGCGAGCATCAGAGAAGCTTTTGAACGCAGGGGGCAAACCAGCAAGGATGGAGTTCCTGCAGTTTCTCTCCTGCTTAGAGCAGGCTTGTGTCACCTCTGGTAAAAGACCTCCAGCTTACACCAGCATTATACTCGGCCAATTATCTTATTTAGGTATCTCGTATATATTTAGGTCTTGGAAAGGTCAACAGCAGAGCACGGCTGGGCAGGGTTTTTTGAAGCTATAGGACTGGAAGCTTTGCTTCTAGCATCATTAGAGAATAATTGCTTGTGAATGTCCAGGGATTTGAATCTACATGTTGGAGCTCTGAAAAGGAGAGCAGGAAGGTTTAAAACATGATCGAAACAGCTGCTGCTAACGTTAGGCACCGAGCAGGGAGCAAGAGGAGTGCACCTGCCTGGGTACCCTGGTGCTGGGAGCCCCTCTCCTCGGGCTGCTCCTCCTCTGACTGTCCCCAGCACAAACATGCTCCGCCGTCCAGAAGTCACACAAGCTGGTGCTTGTTTATCGAGAGCTGCATTGAGGCAGGGACCGTCCCTGTGGCATACCAGCTGAGATGCTTTCGCTTCAGTATATCTGCTGCTCTTCCATGTAAAATTTTTTTTGGTCCTTTGTTTTTGGTTCTCTGCTCCTTGCAATTTTTTTCTCAGACCTCTCTTCCCCTTCTGAATGTTCTTCCTCCATTATGATCTTCCCTTTCTCTCAGTTTAACTGTCTTCTACCCCAGATCCATGATCAATCACATCACTTGCTTTTTATGCCCCCACTCGTTTTCAAAGTCCCTGCAGTCTTTGGCTCCTCACAGCTGTTAGCTGTAGAAAGTCCCCTTCCCCACATGTTGTAAGGCCCAGATTTTACTAAAAATGATTTTTACCATCTCAAGACCTGTCAGTTGCTCACCATGGCTCACAGCTGGATTTCTCAGTATGACCACGCTGGGTGGCTTGTGACTCTGAACGCAAGCCCTGAGTTTCTTACAAGGAAGATAGCCTCGAGGCCTGGTATCAGACCAGTTCTTAATGAGGCGTCCGTTCACTCCTCAGTTCTGTTACGGATACTCCCCATGACCCTGGCCAAGTCATTTTATCTCTCGTTGTCCCTGCTCCCCATTCAGAAAACGGGCATCGCTGCACTTCTGAAGCTCAGGTGGAATTGCGGTGATGAATTCCTCCTGCTTGCTTTGCCTTTCCCACATCCCTTTTGTCTACAGGATTGGCATCTGGGATAGAGCACCACCGCATCCGAGTGGCCGTGGTCAGTGCAGAGCTCATGCTCCAAGGGGCTGGCCCCGCCGCTCGCCCCGTGTCCTAATCACATTGGCGGCAGAGAGTCAGCTTTATTACTGTTTGCATAGCGGTCTTGTGTGCTTTGAAGAGCTTCCCATGCTGTCTGCGAATAGTCCATAGAGAAGATTCCACGGCTGGGTGCTCGGTGGTTATTGCAGGACAAAGAGATAAAATGGCTTCCTTTAAAGGCTTGCTCCACCGGGTCGTTAGCAGAAAATGCGGGGCCTTGGAAGTACCAGAAGAAGAGGGATGGAGGGAGGCGAGGCAGTCACTCTGCTTGTGAAACCCAGCTCTGGTTTTCATCCCTGCCGTCCGTCCTCTTTCCCTGACCCTCCCCACTCTAGTTCTGTGGCAATAATGAAGTGAAGGAATGCAAGGGAAAGGCATCCTTAGGGCTGTCATTGTTGCCAAGTAATGCTAATAGCACTTTCCCTCTCACATACCTGCTCCTGAACGCTAATGTCATTTAATTATTGTGATGTTGCAAATGAAGGTTCCCACACACAAATTCAATATGAATGTAATTATTAGAGGTGAAATGCCAATTAAGCACACACCAAAAGCAAGTGGTGTGGTTTTGATTTGTCATCTGATTTATTATCGTTTACTGCACGCGCCTCAGGCAGCACGCCTGGGTCAGGAGTAGAGAACCAGCCCTTTGTATGTAAAGCTGGCTCTTAAATCTACACTACACAAGAAGACATCAACTGGTATAAAACATCTGTTTTTAAAATACAGCAGGGATTGTAGTTTTGAGGCATTCTTCATCTCAGGTGAGGAACGCACGGGAAGTATGATTTTTGGTAGGCAGATGAACATCTCAAAAAAAAGCACTGGATACAATACCATTCACATACATAACATATGTCAAAAGGTCTTCAGTGAAAACCCAAATTATACAGGGAAGAAAGTCCAGCTTGCAACCAGTTTAAGTGTGTTGGCCGAGTCAGCTAAGAGGATCTGCAGGCTTGGGCTTCAGCAGCTAGGGGTGCATTGTCTGCCTACTGGCCAGTTACAGGGGTTTTTAATTTTTAGGTATCTCCTAGCATTCTATTTTTCAATTCTTGTCAGTGAGTGTTGTCTTCCGGGATGAGGAGCACAATGCTGGTGGAGCATCCCACCATGTTGTGGATCCTGGGCACATTTATAATTTTCTCCTGCTCTCCCAACCTGTAAAGAGTCCTTCTTTGAATACTGTGCACCGCTCACCATGCAAGCAGCTCATTATCCCAGGCGTTTCAAGACTAATTTATAGGACATTTGGTTAATTTGCATAAGCCAGCCAGTACACAGACGATGTCTCCACAATAAAGTAATATGCCAAAATTGGGATTTATGTGAAAACATGAATACTGGAGGGGGGGGCATTTCTAAGAAGCTGTCATTAGCACCAATCTTTAAATGAATACCTCTGATAAAAAGTCACAGAATCTGCCTCTCCACCTACTGAATGTGAAGCTCCTGTATAATTTTCTGCTTTGAATCTTGCTCGGGTTTTTATTAGGTAAGATGGGTTTTGATCCTTAAAACAGCCTTGGCATATGAATACTTGGTGTTGTTGGCTTTGTCTGACAAGGAAACAAAATCCCCCAAACTGAATCCAAATCGAGGGCTGCCCCGTTCAGCTATCACTGCGAGGAGCCTCACGCGTCCGCTGCTCTGATTATTACCTTGACACCAGAAACAGGAGGGCCTGTAATCCTTGAAACAGCTGACATCTGAAGCCCTGATTCTTCCTGTGCTTTGAGTTAGTCGGTCCTTGATCTCCGTGCCTGGCATGCAAGCCTGGCTTTCACTGAAACCTGACCTCGTGGTCCCTTCTTCTGCAGCCCTGTTTGTCTTCTGCCATTCAGAAATGCGCGGCTTCTGTCCTCGGGACTCTGAATTAGAGCTGCACGGGTCAAAGGAGCAAACGGGAGTGTTGTCATTATTGGATCCAATGCCTGACCTTGATTTAGGTGTCCTTGTTGGTTGTTTTTTTCAATAACAACTACAAAATAAGAACGTTGCAAGAATTTTTTTGAGCAAACCTTTCCCCGGCAGGGTGACACTGGTTTTCTGTAATCCCTAATGCATGACTGCTTCACCTACGGGTACAGATGGTTTTGCTCCCTTGTTTGCAAAGCCAGCCTGGGATTTGAAAGTCAACTTGGTTTCTTTCTTCTCCTCCTAATATGTCTTCTGCCATTATGAGGCCTCTGAAGAGCACATTAAGTCCATATTCACCCCTGTGCAATCTAATTAACTTCCAGAATAACTGTGCAGGTGTAACTGAGATCTCAGTTTGAAGGCAGCTTTGCTCCACTTATTATAATTGAAGGAACTGTTTGTCCAGCAGCATTTCTATTAGTAGTAATGCTGTTTGAAAAGGAAATAATTTAGTTGGACTGAATTTGTAGGAATGCCAGCTAGAATTGCGTAAGTGAATGCATGTATATCTGCTTACTTGTAAATAGAAGCTAACTTGAGCTGGAAATCACATGTACAATAAACATGTAATCCTGATGCCATTGCTACAAATTCATTTCCCAGGGCAGAGCTACAGTTTCAAGAGCTCATTTCAGTGCTTTATTGTTTCGAAGGTTTGAACAGTGTTGGTTGTTCACTTTGGTGTGTCATGTGTAGTTCCAGTTAGGTGAAACCTGCTGGGTATTTAACAGCTTGTTCAGCTTGAACCAGAAGTTATTCTGTTTTATCTGATATTCTAGCTTTTGAGATTAGTATTTTCAATTGCAGGAATTTGTAGGGGGTTTTAATCAAACTGTACTAGAGCTTACACGGAACTGACAGCATTAGCTTGAACATAATGAGTATGTTCAATGGGAACAATACATGCAGTTTTTTGGTTTACTGTCTTCCAACTTGAATCACTTTTTGCTATTCTGTTAGAAGCACGTTTTTTTCCTCTGGGGATTTACAGTTTCTCTTAGTGTTTTGATTACTTGTGAATAATTTGATAGAAAACCCCTTACACATGTGCGTATGATGTACGGCATCTAGCTTGGATTTGGTTTTTGACTGATCCCTCAGAGCTGAAGTTACTGTACACAACAAAAAAAACATTTGTAATGCTGTCAGACTGGAAAAATCTCTCTTCTGCAAGTTGACTCAAATTTGTTATGTGTATAGCTCCATGAAGTTCAATAGATGTAAATACAGATTAATTATTTAAAAAGTAATAGGAAGGAATGAGCTTCCAAACATGTAGTGTTTAATTATTTAAACCCTATAATGGAATTTCAACCCTCATGCATACCTCAGATCTTTCGTTGTGCTTGGACAAGTGCCTGAGGTTAACCAGCATGTCCCCACCTCCCAGTCATCTCCCCTCCTATATCACAGGTGATAAATGTGCCTGGTAGATGTGAAGAACAGTCAATATTCTCAGTCATGTTTACTAGTAATTATGCTATACTTAACTCTGTCTTCCTTTCCCCCTTTATTGTATTGCATCCTGCAATAAGACATTCCATATAACATTTTCTATACCAAGATGCATACGAGTGCACAAGTGTGCACACGTCTGTACCTAGACACAGAGGACCAAATCCTAAAGGCTGGACTTGGGCAAAGCTCCTCGTGGTTGCTGGTCCCATAGAGTGGAAAGAGTCCCATAGTAATGTTGCACTTTGGTCGTTTGATGGTGGTGGTTCAAGGCACCTGCTGTATGTGACTGATTGAACTGGATGTTGTACATGCATGTAGGACAACCTGATTCCCATTTCAAAAAATGGGAATCACGCTCCAAGTAGGCTAGACAAATAAGGGGAAGCCTTCTCACCATTTTAAAAGGAGGATCAAAGATACAGACTGAAAGTAAAGAACATACAAGCCTCCTAGCTTTAGAGACCTGTCTGAGCTTACCCTCCCTTTGCTCTCTCTGCAATGGATGGAGAGGGAGAGAGTTCTGTTGAGACCAGTTCAGAGACTTAGTGAGGCTCCTGCCATGACCCACCCTCCTGAGATGCCCACCTCTGTCCACAGACCTGAGCTGGTCAATCAAAGTAAATATCTAAAAATGAGCCATCTGGATTATTTCAGTGGTTACCCTTCCTCTTGTCCGAAGTTACTCCAAAATGTTGTGTTTGTGGGGAAAGATTAAAGCAAATCTGACAAGTCCCGTCTCAGCACCTTACTGCTGTAAGTCACTGGATGAGGAGCACTTGATCCGGGGTGGGTGTTAAATCTGAAGAAAAGCCCTTAAAAGAAAAGCAAACACTTCAGTTATATTGAACAAATACACAGTTAGGAGTCTTTGTACGTAATGGCTACTGGTCTTCATTTGCCAGACAGATCTCAGCTCATTCAATGAGGAATATTTCCAGCAGTGCTCTACCCTGGGAAATTGTTGTCAGAAGGAGTTTTGTGAAAAGACTTAGGGAAGGAAAAGGGCTGGAGAAAGCAAGACAGAGTTAGTCCTCTTTGAGGAGAAGTCTAAAAAGCTCAGCACTCTTGAGAGCCTTGCTTGCAATGCACTTGCAGGGTGATGGTTTAAATATGTTGATTTATTTTGTCCTAGCGTGTAACTTCCACATAGCTGCTTTGTCACACATGTCATGCAATGAGAAAATCATCTGCGTGGTCTTGTAAGTATGAAAGGGTTTGCCATGATGCATTTACATAATAACATCTAGGCAGTGGCAGCATGCATCGTATGTACAGGCAAGGAATGAGTGCCATCTACAGTAACACAATGCGTTACTGAAGGATCCTCTGCAATTGTGTTCTCCACCGAATAGCGTGTCTGATGCCTTCTGCTGTAATGTACCCTCCTTGGTGAGAAGTTAATACTTTGTGCCAAATTCAACTCAGTTACATGGTTCAAATTGAAAAAACAACACTGGTTTCAGTGGAGTTATCCCAGATTCATCCTGGGGTTACTAAGAATAGATTTGATTTATGTAAATAGCCGGATGTCAGGTACGCTCCAGTGCTAAACGCTTTCTAAACAGAGGGATAAGTAAGACCTTTTCATTTGAATAGGAAAGACCTAGTGGGCCTTTTTTTTTTTCTTTTGCACATTCACACCCTACTTAGAAAGAGGTAAGTAAAGTAAATCACCAAGGAAGAAAGTGCATTTTCCATTCCTTGAGAACCAGCAAGTGTTTTGGGCCTGATAAAAGCATCATAATGGGCAGCGGTGTGTGTGAAGAGTTGGCCCTCCCTCCCTCAGGCATCAGTCACAAGTAGAGCCTGTTACTGCCCACCACCCTTCCAGCCGGCGGGTTCTGTTAGAGGACACCCAGCTTCATGGCAGGAGTGTTCTTAGTAAAACAAGAGGGGCATTAGCAGGAGACAAGGAAGTCTTCATACTCATTAGTTCACCATATGTTTAGCTCTAGGCTGTGGTTTCAGACCTTTATAACTCCTCATTTTTTATTTTTAAGGCTAAAATCCTGGAAAACAGTAGTTTAAGATAGCTAGGGACAGTCATGGTAAATTCTACCTCCCACTGACAGAGTAAATTTTTTCCTTTTTTCTCTTCTGTTTTCCCTTTCTCCTTTCCCCTCTCCTCTCCTCTCCTCTCCTCTCCTCTCCTCTCCTCTCCTCTCCTCTCCTCTCCTCTCCTCTCCTC